>JARVGW010000086.1:68981-86095 GCA_031762495.1 Anablepsoides rubrolineatus | reverse complement strand
CCACAAGTTTTTGAGTAATTTTGTCCACAGACAGACAGACAGACAGACAGACAGACAGACAGACAGACAGACAGACATTACCTCCTCCCCTTGGCAGAGGTAATGAAATAAACTAACCGTCCCAGCACACTGATGGAGCTGAATGTTTTTCTATCTGAACATGTAAAAACAAACAAATGTTTGTAAAATGTATAAAACTATGAACAGGAAAAATGTGAATGTTGAGTCAGCATTCACAATAAGTGGGTTTCAGTGTGAAACCCACTTATTGTGTATATTATAGAATAACTACTAATGCATGAATCAATTGGAATGAATCTGTAGGTTTTAGACCATCGACACTAAATGTCTCTTCTGGTTTCTGAGCTTCATCCTCCTCTTTTTGTCTGCAGTATCGTGTTGAGTCCATGATGCTCCGCGTGGCCAAGCCCCTCAACTACATTCCAGTGACCCCCAGCGTGCAGCAGCGAGCCCAGCAGAGGGCGCCGCAGTGCATCCCATTAGTGATGGAGCCCGAGTCCCGGTTCTACAGCAACTCGTTGGTGGTTCTGGACTTCCAGTCTCTGTATCCGTCCATCGTCATCGCTTACAACTACTGCTTCTCCACCTGCCTCGGCCACGTGGACAGCCTGGGAACGTAAGGACAGCCCCGCCCCGCCCTGCCCTGCAGCACGTTCTGAACCTCCTCTGCACCGGAGCTGCTGCTCTTCACAGCTCAGGGTCATAAACGACTTGCAGCTCCGCTCAAATTAGGAGTTATTTCAGCTTTTCAACAGGAGTAAAGACTTTCTTCCAACATGTCTGCAACTCCAGATGAGAACAAATAAACATTAAATAATGTCTGTCAGATAAATATAGCTGTGCTGCTCCAGATTCTCAGCAAGATCAGAAGTCAGTTCAAGGTTTTCCACAAAACCGTTCTGACAGCAGAAACCAGATCCTCCCTCATGTCACTCTTTAAATCATTAAACCTTTCAGATTTGTGCTAACTGAGCTCTGCCTAAAACTAGCATCAACTGTTGAAGTCAACCCTAATGGTCTGTTTGCAATACTGGATCTCATGAATATTCACTGTGTGTGCTTCTCAGAAAACTCTAGAATGACTCAGGCTCAGTTTTACAGATATTCATCTAAAGTCTGAGTTTACCTTTCACTTTTTTTAAACACTTTTTGTCACTTTCAGACCTCCTGTCTGACGCTCTCAGACAGGAATCTGAGCTAAATAAGTGAGAAGTGTTTGTTTTTCTGAGTGGTCCCTGAACGCACCATCTTTCTGTTTCAGGGCCGATGAGTTTAAGTTCGGCTGCACGTCTCTGCGGGTTCCTCCTGAGCTCCTCTTCCAGCTCCGGAACAACATCACCGTGTCGCCCGGCGGCATCGCCTTCGTTAAGGTACGGCTCTGAACGAATGAGTGGGGGGTGGGGGGTGATTGAAGGTGGGAAACACTTCAGAACATGGATGTGTCTGCGTGTTGTGTTCAGTCGTCTGTGCGTAAAGGAGTCCTGCCCAGCATGCTGGAGGAGATCCTCAACACCAGGATCATGGTGAAGCAGTCCATGAAGAGCTACAAGCAGGACAAGACCCTGATGAGACTGCTGGACGCCCGGCAGCTCGGACTCAAGCTCATCGCCAACGTCACCTTCGGTTACACCTCTGCCAACTACTCTGGGCGCATGCCCAGCGTGGAGGTGAGCTCATCATCAGCTGTGGGTAAAATACAACATAAATCCATGTGAAGCAGGTCTTTATGATCTGTCCTCTCTCAGGTGGGAGACAGCATCGTCCACAAAGCCAGAGAGACCCTGGAGAGAGCCATCAAGCTGGTCAACGACACAAAGAAGTGGGGAGCGCGGGTCGTGTATGGAGATACGGACAGGTGGGCTGGATTACTGTGGACGCCTGAAGACCCTGTTGTTGTTTTTGTTCATGCTTAGTTAAAAAAATTGAACTAAATAAAGAAATGCTTTTTCTCCACCACCTTAGTTTTAAACTCAAATCGTCTTATGTTCAGGAAAAATCATTTTGTCAACATGAGATCTGTTAGTGCTCAGAGTAAGAGTCAACGCTGACTGTCAGCTACTACCCAGGAGCAGAGCTAGACTTTTTTGCAAGGGGTGGCCAATTAGGAGCCACCTCTCTGGCTCCACCCTTTTACTGCCGCATTAAACCACAGTTACTTATCTGCAAATGTGACAATTCAAAGCCATAGAGTAATGTTTGATCACAGTGGTTGTTTGTCCAGTGCTCAGTATGACCTGTTAGAATAATCAGCTTCGTTACTGTTTCTGTTCATGATGAAGGCGATCACATGATGTTTGTCTCTGTCTCATGTTTGGCAGCATGTTTGTTCTGCTGAAGGGAGCCACCAAAGAGCAGGCCTTCAAGATTGGCAGCGAGATCGCTGAGGCGGTGACCGCAACCAACCCCAAACCTGTCAAGCTGAAGTTTGAGAAGGTAGAGCTACAACCGTGTGAGAAACACTCTGAGCCAGCAGCAGCTTCAGCTGGCCAGTGATGCTTTATGGTTTACCCATGTTTGGATGCAGGTGTACCTGCCCTGTGTGCTGCAGACCAAGAAGCGCTACGTGGGCTACATGTACGAGAGCCTCAACCAGAAAGATCCAGTGTTCGACGCTAAGGGGATAGAAACGGTGCGCCGTGACGGATGCCCCGCTGTTTCCAAGGTAACGTGTCACAGTGCAGAGTCAGAGTCCTGCCGTGTGTTCTTCATGTCTGGTTCCTCCATGTGTCCCAGATCCTGGAGCGGTCCGTCAAGCTGCTCTTTGAGACGCGGGATGTCAGTCAGGTGAAGCGCTTCGTGCAGCGTCAGTGCATGAAGGTTCTGGACGGTCGGGCCAGCATGCAGGATCTCACCTTCGCCAAGGAGTACCGTGGCAGTGGCTCGTATCGGCCTGGAGCCTGCGTGCCGGCGCTGGAGCTCACCAGGTGTGTTCATGTGAAAGTCAACACACACACATGTTTGTTCTTGAACCTAGTGGGGGCCTTCCATTGACTTCCATTCATTTTTTTAGAATTATATCCTAACCCTGACCATTTACCCTAAAATTAACTTCACAGGTACCTACCTGACCCTAGAACTAACCTAAACCTTGGTCCTAAACCTAACCTAAACCTTGGCCCTAAACCTAACCTAAACCTTGGTCCTAAACCTAACCTAAACCTTGGTCCTAAACCTAACCTAAACCTTGGTCCTAAAACTAACCTAAACCTTGGTCCTAAACCTAACCTAAACCTTGGTCCTAAACCTAACCCCACACCTGTAATTGGCATTTGGACCCGTGGGGACCTGGTATTGTTCTCCACAAATCAAATATTTTGCTAACAGAGTGAGCAGAGCGTGGTGGTTGAAAAGTAATGTGTGAATCTAATGAGTCCTTCCAGTTCTCGTTGTCTGGTCCTGTACATGAGGCCAGAGCAGAGTCTTGTTGCCAGGCAACCATGCTCTTAATGGGCGGGGCAACAGATTTTCGAGGCGTAAGTGAGAGGAAATAATCAGCGGTCAGAAACGTTCATCCTTTGTGTTCCTGCTGTTCTCAGGCGTATGATGGTGTACGACCGCCGCCTGGAGCCGCGCGTCGGCGAGCGCGTGCCTTACGTCATCGTGTACGGGATGCCCGGCATGCCCCTCATCCAGCTGGTCCGCCGGCCCATGGAGGTGCTGCAGGACCCCGGCCTGCGCCTCAACGCCACATATTACATCACAAAGCAGATCCTGCCGCCGCTGGCACGCATGTTCCAGCTGATCGGAGTAGATGTGTTCAGCTGGTACCAGGAGCTCCCCAGGGTGAGTAGGACCTGGTCCACACCTCAGATCAGGATCAGCATCACAGATCAGGATCAGCACAGATCAGGATCAGCATCACAGATCAGGGTCAGCATCTCAGATCTGAGATCAGGATCAGAGATCTGAGATCAGGATCAGCATCTCAGATCAGGATCAGCATCTCAGATCAGGATCAGCATCACAGATCAGGGTCAGAGATCAGGATCAGAGATCAGGATCAGCATATATAAATCATAAATAAATCAAATAAGTCCAGATCCAGCAGCTTTAACTGCAGAGAAATGTTGACCTGAGTTTGAGGGGTTTGGTTTCAGACGGAACAAAGGATGGAGAGATGTTTGTTCTGCTTCCTGCAGAGGAGGCTCCTCCCACTGCTGCCATCTGCTGGCAGATTATCCTCCTGACTCTTCAGACATGCTCCTCTCCTTTTAATGAACTGATTATCTGAGTAAGATGCAGCTCAGGATGAAATTATTTATAAATGATTTTATTTACAGTAGAACATTTTAAATGTTTAAACTAAGAAATCATACTATTTTTATAAAACAGTATTATAATTTAGAATGTAATGGCAGCAACACGTCTCTTTAAATCTGTTCAGGTTTCTGTGTGTTTTTATAAGAACAGGAGAGGGAATGTTAACTTTAGTCCAGAGACACATATGGCTTCTTCTTTGTCTGATAGAGCTTTAATTAGCATTATTTAAAGGTACAGTGAACTGTGTTTATAGAGGACGTGTAGCAGTCTTTAGTTGCTCCAGTTCTAACTTTCTGTGATCGTTTTTTCATCAAAACTAATAATAATAAGTTTACTCTGTTCCACTGTGAATGAACTCTGGGTTTATGAATAGTGCAGATCATTTCACTCTGGGTGTTATTTTCTGATGCTGGTCCTGAACAGTAAATCAGTTCGGTTTGTGTCTGCAGGTCCAGAAGTCCTCCTGCTCCTCCTCAGTGGGTGTGGACGAACCTGCGGGGAGGAAAGGAACCATTTCTCAGTATTTCAGCACCCTTCATTGTCCCGTGTGTGACGAGCTGACCCAGCTGGGCGTGTGCTCGCGGTGCCGCACCGAGCCCCAACGAGTGGTGGTGACTCTTCACCAGGACCTGAGGCAGTGGGAGGGGCAGCAGGAGCAGCTACTGAAGGTCAGCTGACCCACAACTAAACTGCATTCATGTTTTACTGCTGCTGCTGAGATACAAATCAATCACTGGAGAATACTTTTAACTAGAGCAAAAATGTAGTCTGAACACATAACACTGAAAGATTTTAGTTAAAAGCAGCTGAAGTCAAGTTGAAAAGCTTTAATGGCAAAAATGTTAAAGTGAGTTAAATCTTAATAGCAGAAATAATAAACAAATTAAGGACCGACAAAATAGCTAAAATTGACAGAAAAATAGCTGAAATGTAACTGAAAAAGTTTAAATTAGCATAAAGAAGTACAAAATACAAGTTTGCTAAATTAGGCAGCAAAAGGCTAAAATAATCAAAAAAGAATGAATTTAGCTAAAAATACATAAAGAGTAAAACTGTCCATTAGCAGTAAATCCTAAGGAGTAAATCTTGGCCAAAAATACTGAGAAACGTTAAGATTTTAGAAACTTTGTGCTCCAAAAGTCATAAAAGAAAAACTCAGACATTTTGGCGTTCCAAAGCAAATTTATTTCATATTTAAACTAAATATCTTCTGACATTGTAAAGTCATAAATTTACAAAAAAAACAAGTGTTCTCTTTAATCTGCTCTAGTTTTTAAACTAAAACATGTAGACACTTCAAACCTGGACTAGATTACTCTACACTGTGATTGCAGAATATTTAAAAGCAATTGTGTGATTTATAAAACATAGATTTGATTTGTAAACCTTCAATATGCAGCGATTTCAGCACTTTCTGACCTTTTTATGAACAAACTGAGTATGCGCAGATGGAGAGGTGAGAGAATTGGAGTGATTGAAGCAGTATAGAAGCATCTAAAATAATCGTTTATAGAAAAAGAAAAATTATTTATTAGAAGTGTTTTCTCACAAATTTATGACTTTAAGCTCAGAGAATTTCCTTGCTTTTTTTCCCTTGCAAAATGGTCCTAATACATCGTTGTAGAAAACAGCTGAAATTGTCTGAAACAAGTACAAACATTTTGCAATTCGTGTAAGAATAGCAAAAAATAATTTAAAAAAAGCTAAATTTAGCAAAAAAGAAGCAGTTAAAGCAGAACCAGTCCAATAAAGATTTTTAACAGGTTTTCCACGAATCCTTAAAAAGTCTTTGAATTTGTCAATCCAAAAATAAGGCCTTAATTAGCCTTAAAATGTCTTAAATCGATCAGAGGTCTTAAAATGTTAACACTAAGTAGGATGATTCCTTGCTTTTTTCCCCTTGTAAAATGGTCCTAATACATTGTCAAAGAAAACAGTAATGGTCTCAAATATTAAAATATTTGGTAACATTTCTGTTTTTGTTTTGTTTTTTAATAATTTACCGAGCTAGTTTTAAAATAAATATTTGGGTGAAATTGTCACCAACTGTTTTTCTGCATTTGAATGTATTGTGAATTGGATCTTAAATTTCATTTCAGGTGTCATTAAAGAGGTCTTAAATTGAACTTTCCTTAAGCTGTAGGAACCCTGTTTAAAGATGTTGAAGACGACTACTTTCTTTTTCAATGAGAACAAAAATGGCAGAAAAAGCTAAAAGTCTAAATTGCACAAACAGCAGAAGTCCTGAAGGAGCTGAACGTTTTGTTGAAACATCAGCTCTGCCTCAGAGGAAAGCCAGGTCTTGATCAGTGATTCTGAAGTTTTCGTCTCGTCTGAATCGGGGACCTGCGGGTGGTCCTCCTGACTGATGGGTGTGTTTGTGTTCAGATCTGCAGGAACTGTAGCAGCTGTGCAGAGCGGCAGGTTCCCTGTGTGTCCCTGGACTGTCCTGTCCTCTACAAGCTGACCCGGGTCAACAGACAGCTCTCCAAGGCCCCCTACCTCAGACTGCTGCTGGACCAGTTCTGATTGGCTCCTGGACTCTGTTCTTCACGGTGCTTTGACTGAACCTTGTTGTTTTTCTGTCCTGTAAGGTGCTCCCTGTGACGAGACGAGTCATGTTTGTATTTTGACAGCAGACCTTCAACCACAGAACTGAGAGGATCTGTTGCATCGAAGTCGTTTTTTAAAACTTCCTCACAGACTCTGAGACGAAGCATTCAAACCACTAACTGACTTTATTTTCTAGATTCACTGCAGTCTTTGGTAAATCAATCTTTTTCAGATCCATCTCACTGTGGAAGCATTGAAACTCCAGCTGATCCTTGTTTTTATGCATTTTGTTCAAAGAGTGAATCTGACGCATTAAGAGGACCGGAGACCCGTTCAGTTTTCTACAAATCTGGGACAGTTGCAATATTAGAATAATTTATGCAGAGTCTGTTTTTACTTTTATGGCTTTATGTCCACTTGACAGTGTTTTACAAACCACACCTGCTCTTCAGTTCTCCGTACAGCTGCACACAACATGTGTGAACTTGTAAAAATGTATAAAAACAAAAAACAGGACAAATGTGTTTTTGATTGTTGTGGGTGAGGATTTAAGTCTGATTTAATAAAAACTTAATGTAATCTTTTCACCGAGTCAAAGATGATTCTGAACAGTCACAACAAAACAAACAGATCTGGCTGGTAGGATGAAGACTCCATTCTGCTCATGAGCAAGGCACTGAACTCCTCTTAGCCCTGGGATTTGTGCTTTCTGAGACTTGGAGTGGGAACTAGCTGGGCTCAGAACCAGACCACAGTCTACTGCTCAGAGTCTGCTTTAAAATGAAGAAAGGCAGATCTGGATCAGTTTTTTAATATTTAGCATCTGAGGGGTTTGTTGATGTGAACTTTTGGACCTGTAGATCTAAGGTGGGCTCAAGAGATCCTCAACTAGGCTGGAAGAAAATAACTGGTTTCCAGCAGCCAAAGTCAGGTTTGTGAGTCTCTGCTCAAGTTTCAGTCCACAGCTCAGGCCTGAGGTCTCAGTCTTTCTTCTGTCTCTTCAGAGACAGCATGTTGTGTCTGGGAGAATCCTGGACCACTGGACCCATGTCTTAAACCGGTCCTGAAGCCTCCAGGGTCTGGCTGCTGGAGGCTGCAGGGGAGCCAGTGGCACCAGGAGGAGACGGTGTCTTGTTGGGTGAATTAGTCACGCTGGATGCTTCGTCCATTGCTATCACTTCAAAGTCTGCATCGTTCAACTGCTCAGCTTCATCCTCCTCCTCTTCCTCGTTGGCTCCTGAGTCCAGCAGCGCCTGCCTGTACTCGTGGTCGTCCGTCGTGCTGCCTGGGCGGAGCCTCCTGCTCTGGCTGCTGGGGGCTGATGCCAGCTTGTACATGAGCGGGAAGAGGATGGAGGTGAAGGTGGCAGTGACGAGGGACAGGTACATCAGCAGGGGCTGCTTGGGGAACTTCCCCAGCAGGAAGCCCACCAGCGCCGGGAGCACCATCTCCCCCAGACCTGCGCCCACCACGAAGGCCGCCGCTGTGTGACCCGTGACCGTGGTGTACTGCTCCAGCCAGGAGATGCCGCTGGGGAAGGTGGTGGCCATGGACGCCCCGTAGAGTCCGCTGCAGACCCACAGAGCTGTGTTCTGCCTGCTGAAGAGGCTGAGGAGCAGAGAGGAGACCATGGAGCCCACCAGGCACAAGAGGATCATGGTGCCCGGCTTCAAACAGGCTGCAAAAAAGATGGCGAGCCCCCGAACGGCAGCGAACGCCCCCCAGAACAGCGAGTTCAGCCCTGCGGCCTCGGGCGGGGACAGGTGGGCGTAATCCTTGGCGTAGGTGAAGATGAAGGAGCCGTACGCCACCTCTGCCCCCACGTAGGCGAAGAAGAAAAAGAAGAGCAGCACCACCAGCGCCGTGTGCCGTCTGGCCACCAGGGGCCGCTCTGACGCCGAGCGAGACTTGTCTCGTGACGCGCCGCTGCGAGAGTACAGGGTGAAGAAGAAGAAGGAGTTGAGGAGGAGGAAGGAGCCGATCACAATGTAGGACCACATGGACTCGATGATGATCGGGGGGGCTGCGGTGACGTTAGATGTGGAGTTCAGAGACGTAGAGTTGGTGGTCTCGGCCTCGCTGACGATTCTCTCTGAGCCAAACAGCAGCTTGGCAAGGATGGGCGACACGAAGGCTCCGGCTGCGAAGCTGAAGTGAAGAGCCTGCATGTGAGGACCTGAATGCTCCCCCCAGGTGTTCAGGATGAGGACGTTCCCCCCTGACAGAGAGGACACACGTTACACTCACAACCACACACACACCAGCATCTTTACAAGCACTTGTTCAATACGATTTCAGGTTCATGTGTTTTAAAAATAATAATATTTAAATACTTCAGCAGTAAATATTAAGTTAATTCATTTTATTCATTTATCTAAAAAACAACAAATTTGACCTGAGGTGGCCTAAATTCAGTTCTAAGTGGAACAGAGTTTTTGTCCTTTTAAGGCCCATCAGAAGCCAGGGGTCCAAGACACTTTCCCTCGAGGTGACCCCTACATATATATACAACAAAATACAATCATAAATTAAATAAAAGGTAGCAGAAGAAGAAAAAAATCTTATATCTGCCCCTTTTCTCACTAAACAAATTCAATCAAAAATAATCTTCATGCTGTTTATTTGATGTGATCCAGGGGGTCTAATGGAGACGCCTTGTTCTAAATAAAATGTGTTTTTTATGTTTAAGTTTTAACACAGTAAGTACCCAAACTGAGGCACTCTTACTCTGAGGAAAACTGGTATCAGGACGCCTCTAATTAAAACCATGTCAAAAGATTAAATATAGAAGGAGGGCATTAATCAGAGAAGCAGCACAGAGACCAAAGGTAACCCTGAAGGAGCTACAGAGTTCCCAAGCAGAGACTGGAGCATCTGTCCACAATAAGCCGTACACTTCATAGAGCTGGGCTTTATGGAAGAGTGGCCAGAAAAACAACAACTTTACTTACTGACAAAAACAGGAAGAGGTGTGGGAGAATCCCCAAATGTTTGGAGGAAGGTGCTTTGGTCAAATGAGACTAAAATTGAACTTTTTGGCCCCTAAGGAAAACTAACAAAGCTCATGAACCTAAGAACACTACAGTGAAACATGGTGGTGGCAGCATCATGCTGTGGGGATGTCTTTCAGCAGCAGGAACTGGGAAACGAGTCAAGGGGAAGATGGATGGGACAGAGGTTCACCTTCCAACAGGACAATAACCCAAAGTATGCAGCTAAAGCAACACTGAAACTCTCTGGTCAGACTTGAAGATTGCTGCTCACAAACACAAACCATCTAACTTGAAGGAACTGGGGCAGTTTTGCCTTGAGGAATGGGCAAGATGTGGCAACCTCAGAGACTTATCCAAAACAAACTGCAGCAAAAGATGGCTCTGCAAGCACCGACTTTAGAGGGGTGAATTCATGAGGCACTGCAGCTGGTCACAGTATGGTCACCTACAGTAACATAATTCAGCAGTCTCACCTGTATCCAAAGCACCCATAGATATCCCAATGCTGGACATGAAGCCAGTGAGGAGAACCACTTGCTTACAGAAAGGGATGGCATACATCCCAAAAGCAGTGAGCAGCACTGACAGTCCTGCAAGAAGAAATGATCTGAATAAATAAAATCAGAGAAGAGTGCAGTGTACACCTGTAGGCGAGGACTTACCGAGCAGGAGATGGGGGTTCATCCACTCAAACAGAAAGCCTCCTATCACGGAGCCCCCGATGTAGCCTGCAGAGCGGCCAATGAAAATGTAGGAGATGTTGCTGATGCTCCTGTTCACGTTCTCAGCCAAATCATTGAAGGTGGGGCCAAGAACAGAGATGCTCATTCCCTGAAGACAAACAAAAACCTGCTCACACCACTGTTCTACAACACAAACTCCACCAGGCTGCTGGGTTTTATTCACTTTATGTTTGGAGCTTTAACATGAACTAAACCACTCAGAGTGGGTTCAAACCAAACAGAATCACTACCTCTTATCAAGAGTTCAGGGTTTTCCCTTTCTGTTTTTCCACCTCGATAAAAAATAAATCAATAAATAAAGGCCTTGAAGGAATATCACCTGTTTCAGATTAACATCTTATTATAATGAGAAATGACTGAGTTGTAGCCATTTTGTTCAAGTCTTGAAACATTACCTAAAATTTCATGCAGTACTGCAAAATGTCCTGATCAGAGGAGAACAATCAGCTGCAAACACAACAAGTTTTAGCTTGAGATGTGTAAAATTATCTGACTCCAGTTCAATAGAGAAACACTTTATTAATTAAATGCTGTAACTCATTATCCTGGTTTGCTTAAAGAGTTGTAGAGGCTGGTGGCTGTGGGCAGGACAGATCTCCTGTAGTGGATCAGAAGAAGTCTCTGACTGAAGACACTCTGTTAAAACTTGTTAAAATGTCACAAACATTTTCATTTGAGTTGAGTCCAAACATGAATCAATCTTCATCCAGTCTGTTGGTAACAGACAGACTGTTGCACACCTTCACCTTTCAGCAGCAGGTGATAATAAAGTGGATTCTAACAGCCTTTTATGATGGATTTACCTGTTAATTCTTAGGCTGCAGTGAGGTGTCAGGAAGAGATTGATGAAGTTCAGTAACAGTTTCAACGTGAGTTGTTTTAGCTCCAGAGGAGCTAAAACAACCAGTCAGAGGTTTTTGTTCTTCCAGTGAGCAGGAAGCAGGTGGACTTCAGTAATCTGATGAGCAGAGGACGGTTGAAGAGCAAGTTTTGCAACTATGAAAATCTTGTCTGTGCAGGAGAATGCTGCACAGATAGCCAAAAACCTCAAGCACGGTTGTATTAAAGGGATAGTCTGGTCATTTCGGAACGGCTGTTCTGTCAAGTGTTCTCAGTTAACCCTATCATTCTTAGAGTTTAGAAAAGTCTTCAGCCTAGGCTCACTGCTAGCCAATCATTTTTCCAGTTAAAACAATTCTTCTTCACATTGTTGTGAAAGAATTCTACATTAGCTAAAGTTAGGTTTGTGTATGACACTATTTGTTGCTGTTTGTTCAACTGAACAATGCACATGTTCAACTTCTGAGGCCCGAATGTCTTCAGGCTGCCTTGGTGCGTGTTCTGGATGTATCAATAAGGTGAAAAATAGAATAAGAGAACCCACCAATAATGTGCCTCTGTGCTGCTGAGCAAGGTGGCAACAGAGGTCTGTGATGATCAGATTATCAATCATCCAGTACATGATGAATAAAAAAAAAGTTAAGCATTATTCTTCTACAATCTCCTGGTTCATTTCAAACCAAACAGGACTCTCAGACAGAAGCTGGTCCATCCAGAACCCCCAGCTGAGTCTGCAGCTCAGAGCAGAGAGGAATGAAGCATGGTTGAACACAGGAGAGCATCTCTTCAGGACCAGACTGAGCTGTCCTACACCTCCAACAATAAAGGACACAAAACTGGAATGTTCGGTCCTCAGCAGAGAAGGCAGATGGTTTGGAGGAGGGTGAAGGAAGATGTTTGCATCAAACAAGACATCTTTTAAAAGGAAGATAACAGCAGCACTGACCCTGATACCAGTCAGTTTCTTTCTAATTTCCACCTTAATGCATGTAACAAAAACAGATGTGATTTAGGCCAACAAAGGGTCTCCACAGTGAGAGGCGTGTAACTTAATCTGCATGTGGATCTAGATTACATAACTGAGTTTCTGACACAGATTGAAACTCTCCAAAACGAAACAGCTTCAACTACAAAACAAGTCCAGATTTATTCTTATATTTTTGAAGAGCATCATGTGACCTGAGAGAAGCTAATGTAGCATTCTTTCACACTGATAGGTTGGATTCAATTCATTACTTTTATCTTCACTTTACTGAAAATCAACACATTGAACATTGAGCATCATCATTTAGGGATGTTGGCATATCATAGCTGCTATTTTCTGACCGGATTGTGTAACACTGCATGAAGGGTGACCTCACTAATTATCACTCCTGTCTCTTTATTGCAACAAATTCTGAGAATCCCTGCTGACGTCAAATTTAAAAACAGATAAATCACCCAAATAGTTTCCAGAACTCCTTAAACAGACAACCTTATGGAAAGAACATTATTATATCGGTCTTTGTACTAAATTTAATTATGATCTCAAACGTTGAAGTATGTTTTGGTCCTTTACAGAGAAAATTATTTTTATGCTACTTTTACATAGAATTTTTTATTGCTTTTATTGTTTTTAGGATACAAGATGCTTCTGAAAAAGGCAAAAGGTAAATCATTTTGAAAATTAAATTTCATGGCGATATCTTTATATTATAAATGCCCTCTAGGTGCTGTGAGGAGTTACAGAAATCTTGAGCTTAATTACTTAAACAAGAACATACATCATTTCTTTAATACTTGTGATAATCACATCATTTTAGTGTTATTTAAAAGTTTTTTAATGTTCTTTTTGAATCCACTGTCAGATTTTATCCACATTCCTACTTTATGTTGTACGTATTCTGTCTCCAAAAGCAGACAGAATGTCTTATTAAAGATATTAAAATAAAAATAAAACTGAACATCACAGTGAGCTGGCTGTAGCAGCTGCTGCACCTTCATGTGCAGATATCATATCAGTAGACCTAAATTTAAATAATGGTAACAGGTGAGTCATAAAATAAGCTTTTAAATAGTAGAAGAAGAAAAATAATGATAAACAAACATTAGAACTTTTGTTAGATGTTGCTTGAGTTGTTTCTAAGTACTTATAAAATTGTAATACTTTACAAAAATAAAAAAACAGCTAGCATCTTAGAGTTTTTACAGCTTGTATCTACCTGTTCATTCATACTCACCAAACCCAGGAAAGATCCACACAGCGCGAGCGTCACCACCCAGCGGCCGCACGCGCCGTTTCCGCCCCTTCCTGCGACCGCTTTCCCCCGGTCGTTGTATCCCGGTTTCTTCTTCGACCTCTTGGCCACTTTCAGAGCGCTCTTCGGCTCTCGGCTGTCCTTCCTCTGGTCAAACAACGTGTCTTCCTCCTGGTCGTCCTCGTCCTCCATGCTAGCAAAACGGACCTGCTTCTTTTTGGCAGCGGCGGCGGACGAAGACATACCTGCCTGGCGATTTATCAATATGACAGCCGGTGCTAATGGTCCGCTGTCCAGATATTATGAACAGATGTGTCCAGGTGGGCTCTATCGATCCCAGTCACACCTGTTTGAGGAATATACCTTTCCTAAAAAGGTCGGATTATCTCTGTGCCATTTTAAACAGCGATCCGGTCCAGAGAATGACAGCAGAGTAAACGCTGACTGCTGTAGAAGGCTCAAAGATCGTTTATTGGCGAGATCATCTGTTGACCTTTTTTACGGATACTTATGCGCATGCGTACAACCGGACATCACGTTGTTCAAAATAGTGTTAAAGCTATTTCCGGTCCGCGTTCAACTCTGTTATTTTTGTAATTTACATCTGATTTTCTATTTATTTTTAAATTCAAACATATTTATAAATTATTTTAACTGGTGCTTTTTTAAATTGTCCTCAACATGTAATGTTTCAGGATGTCAGAAGGACTGCAGAGATCAGCTGACACAGGTGGATATTCTTATTGTAATGAACCAGTAGGCATGAATCACAAAATACTGGAACACAAAAACACTTTAAAACATATCCTCTAAACCAGTGGTTCCCAAAGTTGGGGTCGGGACCCACAGTGGGGTCCTGAAACATCAAAGTGGGGTCCTGAAAATAGTTCTGAAATAATTACACTAAAATATGACAACTAAGCATATTTGTTTGCCTTTGTTGTTACAAAATATAAAAATTAGTGTAAAAATAGACAAAAAATAGCGTAGAAAATAATGTTACTATGCTCTTGTTTATTTGATGTGAAAACAGCTGGGGGTCCTGGTCTCTGCTGCTGGTATTTTGTTGGTCAAAAGCAGAAAAGTTTGGGAACCACTGCTCTAAGCTGTCACTAAATTATGACTTAGTATCTTATTATTACCACAATATTACAAAGTAGCATAACTTAAATATTACTTAACACTAGGTTTGACAAAGCTTTTTTGCGCAGGAGAACTTGGCTTCTAAATCCCCCGCTCCCATGCTGTGAGTCACATGTCTATTAACATGTTAATAACCCACAGCTCACCTATACAACACATTCATCCCCCCTCAGCCCAAACTCTGCAGACATGGCTGAGTTTCAAGATACAACAGGAATAGGTAGTTTTATTTAAAATATTTACAAAAACATCTTACAAAAGCAATCTATACAAATTGTTTTTACAACAAAAATAAGATGTGTGTGTAGTTGTAGCTGCTTCACATCTCACATTTATTACACACCCAGTTATCCTCTTTTCTACATTTGCAACAGGTATATTTCTTGCAAACTACACTCTGTTTTGTGCTGCGGTTTCTTTTGCAGAGTGTCTGAACCTGACACTGCGTCATCTTTCCAGCACCAGGCTGGGGAGGTGGCTTTTTCATCATGACTTTTTTCAGCATAAAACACTGTCCAAGTTCCAGTGCAAGGCCATGTATAAAGTCTCTTCTGCTCTCGAAGGACCCAGTGCAGGCCTTGTACAACACGTATGCATTTATGTGGGCGGCTGTGGAAGAGTGGTTGGTGATGTGTGTCCCATCAGTGTATGAATGTGATTGGCACTGATTAGTCTCCATAGATGATCACATGTTAGTTTTGTAGGAGATCTAATAGGGTGCTGTGTGAATGGGTAAATGAGGACACAGATTGTAGTGTGAAGCACTTTGAGTGTCCTGGATGGATAGAAAGGCGCTATATAAGTACAGTCCATTTACCATTTATCGCTGCCAGATCAAGCATGTTGTAAAACACGGCAATGGGTCACCTGCGTGTGCCTTCATGCATCGTATACAAGTACCATCTGGTCCATTATGTTGACATCATACTGCAAAAAATTAATTAAATGTTAGATTTTGAAAAACAGTGCAAGAAGTATAATATAAATAAAAATTTCAGCACCATTATTTATCTACATACCTTCATGGAGTTGTAATCTGTTACAGTGTTTGGTTTTTGTTTGTGTTCATTGCACAGTAGCACTTGTTGGTGCATGGTCCTGAGAACGCAGACCAACTTGTTCTTCTCAGGAGCATACACTGTCAGTGTGACACTGCCTGATTTATAAACCTCTGTGGAGAATTCTGCTCGGCTCTTGCCATTCTTTGCTGGAGGGGGAATCTCTCATCTAATTTTGTTGATTGTGTCGAGCAGAGTTGTGTTGTAGTTTAGCAGTCTGTTAGCATAGACGTGAAGAAGTTGTCCATGCTTACAGCTCTTCCCTTGCCCAGAAATAGTTCCATGAGTTTCATGACAACATTCTCAGACAGTCTTTCTCCTTTGGGACAATTGGGGTCCTTTCCTAAACATGGAATGGCTTGCACATATACTTTGTCTCCAAGTCTGCAGCAATCCAGAACTTTATGCCAAATGTATCTGGTTTAGTTGAGATGTACTCTGTAAAATGACAGCAGACCTTGGTTGGAAACAGTTGCTCGTCAACAGTAATGTGCTGTCCTGGTACGTAGCACTGATGCAGTTACATACGAAATGTCACCAAATGTCCGAAACTGCAGCAAATCTGTCAGTGTTCACACGTTCAGCACAGGCGGCAGTGATAAATGCACATGTATTGGCCTGCACTGGGTTCACTGAGAACAGAAGAGACTTGATACATGGCCTTGCACTGGAACTTCGACAGCGTTTCCAGGTGTAAATGTGTGCTATGTGTATGTTTTCTAAACTGTGCCACAAAATAAGTTTTATGCTCCCAGTCAAAACTGACTGATTTGATAAATTCATTGAAAACAAAAAGACAGAAAACCTTACAAGATGTAATGCTTGAATCAAATACTAGTTTTTTTACTGTAGCTCTGAAAAGACAGTGACATCCATTTATGTTGTTTGCAAATAAACACCACATCTTCAGAGCAAAAACGTGTGAATAGGAGCGAGAAAGAGTGAGAATGTAGTCAGGGTGGTGGGTGTGTCTGGGTTAGCTGCAAGCATATGTATAACAAAGGGTGACTGATAGCCCTCAGATTGTTAAGCAGAAGGATCTCGAAATTCCAGTTTCTTGTGTTAAAAACCTCTTAACTATTTCAGAATGCTGACTCAGCATCTCATTATACTATACTGCAGTGGTTCCCAACCCTGGTCTTCAAGTCCCCCTATCCAGCATGTTTTACTTGTTTCCCTGCTCTTCAGCATTCATTCAAACCAGGTGTGTCAAATCAGGGAAACATCTAAACATGCAGGAAAAGAGTCCTTGAGGACCAGGGTTGA
>JARVGW010000086.1:47113-68881 GCA_031762495.1 Anablepsoides rubrolineatus | reverse complement strand
TAAAGCAGTGATTTTTAGATGTTTCCCTGATTTGACACACCTGGTTTGAATGAATGAGTGATTAACAATCTTCTGAAAGACCTGCTGAAGAGCAGAGAAACAAGTAAAACATGCTGGATAGAGGTACTTTAGGACCAGAGTTAGGAACCACTGCTATACTGTGTCAAATTTATGACTCAGATTCAGCATATGAGTTACTGTCAAAACTTATAATTAATTTTTTCAAATGATACAATATATTTATGCCATAAAGTTTGACTGATTATCTCCTATTCATACTATCTTGAAATGATGATTTAACATCTCGTTATTATGAGTTAAAACATTTTATTAAAACTTTTCATCAGAATCTGAAAAATGGGCATCTAACAAGGATATGAGTATTTATAAAAAGCTCTGTTTAAATTATTATTTTTTAAAAAGTTGTAAATTATTATTGTAACAAAAACTACAAATGTTTTTAGCTTCCTGTACTTTGAAGAGTGTTACCTCTTATTTTTAGGCTGATTGGGTCATTTATCCAGAGACTACAGTAGGAGGAGGAAGACAGCTCCCTCTAGTGTCTGATTAGGACAAACACATGTCAACAGACTGAATGAGGTCACATGAGATCACAGTTTTATGTCCTACAACTACAATTAAATAAATATCTGATTGATTGATTTTGTTTATTTTTTTTAGTTTTTAGGTCAATTTTCTCTATGAAACATTGTGCCACATTGGTGCAAAAGAGAAGAACAAACAGTTTTATTGATTGATTGTTTTGTTCCAAATTGAACTGAACACCTCTCCTGTGTGGCTTCAACAGATTACAATAAATGACATTTTGGAGCTTTTATAAAAATACTTCATTTTCACGAGGACATGTTAAAATGCTGTTTCTATGCAGGCAGTACCATGTAGAGCTCAGGTATTGTTTGTTAGTGGAGCTCAGCCATAGTAGTTTGTGTTTAGTTGAAGTTAACTGGTCCTTTGAGGGCCATCATAACACTCTCTGGCCCTCATTGAAATGAGTTTGACATCTCTGATCTACAGGGTTTATGAGCTTTACTGCATGACAGGTACTGTATATCTCTGAACAGTCTACTGAAAAACAGTGATAATGCAAATGTATAAAACATCAATAAAAAAGTCACTGACACTTTTCAGAATATATGTTTACTGTCTTCAAAAATCTAAAATTTGATTGTGTTTACACAAATTGCATTCATTATAGTTTGCAAAAAAGAGAAACATAGCAAAGTATGAAAGTAAAGCACTTTGTGAGTTATTCAAGTGGGATACATTTAGAAATGTAGTCACATTAAACATTTCTGTCAAAACTTAGCAGTGAACAGAATTTATAACTAAAACTCATTAAACTAAGATAAAAATGCATTTACATACACAGATTTTCTGTATAAAGCCAGTGTTTGGATTGGCTGCCAAAATATTAAGAGCAAGTAAACAATAAAATGCTGTCATTGGGGTTTAAAAGATTCAAAAACAGCAGAAAATCCCATTTGTTACAACAACTTGGTAGATTTTCTAAAGACACAAAACACTCCCAATAACTTTGGTCTAAAGTCATCACTAAACAAAAATAAATCACTTCTTTACAAGAAAAGGTCTTCAGATGGCACAAATAGTTTGAATAAGT
The DNA here is from genome assembly GCA_031762495.1 of Anablepsoides rubrolineatus. Classification (NCBI taxonomy): domain Eukaryota; kingdom Metazoa; phylum Chordata; class Actinopteri; order Cyprinodontiformes; family Rivulidae; genus Anablepsoides; species Anablepsoides rubrolineatus. The sequence goes on along the minus strand of JARVGW010000086.1, from coordinate 67,242 downwards.
TTTTGTGAGCTGTTAATTCAAACAAGGAAAAAAACCACCTGAACATTACTGAAGGCTGTCATTAGCACCAATTAACAGCTTTATAATGGCTCAAATCACACAATCAGTGGCAAATAATCAGAAATAATCTTATTTAGAGAGGAGACAAACATTGACAAGTTTCACTTGTTTAAAAATAAGGCTTCTTTGGTTTTGTGCAGCAAGAGCATCATTAAAGATCAAAGCTCCAGCGAGCTACTTGAGCATAAATTGAAACTAAATTAAAATGAATCTGGGTGTCTGCAGTCACTCTTCTCCCTCTGCTTCTGCTGTAGGGATGACAGGAGTCCAGCTCTGCTATAATCTGAGGTAGAGTGGCTCATAATCTGCAGAAGAAAAACCAGCAGCAACACAACTGGTGATGTCATTTCCTGCTTTTTCCAGGAAGCAACCAATGAGCAGCAAAGGAGCCACAATAACACTTTGTGCTTCCACTACCTGAAGGCTTTGGAGAGAAATACAATTCAATGAAAAAGTCTTTACACCTCTTTAACTTTTCCACATTTCACTGTGTTACAAGGGTTTTACTGGGAGTTTCAGTGACAGACCAACACAAAGTACAAGATGACTAATTATTAACAGGACAACTGTTAGACAGAGACCAAAAATCTGACTTTTATTGAAAACTAGCAGTCCTGTTTGACAGATGGATGAATGGATGGATGGATGCATGGATGGATGGATGGATGGATGGATAGATGGATGCATGGATAGAGAATGAATGGATGGATAAATGGATGAATGGAGGATAGATGGATGGATGAATAGAGGATGGATGGATGGATAGATGGAGGATGGATGGATGCATGGATGATAGATGGATGAACGGATGAATGGATGGATGAATGGAGGATGGATGGATGAATGGAGGATGGATGGATGTATGGATAGAGGATGGATGGATGGATGGATGGATGGATGGATAGATGGATGCATGGATGGATGAATGGACGATGGATGGATGGATGGAGGATGGATGCATGGATGGATGGATGGATGGATGGATAGATGGATGAATGGATGGATGAATGAACGATGGATGGATGGATGGATGAATGGACGATGGATGGATGGATGAATGGAGAATGGATGGATAGATGGATGAATGGAGGATGGATGAATGGAGAATGGATGGATAGATGGATGAATGGATGGATGAATGGACGATGGATGGATGGATGGATGGATGGAGGAGAGATGACAGATTGTGGAAAAGTTCAGAGGGCATGAAGACTTTCTCAAGGCTCAGTATGTTGGCAGATGAACAGAAAGAAAACACACTCAGCACATAAGAATAAGGCCGCAGCTCATTATATATATATTATAAGCTGATTGATTGTCATATTAAAAAATAAATAGAATTAACAGCTTCCTGATAAGGACTAATGGATTGTGCTGAGTTGATGATTAACTGGGTTTAGCTCTCCTGATGGTCATACAGTCAGTTATTAGTCCACAGGGAATCTGTGCCTCTAACATACGGCAGGTAAATGAGTCATATATTCTGTACAAAGTCAGGTGAGCTTCAAACAACAGGAGACTTTATGGGGTTTGTTTTGGTCCTTTTTAACACTGACGTGCTCAGCTGTTCTCAGATCTAAAATCAAGACTCTGTAAGTGAACGTGTTTAAAATCTCAGATAAAATTACAAAAAAACTAAATTTTACAAACAACTACAGACACTAAAAAGAAATGCTTCATATCAAGAATATAATCAGTTGTCATAAACACAAATAAAACAAAGTGTCCTTGTTGATCAAACTTCAGGTTTGTTGGCTCCAACACTGTTAAAGGAATAATTTGTTTTTAAATTTTAGGAAACAAGCAGTTCTTCTTCACACACTTCTTCAAGGGATAAAATAAAAGATCATTCCTGAGCTCGAGGCTTGTTTAGGTTTTACTTTGTGACTGGTTTTCAATCTGACCAGCTGCTACAAGAGACTATTATGGAAATGGGAAGAACCTCTCATTTAACAAATAAAAAAAAAACATCAAGCTTCTGTATTTCTGAGTATTAAAGGCACTTGGGAATTTTATTTAGTTTCCATATTAAAGTTGAAATGATGAGATTAAATATTATTGACATATAAAAAGTTTAAATTTGATTTACAGACTAACAAATAATGAAAAATCATCTTATCTGAGCCAGAGTTAGAGAACCAGACTGTACTTATTGTATATTATTGATATTGTATATCTGAGGGTTGTTAGTGTATTTTACTGCAGTAACTTCAAAATAACAAGCAGTTACCTGTAGGTTTTCTCCAACATCCCCAAAACATACATGTTAATTTCTAAACTGGCGTGAGGGGTTGTCTCTATGTGCAGATCTCTGTCATGGACTGGAGACAGACTGAAGACATGTCTCTGTGATGGACTGAGTACTTTCTGTAAATAATACTGTAATCTGACTTTTTTGTAAATAATAAACATTTCATGGATAATCTCAACATCAAGTCTTTAAAGTTGAAATGTATTCTTTTTATTCCTGTCATATTTTAAACACATGAAAGTCAAACACTAAGTTGGTTTTATGCTCAGCATGTTAAATCAGTCATAACACCAGATTATTAAAAATCTTCTAGATTGTAAACAAATCCTCTGTTTAGTTTTCATTCTAATAAATAATTCATTGCTGTTGTTTTTCTTAATTTGTGTAAAGTTAACCTTTAATCCATATTAAAGGAAACTAAGGGATGAATGATTTAACGCTCATCTCTTGTTCTGGGTCATAAATGTCCAGTTTAGCTCTATGAACAAACTGTATGTGTGCCGAACAGGTCTAAGGTCCAGAGAGGATCTGATTACCTGGATCCAGCTTCAGAGACGGCGCTGTCATCTGAGAGGCTGAGTCAGCAACTCTGGCTCAATAATCCTACTATCCCTCTAAAGATTAAGATAAGGCTTTTTCTTCTCTAAAATGATAACTAATAAAATGATAAGAACTAAATGTCCCTTTAGAACAGAAGACCCACACATCTGTTGCTGTAAGACTGAACGGGTCAAAGAAAACAATCAGACAAAACCTTTAGGGCTGTCTGATTCATGACATAACAACAAACTTCAGTTAAATTTAAAAAGTTGGTGTTTTCAGCACATCTAAAGCTACATGTTAGTGGTGAGAGAACTGCAGCTTTCTACCAGCTGATCCTGTGGGGTTTAGACTAAAGACCTAACTAGCAGCTTTTTAACGAGTAAAAAGGGTGATAAAAGTGAAATGCACAGGTGTCAGCCTGCTGGGAGCTCAGCTCAGCCTCTTTAGGATCTCGTTCATCTTGGACTCTAAGACATTTGGCATTGATATGTTGTTTTTGGTTTGAAATGAAGGCTGACGTTACCAGTTTGTTTGGTTTTTTTGGCTAAGAACACAGAATAATACTGGCAATCAGCCTGACCCGATGAGTGTCTCTCAGTTCCATGGGCAGGTTTAGAGGACAGAGTCTCTGTCTTTGTTTTTGTCGTCCTCCTGAGGCTTCTGGTGTTCTATCATCTTCTGATCCACACCCTGCTCCTTGCTCTGGGCCTCCTTGTCCTTCCTCCTGTGGCGGGCCTCCACCCAGGGAATCAGACACAGCAGGATGCCTCCGATGATGGGAGGGATCCCCGCCAGGTAGAAGGCCATGTCGTAGCTCCCCAGTTTGTCCCTCAGGAAACCTGCAATCAAACAGCAGGAGTAGATAGATCCCATCTTTATTTTCAACTGGTAAAACATGACAAAACTGCTTTAAACAGGTTAAAATGAGAGCATTAAAGGGTTTTATGATTCTATAAAGAATCAGTAAAGTAAGAATGTATGAGGTCAGCATTCTTCCTTTTCATGTTCTTGAAGTGCTTACAGATGGCTTCAATAGTAACAGATTGTAACAGTATGTTCACTGCTGCAGTAGGAGCCGGGTCTCGTCCTTATCTCACTAAAACATTGTACAAGTTTGGCATGAAAGGCAGCTGCAATATGCAGTTATTTGATTACACAGGTAGAGCCAAGTGTTTTTATAATGTTTGCAATAAATATAAATGCATTAACATTAAAAATAACATTAATAACACATTAACTGAGATGAACAGTTGTTGAAACGAAGAGTCAGACTTCAAAAAATATTGTTTCGATAAATAAAGACCAGAGATTTCTTTTACTTAAAGAGTTCTCCTTTGATGTCACTTCCTGTTTCTCTTCAATCCAAGTTCAAAAGAAAATGTGAGTTATTTGACAAAATAACTGTCCAACAATAAGTGTCTTAAATCTAAAAATGTTTTCTTTGACATTTTGTATTTGAAGAATATGTACCTGACAGGCACTTTAAATACATTCCATGTTTGACCTCTTTCATTCTCCTTCCTTGTATTTATGTGGAGAACTTTCATAAAACATAACTATAAGCTGACTTTACCTGCAGTCCTACTTTACCTGCTCATGTTCAGGACTAATGAGGAGAAACTTTAACACTAGATGGAGCAACTCTCCCAACTAGATTTATCTGACAGCAAGAACTGTTCTGTTTACAGAAGTGATCAACAGAAATGATTGTTTCATGTTTTACCTGCTATGGGAGGACCCACAACCATCGGCACAGACATCAGACCGAGCAGGAAGCCGATAGCCTGGGACACGTCGTTGGCCCCGACCAGCTCGAAGGCGATGGGGGCCATGATGCAAATGAAGCAGCCATCGAAGAGCCCCATCAGCAGGCACACGGCGATAAGACCCCCGAAGATCTGGCACACGGGGATCATCATGGACATGATGCCTATGACAAAGAATGACGCCACCTGGAACAGAGAGACCCTCATGGTTTCATCTGTTTCTTTAAAACTCTTCTCAGACACATTTGTATTTTAGAAGACTTTTGTGTTTCAACTAAACACAAGTAGAGATATTACATTTTCTGCTAAAACACAGCATGAGCTGAGTGCTAACGACTGCTAAAATTAGCCAAAGAAACTGAGTTGTTAAAGCTAAAGAATGCAGAACATTAGCCAAAAGCTAAAAGAATCCCAGTGCTAACTAAATCCAAAATATAGCTAAACTCAAGCTAGAAATAACAAAACACCAGCTACAAGCTAAATGCAATAAAAGACCAACCAAAAGGTAAAAGTGAGAAAAGGTAAGCTAAAGCCTAAACTTAGCTGACGGTTAACTAAAAACTTTGATCTGTTAAAATACAGCTAAAAGCTAAAAGTAGCAAAAGGCTAGTTAATACACAAAGGTTGTGGGTGTGTGTGTGTGTGTTTGTGTGGGTGTGTGTGTGTGTGTGTGTGTGTGTGTGTTTGTGTTAGGTGTGTCCGTCACGTGATAATTTAAATGTCGAATCAGAGTCTCTGCAGTAACATGTAAGCCTCCATGCTGGACTCACCTGCAGGTAAACTTTGTTGACTCCCTTGACAAAGTCGGCCACGCTGCCGAAGATGAAGCGGCCCAAACAGGATGTGATGCCGATGCACATGAGCAGAATCTCTTTATTGGCATCCTTGCCGAATCGCTCCTCCACATGTTTCATCTGAGGGTGAAAACCAAAACGGATCAGGATCACCACAGCAGTCTTATTTTGATGACAAAAACTAAGCACCAGAAATCAGCAGAGTTTTACTACAAGACAGGTGTTGAAGCAAAGAAGACAACAGTTCCCTCTGATACTTTGCTTTTAAACAGCACAGATGAGTGTCACAGTTATTGTTTCTGTGATCTGATTAAACTGATGTTTCTGTGGTGAACCTGTCTGAGCCACAGAGCTCCAACAAGGAGAGAGGCTTCTCATATGTTTCACTACAATCCCACTCATCTCCATTATTTTTATTTTAGTGAGAACATGGTTAAAAACATGGGTTACAAAAGCACTCCGAGTTCAGCGACTTGTGGAGATGTCTTTAAAGAAGCATCACCTTTGCTTGAGGTGAAAAGTTTTGCAGGTTTAGGTTTGTATTCATTTGTTTTTTGATTTTATTTCTTGTTTCACAGTTTAATCAAAGTTGCATCATCATAGAGATGGATTTATACATTTATTCAGTTATTGTTAGATCAGTGGAGGTTGGAAAGACCCTCAGCTACAATCATCATCAGGACCAGTGATGAAATCAAACCGATCCACCATTAACATTATTAGATAAACATTTAATACAAAGGTCCAGTTCTTTAAACAATATTTTTTAAATAAAATCATTTTTGCTGTTTTTGTCTGTGTATTCCTCTCTTTATCCTGATCCTGTCACTGTAAAACTTTCATTTAGTGCTGATATGATAAATAATTTCAAAAAGTTATAACTGGTAACATCTTTAGCCAATAGGTTAGTACTGTCTAATTTTATCTGTAGTTATTGTGAACAATCTCGCCATGTGTCAATGATACAGAAAATTCACGATTCGGTTCAGTTCCATTCTTTAGTCTCACGGTTCAATGTTTTGTTTTGGATACAAAAAAAAAGAAATGTCCATGCCCTTCTTAAATTGTAATTTATTGAAATTAGTTATAAACATTTGTTTAACCTCAAGTACAGTTTTTTAATTAAATGTTGCTGAAACAGGTTCTCAGTGGATCTGTGCTCAACAATACAGCTCAGGTGGAGTAGTTAAATGCAGATCAACTGATCCTTCAACACAGAGCATCGTCAGATCACAAGTTAAGAATAAATGTTTAAAAATCTTTATTGTTTGATACAAGTGAACCTAAAGTACTGTTCTGATCAGTTCGATACAGATACATGGATTACATGGATTGAATGGTGTCTGATTTTGGTGACCTCTGCTTTAAAGCCACTTTTTATGTTGTTACCATTTTAAACTCATCCAGATGTTCATTCAGCTGGTTTTACTGCAGCTGTGTCCCTCCCTCTGCTGTCTGAGCACCTCCCACTCAATATGGCTCTGACTTTAGGAGCCAGATGCAGAAAAGAGGCTCGCTGTTTGGAGCGATGCCCACTCATTGTACCTCCAGGCTGCACCAGTCCTGCTCAAAGACCCTGATTGTCTGGTTCCCCCCCCCCAACAACCATAACTCCCACTCTCATTGCAGCGACTGAACGTCTCATGTCTATCAGCATTAACCTCCAGATCACTTATTATCTCTGTCCGTATACAACCACCACGTGCTGCACAGAGGAGTGGGGCGATCCTGCAGGGAAGACAATGCGATGCTCCCAGTATGAGTGTGTGTTTCCATACATCAGCAGAGTAACTCATGATACTACTCAGAGGCTGACCCCCCAGGGAAAGAATCTGAAGCAAGGAGTCAGATGTGTGTGGGGGTCTTTTTGAAAAAGTTCATTCATGAGTATTTTTTCTTGTTTTATTTTGAGACGTGTATTTCCTCATGAACTGGTTCGTGTTTTACTCCCCAGTTTCAGAATCACATGTTCCTCCCTGAGGATTCCTGCAGTTTGTACAAGTTTAGGTTCTGTGAACTTTTAATTCAACTTTCAGAGAACAATCTCTGGATGTTGCAAATGATTATGTTTTGGAGTCAAAACAACTCAGCATGTTAGCCAATTTTAGAAAACACAAAGCTCGATATAATTCAATCAGTTTGACTGATGCTGGGCTAAAATCTGGTGTGGTAGTAGCTGAGAGTCATTGACAACACATACTATGTGTGACTTTTTTTTTTAATTGCAGGAGACTGTGAATGACGTTACTTAAACAGGAAAAACAGAAGTCTGAAACTCAGAGAAGATCATGTTTATGAATACAAGCTTCAGTGTCAGGCACCACTACACAACAACTCATTAAGAAATACTGAACTTTTCAGATGAGAGCAATAAAGTACTGGAATAGACCTTAATGAGATTAATCTGATCTAAATCTGACCAAATGTTGGATCTAGGATCTTTGTCTTTGGTAGAAGAACTTTGTTGAACAACCTACGTTACACTAAAAACAGTAGGAATGATGAAAAATGGGCAGGGATGACTGGGAGGAGGTGGATGAAAACAGGTAGGGATGGAAAGGATTAAAATATCAAAAGGAGGGATGAGAAAGTGTGGAGGAGAAAAAAAAGAAGGGAAGGATAATGTAAGGAAGAATACATGAGTAAAAACAAGCCCTGTGCTGAAACCCAGGTGATCAGAGGTTAACCAATAAAGTTAACTAATAACTTTTTGTCCCACAACACTGACGTTAATCAGTTGTAGATGTACATCTAAAGATCACTTTCTGCACATTTAATTAAATTCATTCAGTGATTGAGAGGTTTTGGTAACGGACAGACACGGGCAAAAAGATTATTGTGTTTTGATGTAGACAGAAAAAACTGTGATGTCAAACTCACCCTGTTTAATTACACCAAATAATAATACTAAGAATTGTCACTTTAATTAGATTTTTTTTAAGAAAAAGGGTAAAAAAAGCAGAAAAATCTACAAGTGTACATTTAAAAAACATGGGAAATTAGTATAATTTTAAAGGCTGACACTTGTGTCTAAAGAATTTAGTCTGATAATTTAACTTCATGAGAAAAACTCTTCCTCCCCAGTTGTCCCTCAGTGGACATCCGATGTTTGTGGATTTAAATTGATACACAGCTTAAAGTGACACAAAGTGGATGTTACTCTTCACAGTCAGTCCAGCATCTAGACACGATGCAGTATTTATAAGAAAAAGACTATTTTGAATCAACAGTGTTCCTTTTTATACAGGACTTAGTGATCAGTTTTACCTGTTAAGATACACTGTTGGTTCATTTTACATGAACACATCCAAATGTCTTCACTACCCTTGTTCTGTAAAACACTTATTGTTGAACACATCTGAAGGCTGATGTCTTTCAGGAGAGGACTCCTTTGATGGTCAGAGACTGGACTTCACTTGTGAACTCAATCATGAGACTAAAGCAGTTTTAAAGCATTTTGCTCAAGGCAACTCACACACATGCACACAACATGCAAATAACATGCAAATAACATGCCTGACAGATCTCTGGTCCTGAAAGCTTTAAAGTGTTCGTTTCTCTCTGTCACAAGGTGGGGGCTGGACTATACGTGTGGAAAGAAGGTGAGGAGGATTCTTAATTCAAGATACATGGATTCTTAACTCAGTCTTAATTCAAGATACATGGATTTGTAGAGGATACCTCTATCACTTCCATCTCTGCTTTGCACTAATCACTCTCCACAGGTGCAGCCAAGGTTCAGTATTTAAGGAGGAGCTGCACAACAGGCTGGAACAAGAGTCTCCTGGTAGGACTCTCTCTCTGTGGCTGTTGTTAAAGACCCAACTCTACACTTACCTCTCGGTTCCTTGTGGTTTCATTCCTCTGGATACTCACCCTGTCATTAGACATTGCCTCTGGATTTCCTCTAATCACCTCTGGTCCTGGTCTGGTGTCCTATAGTCTTCTGTTCTACTCCTTACTGGTTCATCTCATGGCAACTCTTCCAAGAAGATTTCCACTGTAAATACCTGCATCAGCCATCTGTATATACTCACCTGGTGCTCACTGAATATCCTGCAACTACTCACATATCAATCACCAAGGGAACCATTAAGTGTCGTCGTCAAAATCTACCTGGAAACTAACCTGACTCCTCTCCAGTCACTTCCTGTGTTTTGGGGCACTGTAAATAAATATTGTAATCTCTTATCTGAGTCTGTGTTTATCTGAACCACTTACGTTCAACATCCGAGTTACACTTAACAGGATTCTTAACTTGAGATGCACGGAGTCTTAATTCAAGCTTTAAAGCGGTAGTTTGTCAGCTACAAGGCTAAATGTTGAAAAGACCCTAAGCTATAAACTATTCTTAGACAAACCCTTCCATTCTCACATCTGGCTTACAGTCTTGCGAGACCAAAATTGCATAACTTCCGTCTAGTATGTCCTGCTTACAGCTTTTCTTGTACATTGCCCCCTGTCAGAACTCTGTCCTACAGACCTATGAGGTTTGCATGGTCTGATTGGTCAGAACATTTTAGGCACATTTGTTTTTGTGGAGAAGCGCATGCATCTGCATTTCAATGAAAATAGTCGGCTTCCAGAAGTCCATGTTAAATTAGTAAGACTGACAGCTTTGAGGAGCAGCTTGTCTGGCTTTATTGAACACACAAATGTGCCACCCACGTCCACATTTTTCCATCTCACAGTTAACAGAAAAAAAACACGTTTTCCCTCCTGACTCCTCCGACTCTTCATCCAACAGCTCAAGCCTCTCTTCAAACATCTTTATCGTCAAAAAGAACCTGTATTTATCCTGCTGTCACTGTTTATATACTCAGATATGGACGACATGGGAGGGCAGAGGGAGAAATGGTGAGGATTTATCCTCTGCATCTTCAGCCTGACTATAAACACTCAGTCAAACAAGGACATCTGTAATCACTGATCTGCTGTCCAACGTCTTGTTGAAGTATAAACCTGGCTTCAGACTTTAACAGGTCTCAGACTACATCAGGACTTCCTTAAGTTTGGCCTTATTCTTTGTCCCAAAATGTAAAAACTGATAAGTTTTAGAATAATTAGAATAGTTCACTAACTTTCAGAGTGTAAAATATTGTATTTACTGTATATAAAACCTAGTGTGTTGCATTATTCCAGTTTCTATTTTTTATTTCAATCGTGAAGCAGGTTTTGTAGCTCTGAGCAAGTTTTATTTATTTGTAAAAGGGCAGAAATGGCCTTTTAAATTATAAAGGTTGCAGACCCCTGAACTACACAGTGGGGGCTGGTGCTGAGGCTGCTGTGTCCCAGTCTGAGAAGCATACCCTGCACAAGTGTTGTAAAAATACAGCTGCTCCTTTTCAAATAACAAAGTCACCACATCCAAATAAACACAGGTTTCTTCTCTAAGTAAAAACTTAAAGAGAAACTAACATCAATTCAGTAACATTTATCAAGACCAAACAGTTTGTTTAACTGTGCAGAAGAATAAAACCAGGAAGAGTTTGTGTGCTGAGTAAACTGTAGGCTCTGAAGTTTCAGGTTTCTTCATGCAATTCTAACTGTAAAACGACAAAATGTAAATGTTTACAAAGTGTTAATGCTGTGAGGGAACGACAGCATCTAAGATCCCAAACTGAAAAACTCTCTGAACTGCTGCCCACCTATTAAGATGAAAGAGGAGGATGTTGATTTTTTCTGTCCGAGTGGGTCTTTCTGTTAGTAAAATATCTTGTGAACCACTGGACGGGTTTTAATAAAGCTTCCAGGAAATAATCACTGGATGTAATTCGACTGGCTGCCTGAAACACAACAACTTTACTATAATGAATGCTGAACAATTTTTGCTGAAAGCTGCTGAAGAAGCTGAAAAGGTTTATTAGCAAACTGTTAATGTGAGTTACATTTGAACAGTTGACTTTTGGTGAAAGTAGGACAACTTCAAATAAACAAAAAAACAAGAAAATGAGCACTTGCAGTTTGTTTTGAAAGAGCTAAAAAAGCTGAAACTAGCACAAAGAAACAGAAAGAGGATATTTGCTGAATTAAGCAGTAAGTAGCTTAAATTAGCACAAGAAGTTTAATTTAGCTGGAAAAAGTTCAAATTAGCTAAAAACAAAGAAAACAGTTGAAATTAGCAGAAAGCAGCTTAAACAAGCACAAAATGTTTAAATTAGCAGAGTAGCAGAAAAGGTTAGAATAACAGCTAAAACAGCAGAAAAAAATCAAAATAGAAGCTAAAGGAAACTGAAATTAAAAAAGCAGAACCAGAAAACAAGGTTAAACAAGTTCTGTAAAGATTTATAAACATTTTGAAGGATTTTGAAAGCTCTATTTATTTTCATGAGGACAAAAAGTAGGAGAAAAAGCTAAATATATCTTAAAAGTATAAACTACTGAGTTGAATGTTTTGATATATAAATTGATGGAATAGCACAAAAATATGAGATACGTGCCGAAAAATGTATGGAAGAAAAAAGGATCTTAGTATGAATGCTTTATACATTCACACAGATTTTTTTTAAAAACTGAATACATCTCAACAAATATCTTATGTTGAAAATGTTATTTTAAATAAAGTTTATAATTAAGAAAAATTTCAAAGTTTCAAATACCAAACATCACAGCACATCTGAACATTTTAATATATAAATGGTTGAAAAAGTACAAAAATATGAGTTAATGTTGATTTAAAATTTGATTTAAAAAAAACAAACAAAAGAAACGACTCGTCTATCCATTTTTACTGACTCAGCATTCACACAATGAAGATAAATAAGAAAAAAATGTAAACTTACCAAGTGAACATACGGTACAAAGTATCCATAGAGGGCTGCAGGGATACCAAACGCCCAGATGCGATATCCCACAGACTTCCAAATGTTCCTGTTGAAGATTGTGCTCATGCGTAACTTTCCTGATTGGGAATTGGAGGGTTTGTTGGGCAGCAGAGGTCTATAGGTGAAGCCAGCCAGCATCAACACAAACATGAAGATGCAGAGGATGCGCATGGTGTTCTGCAGGCCCACCTTTTCAAGCAGGTTGGACAGGAGGAAGGGCAGGGTGATGGTGAAGATGCTGCTGCCGGCCGTCACCATGCCGTTCACCAGACCCAGGCGCTTTTTAAAGTAGTGACCCAGGATGACGAGACTGGGCTGATAGGCAAAAGAGCAGCCACAGGCAAAGACGATGCCGTAGGTGAAGTACATGACACCAAGAGATCTAGAGGAAAGAAATTAGAAGTCAGTCTTTGGACATTAACATCTGTAAAGAGCCAATCCAGCCATTATGAAGGGGAGTTTTCACTACATCTATTTCAGGCACCCGTCAACTGGTTTATTTCATACCTTTCTGGCTGTACACAGTTTGTTCAATAAAATCTTTTTCATCTCACCCCTCTCTGTTTCAGTGTCCCACAAGGCTCCATCCTCAGCCCTCTCTTTTTTAACATCTACTTTTTTCCACTTGGCAATATCTTCAGATAATACAATACCTAATTCCATTATTACACAGATGACACCCAGCTCTATTTGTCCATTAGTCCTACCTGAACCCACCCACCTCACTCTGACTGCCTCGTGATATCAGATCCTGGTCACAACACTGCCTCAAACTACACATTGACAAAACACAACTTCTTCTCATTTGTACTAAATCCATCCTTGCAAAAAACAGAAAAGAAAGAACAATTCATTTTTGAATAAGGTCCACTCAAACTAACCATAATTAGCTCACCAATATGGTCTGAGCAGACACACTAAACCAGTAATGCTACAGCTACCTGCTGCTGCTGTTAACTGTGCCTGTAAATATCTACTAAATTTGTGAGACTGGAGCTGTTTTAGGTAGCAGCATTTCACTTTGGTCTTAGCTATGCCTGAATTAGCTGTTAGCTCATCAGTCCTGTCAGGAAAAAACTATTTGTCCAAACTGAGATTGTACAAAAAACTATCTATAACAGGTAAGATATTTGTTTATACACTTCTTACAGACCATAGTTTGATCTTATGTCACTACAAACGTTAGTTAAACTCTTTTAGAATATTAAAGAAGTAGCTTAACTGTATCCTCACTAAAGATAAACATCACAATCTCTAATCAATAATTGAAAGTTTTAATGTGAGTTTCAAAGCACAGATTGCTCAATCAAAAAGACAAACATGACAGTTTTCTTACTTAACAAAGGAGCTGGCAAGCAGACCGACTAGGCCGACGGCTGCACCGCCCACCGCCGTGATTCTGCAGCCGAAGATGTCAGTGAAGACGCTGACAATGGGAGAGCAGAAGAAGATCATCCCCATTGAGAGGGAGCCCACCCAAGCTGCGGGAAACAGACACAGAGAGACGTAAGTAGAGCCTTACAAAATAAAACAAATACACAACATCAGTTTGAGTTCTCACATCACGAGGTCACAAGCTTCCTCTCATCAGGGACACTATCTGTGCCGAATAATTCTTTACAAACATTTTGTCAGCTTGATAAAAACAACTGTGGAGAAGCGTCAGGTTTTGGAGGTTTTAATATAGTTTGGAAAGCCTTCCTTCACATGTTGGGACACCGTCCAGCTGCAGGTTTAAAGACCTTACCTATGTTCCCCAGTACCTATGTTCCCCAGTAACTATGTTCCCCAGTACCTATGTTCCACAGTACCTATGTTCCCCAGTACCTATGTTCCCCAGTAACTATGTTCCACAGTACCTATGTTCCACAGTACCTATGTTCCCCAGTACCTATGTTCCACAGTACCTATGTTCCACAGTACCTATGTTTCCCAGTACCTATGTTTCCCAGTACCTATGTTTTCCAGTATTTATGTTTCCTGGGGTTTTTAATAAAATATGTGTAACAATATAAAGCATTCATGCTCATATTTGCACACTGTTTTATCAGGTCTTACTATGATTAGGTTGTATTTTCATCAACACAAGTTTTAGTACTAACTTTATGGTTCAGTTAAAAAGTTTTTTACATATTTTCAGTAGATTGTCTCAGAATGTAATGTATTTTTAAATTGACAAAAGTAACTATTTCCAGTTCACAGAATGAGAACTGTGACCGTTGGAGCAACCACAGGAAACATCTGCAGTGCCTGCCAGGTGCTTAGTCAGCAGTCTCCTTGGAGTCTATGATTAAATATTTCTGTCATGCTGCAGCAGATCTGCATCTATGGAACACAGCTAGACCATAACAATAAGGCAGGTTTTAAATAGCAATGGAGAAAGTTATTTTCAATAAACAGAATGTGAGCTGTTAGATGTAAAGGTTGTGTTCTCATCAAAGAAAGGCGGGAATGTTTAACAACACTAAACTCTTTGTGCTTCTGAAAGCACACGAGTATACATATTTTTAAACACAAATGCAGAATTCTTTGTTGGTGAAGACCACGAGAAAGTCAGAAGATCAGAATGACTGCTGGGAGAACCAGTGATCTCACTCAGCTTTCACCAAAAAACATCGTAGTAAGGAGAAAACACGTGGAGAATAAACATAGATGAACAAGTTGTTTGCCTCTGACTTCTGAGTTCTGAGCTCTGTCAGATGAAACTTGTGGGAAAAAGAAGTCTGACTGTTTTTGTTGTCTGCTTTCTACGTGCATAAAGGGAGATGACTGGGTCGAGTTTCTGTTTTTACTCTGATTCCTCATCTGACTCCATGGTGTCAAAGTGTTACAGACACTCAGGAACAAAAACACCTGAACAGAACCAAACAGAAACACACTGGGATAGTCAAGATCAGAGCAGTCTATGCTAACAGGAGACAATGCCATCTTGCTAGGTGCTACGTGTTGTTTTAACACAGCTTGATGGATTAGTGGTTGGCACTGATGCCTCACAGCAAGAAGGTCCTGGGTTCAAATCCCCGGTTCCAGCTGAGGTCCTTTTATGTTTGTGAGGGTTTTCCTATGGTTTCCTCCCACATTTCAAAAACATTATGTTAGGCTGTCTTCACAGGAGGACCTTGAAAAAGAGATCAATGATCTTGCTAGGATTTGCCTTGTTAAATAAAAACAAATAAATTAAATTATTATTAGTAGTAACCCAATCGAACCAACTCTCTGAATAGAGAATGACTCTCTTAAACACAGTCACCCCCGTCTGGTACTTTTAGATACTATTAGACAGAACATCAATTAAAGTTGTCTGCACTGCCTTTAATCTGCCTCTGATCGCTCATTAATCAATACATCCCGCATAGACATGAGATTTCAGAAATGAAGCGGGAAAACTTGGTACATTAAGAATTTTCCTCTTGTTCCTATTCCTTTTCTCAACATTTAAAATACATCAGGATATCAAAGAAGCATTTCTCCAACTTTTCATTCACTCAACACAGTCTGAGGTCTGCCACAGTTCAAAGTCTTTCTCACAGTTTTTGTTTAAACTTCTCTGAAGGCATATTTTTTGTGAAACATCAGGACCACCTAAAAGAGCATCTGCAGCCTAATTTGTTAATCTGCCTCTGCTTGTTGGGGGCATGGAAGTGACGTCCCTGAGTTCAATGTAAACCCATGACTGTGCAGTCTATATTTAGTCGCTCTCCTTTTGCTTAATGCCTGGCTCTGGTTTCTTTGTGTGATCCAATAAACTGTCACGGTCTCTTCAGAGTTCGTCCAGACAACACAGATGCTCAGATTAAACCCAGAATTCAATGGAGTGTGTTCTATTTGGTTCATGTTTGTGGGGATGGCCTGCTTTAAGCTACATAAAGTAATAATGTCAAGCTCAGATGAAGAACATAGTATGCCTCAAAGACAACAGGAAATTGCTGCTGTACTCTCCTGGCTTTCTCCATTTAAAAGAATTTACGCTTCAGACAAAGAGAAATTCAAAAATGTAATATTTGGGTTTTCTCTGACCCAGTGACATCTACCACCAGCCATGGGCTCTTCACTGGATGTGAAGAAGTGCCTCAAGTTGTCTGTCTGCTTAGTTAAAGGCTTTACTGGAAACTCCTGAACTCAGTCACCCCAAAAATGACTAAACCAGACTTGATTTACACTCCGCCTCAAATCCAAAAACTGGTCTCAAAAAGCAAAAACAGGTGACCCTTCTGAAAAAAAAGCTCAAATCTTTTGTGTTTGATGCTGAAAGGAAACTGCCTAATTTGCTATAAATCTGTTGGTCAAACAATGCATCTCTGCTGAAAAAGAAACTCTCAGATGAGCCCTCCTATTTTCTCCTTGTTTAGGTCATCTCCAATTCGTCTTCAGAGCACTGAGAGCTGTAACATCACAGGCTAATGTTTATGTCTAAAAGCCACACTGTAAATTATATTTGTTTCAAAACTGGTCCAGATCTTCCTTCATTGCAGACTCCAGTAAAGGTGTATGGTCAAAGAAAATAATTCAGTTTTACGAGTCGCACAAATAAATCAGGGCTGGGATTTTCAAAAACTTCAGAATTTTAAATGAATGCATAGCTTTTTTGGTTTTTACATGGAATTCAGAGATTGGAACAAAACAATCTACATTTATTCTTAAAAGTTTCCTTCAGGTTGGAATCACTAACTCTGAGGTTTTAAAACGGGGGTCCCAGGGCTTCCAGGGGTCTGTGAGCTGTAACTTGGAGGTCCTCAAAAAATTACAAGTTGTTGATTTTAGTTTTTGCTTTTATGTGGAAAAATGTACAATTAAAACAAGCATACCAAAACAAACAAAAATAATAACCATTGCATGATTACAGTGAATTATTTTTAAATCAATATGGGGTTTATGTGGGGGTCCCTAGAAATTTTCCACCTTTGTAAGGGGTCCCCAGACAAAAACCATTTGAGAACCCCCTCCAACAACTACAGCTCAGTGAGATTCCACCTTAAAACTTTTACCCCTAAACAAAACAGATTAGCTGTAACTTGACTTGAACCAGCCTGCAGCTGAGCAAACCTTCTTTTTACTTCACTAAGTGAAGGTATTATCTCTGCTGATTATGTGGGGTCATGTCAGGTCAACTTTTTGACTAATTGAACTGGTAATATATTTACTTTTAGGTAACTATACACCTAATCCTAATCTCTGGATAAACAATGAAAACAACAGAAGCACTTCCAGGTGTCTCTAGTTGGTTTCTACAGTAATAAAACATCAGTTAAACAAGCAACAAACTAAATCCAGAGGGCTTGAATGAACCAGCTGGCTGATGGTTCATGTATTGACCAAAGCTAATGGAAACAGCTAATGGACTGGCACATACGGCTCGTGTTGCAGTCAAACGACAGACCGTTTTCCTGGTAAAATAAACAGCTGAATTGACAGCACTTTCTTAGAATCTGCTGACTATAGATTGGTGGGAGAAAACTGGCCTCACTGGACCCAGCTTGTAGCTCTGGCCCAGGTCTGAACCAGGTCTCAGGCTGCTCCACTTGGATAAACATGTTAGGAGAAAATGGTTCTGATGACTGACAGATCCTGGGATCACCTCATTAACACTGTTCTAAACTTTCATTTAATTAAGATTCTAATGTATATTAAAGAAAATGACTGCAGTAAACATGTTAATCAGAAATATTAACTCTTAAGGGAGGCTGGGGTTTATTATGTAAAATAGACATTTTTGAGCTTTATATCATGTTATAATGTCATCCTCTCATCAAAAACATATCCAAAGTGTTGCTTTGACTCATTCATGCATGTTTGAGAAATCCTTGAATCTCCTGTAGCCATGTGGAGCTGCCTAACTCTTGCTGGTACAAAGCCCCGCCTATTTATACAAAGCTCCTCCCTGGAGCTCAGTCTGCATCAAAGCTCCTGCTCCACAGAGCACCTCTCCCCTACACAACTCCACCAGACAAGCAAAATGTATCTTATAAAAATTCCAAAACATAGCTTTGTAATGATCTGTATTTATAGTTTCTTTGCAAAAATTATTTTAACTGTGACACCTAAGTATGAGAAGATGAATGGGAGATATATTACCAAGCTGCAACGTCTCGTACGTGCTCTGGTTCTTCAGAAAATATGCTTTCCTAATCTGACGTTGGATCATTTGAACAAAGTTCAACTGTATCCTGAATTGCCGTTTTCCAAAACTGATATTATATAATGATGTTTGTTTACAACAAAATAAAATGTTCCTATGACAAGTCGTCAATGGTATGAAGCATTGTTGCAAAGACGTGCTGAAGTGGGAGTGTCAGAAATGGTAGGAGGTTTTTAAAGAGACAGAAGACAATTTCAAGGTGTTTAGGCAGACTGTGAAGTGAAATTTATTTTTGATAGTTTTTTGAACAGCTGAAGGTAACATAGATACTTAATTGTGATATAGAATTGAACTATGTGTCTGGAAAATACATAAAATCCCCCTTTTAAGCCTTTAACAGGTTTTCCTCCAGGATAGTTGTGTATTTAACTCCATCCATCAAGTCTGACAAGCTTCCCCACAGCATGATGCTACCACTACCATGTTTCACAGTGAGGGCTTATAGTTTCATCAGTTTCTTCTTCATGTTTGCTGTGTTCCTACATGACTTCTTCTGGTTGTCTTTTAGCCCTACTTCCATAAAGGTCAGATTTGTAGAACATAAGTTGTCTTGTAGACAGACTAAGCTGTGGATCTGTTAGAGTTACATTGGACTTCTTGGCTGCTTCTCAGATTAAGTGGGTGACTGTGGCTTAGGAAGAAGGATTGGTTTTGCTGCCCTGTAAGTAAAGCATTGGTGGTTTCAGCCTGGCTTCCCCCACCACATGCCACAGGCATGACACTGACCCCGGGCTGCCCCTGATCTGTGTGTCGATGTGTGTATTTGTGAATGGTTAAAAGAGGCTTGTAGTGTGGAAGCATTCTGAGTGGTCAGAAAGACCAGAAAAGCACTAAATAAATACAGTCCAAATTCCATTTATACTGTCCTTGCTGGGCTTATCGCTTCACTTCACATTTCTGATTTACAAATTGGTCATAATTGTGTCCTGAAACAGCCATCATGAAGCACAAGCCAGTACATTCTTTGTGATGTTTCTAAGCACAGGTAAATGGTGAAGTTTAAGTCAGAAAGGTCACCCAGCATAAAAAACTTTGGTCAGAACAAATATGTAATATTTATCTAAACAACAGCTACTAGATGAGTCGAGGCCCATGTTAACATAACAAGAATCACCACCGGTGCTGTTGACAAACAGGGTGCTAATAGAAACTGTGCTACTGTTAGTAAAAGACTAAGAGGAGGGAAACGTGTCAGGAGAAGAGAAAGGTTAAGAGTGTAGGACATAGAGTAAAAACTTTAAATCTAGAGACAAAAGCTGTGTCCAAATTCAGGTGCTGCATCCTTCGAAAGCAGGATTTGAAGACTAATTAACCATGCCAAAGCCTGTCCAAATTCAAAGGCTCCTCCAATTGTGGCCCAATGGGTCCAGTGTGTCCTTCAAAGCCCACCGTATCCCAAAATGCATTGCAGGCTGACCGGGAGATCGTTTTTGCTTGTAATGACGGAAAGAGCGAGAAGCAGGAGTATAGTTTTAAATAAAAACAAGCTTGTACATTGTGTCTACATGTGTTTTGTGGACTTGGAGAAGGAGTTCCATCGTGTACCTTGGGGACTCCTGTGGGGGGTACTCCGAGAGTATATGGGCTGTTAGGTCCCTGTATGACCGGTGCCAGAGCATGGTCCGCATTGCCGGTAGTAAGTCAGACTTGTTTCCGGTGAGAGTTGGACTTCGCCAAGGTTGCCATTTGTCACCGATTCTGTTCATAACTTTTATGGACAGAATTTCTAGGTGCAGCCAAGGTGTTGAGGGGATC
>JARVGW010000086.1:13100-26749 GCA_031762495.1 Anablepsoides rubrolineatus | reverse complement strand
ATGGATGGATGGATGGATGGATGGATGGATGGATGGATGGATGGATGGATGGATGGATGGATGGATGGATGGACTGACTGACTGACAGAAACAGACAAATGGATAGATGGATGATGAATGATGGATGGATGAACAGATGGATGGATGATGGATGGATGGATGGATGGATGGATGGATGATGAATGATGGATGGATGAACAGATGGATGGAATTTTAAGGTGACAAACATTAACTCTTAGATCCACCTGAAGTTTTATATTAAGCTTTGAAATCTGCAGGTTTCACTTTTCTCCTCAGTTCATCTGGAATTGAAGTAGTTTACTTTTAACTGAGGAAAATGACTGATTTTGAATAAAAAAAATGGTAACTCTATTACATTTTTGAGGTACGTTTTTGGAGAGGATGCATTAGGTACCTTCAGTAAATCAGTCAGATTTCTGGTGAAGCAAAAAAAAAGGACTCTTCTGTCTTGTTTTGTCTCTTTTGTATTTCAGTTTATTTCCTAATTTATTTTTGTTAGTGAAACTCCAACACTGCTGTGATGTAAAACTTGTGGCTTTAATGTGAAACATGTTTGGGTTTGCCCTCTCAAAGCAGCCATACATTAATTCAGAGGCTACGCTGGTGGATAAAAAAAACTGCAGTAAAAGGAAACATTTCCACTGAGATTGCAGTCTCATGCATATTGTTGCAGCCGCTTAAAGGAAGGGTATTACTCACAGGGACACTGACAGGCATGAATAAGCACTGTTTTGCATGAGTGGGTCCAAGGCCAGAGAAACAGACAGGCTAAAACACAGTCAACAGTTTGACATCTCTCTAACTTGGGGAAGGATGATACACAGCGACGGATGGTGTGGAACGTTTTATAGTGAGGTATTTTTTATATGCAAACATTGGGGTTAAACTCCACAGCCTTGTTCTGCGGCTGTGTGGGGCAATAACACAAATTGGCCCGTTTTAGCTGAGGGTAACAGCACGGTGAGTCCTGACCGATAAATTGGATCGCTTTCACAGGATATTATTAAAAGTCTATGAGCAATTTTTTTTTTTCCTTTACCGCAAATGTCTGCCAGTTTCTCTCAGAAAACGTGTCGTTTCACCCTTGAAGCTGTGCTGCATAAAACTCAAAGTGTGGAGGCGCTCAGGCATGAAGGATCTGCACAGACAGAGTATGTGTGTGTCTAGAACTTACTTACTTTTAGCGTTTCTCCGGCGCTTGTGTGGGCCCGGTGCCGAGGAAAGGTTCCCTTCTCTGCTCATTGTGTAGTTTTAAGGGCATGGGTCATTGTCTCTGGGAATGTCATTTGCCAGAACATTTTGTGACACTGTCGGTCGACCTCGTGAGCCCCAGGGACGAGGCTGAGCGCAGGAACTTGTCTCTGTGTGGAGGCTATAAATAAAATCATTGGACTTGTGATATTGTTTTAAACCTCTAGGCTGCTTGCTCACCCAGCTGCTGTGAAGGACAATTTTCTGGTTGTGACAGGTGTTAGAGGATTGTTGTGTTCCCTCTGGCCTTGGAGAAGAAGCTCTGTGGACACAGGCAGCAGACCAACCGACTTACTGAGACTGAAACAGTGGCTCCCATCAGGTTTGTCATCTCATCTGATATCACAGGGTCTGTTGTATTAACGCTCTCTAAAGGGCAAACCCTGCAGCACTAAGCCAGAAGCCTGGAACATGGTGATAAAGTGCAGTAACTGGCCAGAGTTCCCCTGACACTAAAGCTCAAAGATTGAGGTCAGTAACCCATAAGTTTCTGGGATTTAGCCATATGACTGCACCCAATTGATTTTAACTCAACTTTGAATGTTGTATAAACACAAGAATGCACTTTATATAAGCAACAGTTTTCATAATGGGTTTGCTTGAAGAAAGGCTTCAAATCTTTTCATGTGTGATTAATAATCATCTTACCTGCTGTAGATAGCTTTTATAACAACCTTAATTTGGAGAAATAGTTTCATTTTGAGCATATTGACAAGCTAATGGCTAATCCAAAACCAAAGTGGATCTCTGCCATCTATAAAATTTCAAACTGTACTTAAAGGGGCACTATCATGTTTAGTCAACTTTTTTGAGTTTTATATCATGTTATATGGTTATTGTCTCATCAAAAACATACCCAAAGTTTTGCTTTGATTCATTCATGCTGGTTTGAGAAATCCTGTAGTGTCCTGAGGCAGTCAGGCAGGGGAGCAAAAAATGACCAGTTGGACCTAGAACCCTACTTTGGGATCAGCTCCTCCTCTGGGCTGTGTCTCCAAGCTGAGCTTCCTGATCACAGAGCACACACACACACACACACTCGGCTGGTGCTGAAATGGCTGGGACAGAAGTGAAAGGAGGTTCTTAACGAGACCAAAGCCAATTTCAAAGCACTTACAAACAGATATGATGAGTTTATTTTCTATTTAAACATATAAACAGCATTTTAATAACAACTGAAGGTGACATAGTTACTTTATATAGAATATAGAATTTAAATATATGCCTGAGAAACCCATAATATTGCCCCTTTAATAAACCTTACATCATGTTAAATTTGCATCATATAGGTATTATCAGAAATAGTAGCTAATTTCTACAGTAAGTGCTGCGTAATGGGCCAACATGCAACTGGTAGCTGCTTTTTTCACTTGTACATAGTGATAAAATTCTATGTAAATAAGCATAAATTGTTGGCAACATAAAGGTTTATGGGTGGCACAGTTAGTAGAGCTGTTGAGTCTCAGCAGGTGAAAGGATCACATCCCAGCCTTCTTTCTGGATAGACTTTAAATGTTCTCTTTAGCCACTTCTCTATAAGGGAGATCAGGACAGCAGCAACAGGGGACAGTTTCAACATGTCGTTTCTTTCCAAACAGTAACAAGCTAGAGTGATGAAACTCACACTGCACATGCTCTGTTAGAGCTCTGTTAGATATCTCTCTTAGCATTCAAATGCAAATTGTAAATAATGTACATTATTTAATGAATTTAACCTATTACTTTAACTACTTAATTTCTATTCAGTTCTGCTCATGTCTAATTCTGTCGTAATCATTAAATCTTAAAGACTTTTACTCATGTAATATTCCTAAAGGAGACTTTAACTTTTTCCAAAGTAATTTTTTGGTAAATTACTTGCACTTTTACTCAAGTATCACTTTGTGGTACTTTATACAACACTGCTCAAACCTCAAATCAACTTTTATGACATAAAGATATCATGGAAAACATCCTCTCCCCTCTGCAGGATGCTTTGATGCTCAATGAATGGATGAAAGTTTTTTTGTGTAATATCCTCACACTCGGGGTTAGCAGAAAAGAAACCTATACGGTGCAAGATTACAGGTATTGTCTGTCTTTCACACTTCATTCCCACCAGACCACACTTCAATTTCTAGAACAGGTCGTCTCAGTGTGTCTGTCTTACAGATAAGCTGCGCTTCAAAAAGAGCTTAAACCAAAACCAGCGTATTCTCTGTCAGCTATATTTGCTTGCTGAAAAATATGATTCTGATTTTGAAAAAGAAAGAAGAAAAACTATTTCATTTTTTTTTTAAAGCAAGCACAGTTTTTATTTAAAAACATAAGGAGAGAAGTAAGCGTTTAGTTTAGGATATCAAGCGGGACGTATGTGCTCCATACTTGGAAGTACTTGTCTTTTATAAGCTCGGAGAACACCTGGGCACTCAACTTCAGAATAGACCATCTCGCTCGAGGATGTGGAAACAGAGACAGAACAGATGGATAGCCCCTCATGCTGCAGCATCCGAAGCAGATGGAGCCGCAACATCAACTCAAGAGCCGAGGTGGAGAACCAACAGGGCTGAGTTTTATGCGATTATATTTAAACCGAAAACAAAACTTGTTCATAATTTTAAACTTACATGTCAAATCCTTATATCACCACTTTTTTGCATATTTGCTTTGTTGAAGCGCTGAAAGCCTCTTCATCATCATACCGAGGACTAATTTATTCAACACAAACACCCAAGTAAAGGTAATAAAACTACATGATGGATTTGTTCAAACATGAAAGCTGTTCTTATTAATTTAGCCCTAGTCTTCATGGGGACGTTAGCAGAGCAGCTATAACAAGAGTTGTTTATGTTTTTGCTTGAGGACCATTAAAGGGAGAAGCCGCGGTTTTAATTATCTCTCCATTTGTGAAGTCCCTGGTCACTTGTGTATGAGGCTGTCAGCTGCACTGTTGAACTCTAATGGGATTGGAGCGAGATTAATCAAACCGTTATCACAAGGTTGTATTAAACTTAATAAAATGATGATGCTAAAATGAAGCAAACATGCGTAGCAAGAAAAGCTCAAAGAGAACTATTATGTACTAAAAAAGGACCAAAATACACCCAGAAAATGTTATTTTTTTTATTTTAAATTCATAATAAAGAGAACAAATGCTTTGAATATTCCTTTAATGTGATTTCTCCAGTCAGTGTGAACATTATGTGTTTGAGTAAACCCATAACTGACATTAAATTATTACCATATATCACAAAAGTATTATTTAATATTGTTTTTTAGGTTGTTAATTATTTTTCAAAACACTAAAGGTTACTACAAAGATGCTCACACCAACATCTTGAACATCTTAATTGTTAAATCGAGATAAAAAGTTTGGGATTTTTGTTATTTGTTGTAAAAATTATTCTTGGCAATTTTAAAAACATATTGTTATGAGCTGGCTTTTAATTGTTGATTTTTGCATGTTTTATTTGTTTTTGTTTTATGTATTTTATGTGTTTTGATTTTACTATATGATGTAAAGCACTTTGTAACTGTGTTTTGAAAGGTGCTTTACAAATAAATGTATAATATAATATAATTACTGCTCATCCCACAAATGCATGTTCCTTACAAATGTGGCACCATTTAAAAAGGAAATTATAGGTTTTGCAACAGTTTAATATTTATTCCCAAGAAGCATTGTTACAACTAAGAAATAATCTACCACAAATCATATTTTCTTATTTTCTGTATTTAGGGGTGCAACAGAAAATTCTCAATATTTTAGTGTTTTTTATTTAAAAAAAAGATTAATTTCCATGCCCTTCTTAACTTGTAAATTGTTGAAATAATGAACAATTGTTTAACCTCAAAAGTACAGTTTTTAAATTAAATAATTAATAAGTGAGCAGTTCTGCATAAGTATGCAGTTTCATAACATTTCTCACCTTTGCAACAAAAAAATCTGTTTGAAAATCCAATCAAAATTGACCAAGTTATGGTTATTTACATAATACACCACACATTCATGTTAGGAGTGGGCCAGCTCCCCGTCCCAAGATGGCCGCCGTGTGAGAACGCCGGTCTCCATTGGCCAACAGCGGGGAAGACTTATCTAGCCTTATATATATATCTATGTCTGCAGAAGCCTGTCAATCATTCATTGATTTAAATCAGCTGTGCCATAGCAGGAAAACAACTAAAACATGCAGAGCAGGGGTCCTTGAGGACCAGGATTGAGAACCACTGCCTTAGTGTAAGGAGGAGTGAACTCATGGTCTTGTAACCTCCATAAGAGCCCCATGAACAGGCATTTAGCTAGAGGGGTATCTCAGATTTGTTTTGGCTCCTTCTTTCAGCTGGAGAAGCCTCAGGACACCCTCAGGGCACCATGGTGAACCTTGAGTTCTCCGAGAGTTAAAATTTGTAAACTTTGTGGCAATTTGCAAATGCAAATAGTGATAGGAGTTGGAGTTGTGGTGGAAGCATTCCACTCAGTGTAGCTGTTAGCTTCTCAGTCTTGGTGAACCTAATTGATTTTTCTCTCATCTAAGGCTGTTCAAAGAACTATCTACAACAGGTAAGATATTTACTATTAATTGTCTGTAACTTTTCCACAGAACCACATTTCAAAATGACCAAACTATTTCTTTTTGATTGAATTGTGTCAAGTCATTTCTGATTTCCAAAAGAAATACTGTTTGCATCATTGTTTCTGTCTTGTTGCATTATCCACAAACATCACGCTCCTCAAGACATTTTGCTTTAAACATGTTTTTTACCACACGTAAGGAGCCGTGTAGTTTCAAAATGCTCTGAAAGACTGAATAGTACACTTTTTCTGTTTCTGAGGGCACAGTGGACATCTTCACTTGCCACTCTCCTGTCATGTCTAGTCTGAAATTACAAACAAGGTAGTAATAATAGCGAGTTTCCTGTTGTTCACCCCTTCTCCTCCCGGGAATAACAGTGTAACTATGTAGCAATCAGGACTGCACACCGTCTCTCTCGCTCCAAGTCTGTGTGGCAGCACTTCTTTTCTCCAGCACAGATTGAGTTCAAGCCCTCGGCGCGCAGGCAACAATCGAGGCCATCTCTTTATATGTTTTTCTGAAATGAGGAGTCTGTGCGATTGACGGGGTGTTAATGGATCAAATCAAATGTTGTCTGTGAGCAGCGCCGGCACCCGCATTCATTCCTGACAGGCACAAAACAGCCGCTCCTTTGGCCTCTAACACGTGCTCATAATTTCAGCTTCTCTCACAACATTTCTCATCTTGTGCAGGTATGGAATGGCAAAGACCAAGCTAATAATAAACCTCGCCTATATGCAGCAGTGAGCAGCTAAACATACATTTTCTGCATGAATATCACTGAGATGGAAGTTTGACAGCAGAAAACTTGCTGTTTTGTGTTGTGTTGGACTGCAGGAGCAAAAACAGGAAAAGAAAATTTGAAGTTATATGACTCTTTAAAATTAAAAGTCTAAGTAATAACGATTGTTTAAACCTTAAAAGTAACTTCTGTATTTTGGCATTACTTCTTTTTCTCATGTAATGCTGGAGCACATTTATGTTGAACACATTTAACAAAGTATTTCATTTTTTTAATTCATTTTCTATGCATTACCTGATCAAAGACTTAAAGTAGATTAGTTGGTAGTGATGTGAGGATAAACTGTTCAAAAAGTGTAGTTATGCTTGTGTGTGAATATTAACATATACTGGACCAACTGTAGCCACTTTCTCTGGGAGCTGTCATGTTTTATTTTACAGATTAGAGCCTGCTCACACCACCGTAGTGTCACATGACCCTTTTTTATAAGCATTAAATAATTTAATATACCTGAACATATTAAAAAATAAATATTAGAACATACACTCTAAAACATGTAGTGGATTTCATTTAAAAAGTAATGTGAATTGGTTCCACTCAGTTGAGTTAAGTAAAGGTAACACATTACATTTACTTAGAGTAAAAGGAAACATTTACTAATATAAAGTTAAATGTGTAACCTTTACTTGATTCAGTTGAGTAGAACCAGTTTACATTTTTTTTAGATGAAATCCACTTAGGGCTGCCATGATTAGTCAACTAGTCGACCACTAATTTAATAGTCGATTAGTCATTTCTTTTGTTTTTTACTTTGTTTTTCTCTCCAAACTGCTTCTTCTTCTGCCACATCTGCCTTTCTGTCCTTGACACACATGCACAGTAGTGGTAACCGGGCTATAGGCCATGGACGTCACAAGACAGGCTCTGATATCATGGCTACCTGCCAAAGGAGCTCAAAAGTGTGGGATCATTTTAAGAAAATGAAAGAGAAACCTGTGCAATGCAATATCTGCAAGACAGAACTTGCTTTCCACTGCAATTATTTTTAGTTAGCATATAGCTAAAATCTAACGATGGTTATATAATAGCAGCTGCATTCTGGCGTGATAAACTGTATGTTTTGCATTTAATTAACGTGTGATCCGATTAGTCGACTAATTGAAAACAAATAACCGGTAATTATTGCACTATAAAAATAATCATTTGTGGCAGCCCTAAATCCACTACATCTGATTTTTGAGTGCATAAACTATAAAATTAAGAAAATGGAAATACAAAACATAATCTAAAATAGATCTGTGGTGTATTTCTTTATTAAGGACACAGTACCTCATCCTTAATAATGTTCACTTACACAGAGGGGGCAGAAAATAAAACTTATAGGGACGGTCCCCTTCAGACTTCAACTTTCAGGATCCAAAATGGCGCCCACCATAAGTCAGTGGCAAAGAACAAATATTCTCTCTATACATATAAAATTACATTTTTTTCTGGTTGCATTTCCTGCTCTAGATGAAGTGATATTATAGGGAAACTAAAATAGATCATGTTTTTATAATAAAAAATACACTTTTTTTCTGTCTGCTGAGTTACTGAAGGTGTGTTAAAAACATCTGCCAGGCTGTTTATAATTTGACAAAAGGCTTCATTTATCTGTATTATTTGTTTAATGGAAGAATTTTTTTGAAACAAAACCCATTTGAATGTGTAAGTGTGTAATAATAACTGACATTTGATCATTCCTTTGTTTTGTTGTATTGTGTTGCATTAAATGTCAGTTAGTTGAATTAAACTCATATTTGTATTGTCATTATAAGTTAATTTATATGGATCTGTATTTTTTAGCAAATCACATTATTGGCCATTTATTGAGCTGTGTACTTCGACTACCAACCCAAGATGCACATGATTAGTAGTGGATAGTCTGACTGAGGCTGGTTTTAGAACCACCTTCAGCTCTTTTTTATTTTCTTTTGCTTTATTAAAAAATGTAAAGGTTAACCTAATTGGGCTTTGGTGCATGTTAAAAGATAGACTGAGGCGTTCTCTGTTCAAAACAAAAATGTAAAAGAAGAATAATTTAGTTTCAAGTGTGAACCAAGCAACATTTGCAACCCGTCACTGTGGTCCGTAAAATACATCTAATACAAGAGAAACTGCCCAGACACCAGGCCAGAGATAAATCCTGCTCATTTCCTGCGTTGTCGGTCTGAGGCTGCTTCTTTGACTCAGTAAAATTAACGGCCCAGAACGTTATTTTCCCATCCAATATGCTGCCATCAATCACTCTGTGTGCCTTCATCACTTTAAAAAATTACATGTCAGTGTTTTCCACAAAGGCAAAGCAACAAATTCAGTCAACAGGGAGAGAAATGATGATGAAACGTTTGAGGAGGAAAAATGAGTGAAATGTAAACCAGGACAACTGTTTGAAGTTCTGCCTATACACCATTCAAGATGTAGCTCCCGGCTATCAGTAATGGCTAGTTAATATGCTTTAAGTGTTTTGAAGGTGAGATAAATATAAATAGACTCGCAGGTGCTGACCCACAGAGGTAACAGCTTCCAGGTTTCTTCTAATCAACTCGCTGACGTGAGTAACTGTGAGAAGTGTTTGCCGCTTTGCGCCTTCTGACTGGCAGCCTTAAACTGATTAAGTGTGTGGATAAAAAGCAATTCGTCTGTTACATAAGATGTCCACAGTCCAAATATTAATAGTTTGGCTAAACAGAATCCTGGCAAACGATTTAGTAGCTGTTCATCTCTCCAGCAGAGACGATGGTGAAAAATACAAAAGTGTAAGAGTAAGATAAACTGCACTTTACGTTGAATATTAGATTTTTTGTTTTGTTTGAGAATTTGCATCAGAGTCACAAATGGTGAATTGAGTAAAGTGTATTTATCACAGACTGACACCTTGCGTAGGCTGATAGACGGAGCAGAAGGTATATTATAACTGTACGCCGTGACTTCTCCTCTGTGAAGTGTGGAGTTTTATTGCGGAGCGGGAAATTGCAAGTGCCGGGGAACAGAAGTGAGTGACATCAAGGAGGATGGCATGGTAAGGGAGCATGTAAAGCGCATCCTCATTTCACTCCTGGGCTGATGGTCTCTTACTCCCCGATCACAGAGCAGCCGGGGCTGATGGGAGCGCCGATGGGTGGAGGGGAGGGAATGTGATTTGGGGGCATCGAGAAGCGGAACTGACAGAGACGGATTCACTGTGGCCCAAGCATGGAATTGCTTTTTGCCTTTCCCCTGGAACAGGAGCTGGTGGTGTCTGCAGCTGCAAACAGTCTCTAAGCAGCAGCAGCAGCAGCAGCAGCAGCAGCAGCAGCAGCAGATCTCACAGAACCTCAGAGGCAGGTGAGAAGACACCAGACTATTTCAGGCAGATAGAGACAGGTGGTGGAGAATGAGTCAATATCAACCTGGTTCTCCTGAAACTGTTGGATCGACAGAAAATGATACTTCTAACATATTGTGTGACTTTTACAAAGCTGTACAACAGGATCACTAACAAGTTCACTCACAGGGAAGAATTGTATTAGCAGAATCCCAAATCAATCTTTGGTGCAGCCATTTTATTATTATTATTATTATTATTATTATTATTATTATTATTATTATTATTATTATTATTATAAGAAGAAGAATATTACAACTTATTTTGTCTGTTAAGTGTTCATGTGATCTATTAATATTCATGTTAATAAAATAATATTTAATGTTGGTGTAGTCTCAGTCATCCAAAGGTGGCAAATCCTAAAACTAATATGTCTCTAAACAGTAAGTTTCCAAAATGTCTTTAAACATTAACATGTTTTTTTTTTCTTTAGTAGCATTGTAGGGCTTTTTGCACCCGTGTGGAAATGTGTATGTATTATGTATGCATTGTTTGCACTTGCAGATTGAAATGTGTAAAGTGTTTGTGAAAAAACATTGTTCTTTTTTTTTATTTGCTTCAAGATATAGTCAAAGTGTTTTACTGTGCAAGGTTATTAAAGTGTAACAAAAACTGGAATCATTCAAAATAAGCGATTCAACATGTATATTTATTGGTACAATATGCATTGAAGTGTAGAGAGTCTACTTATAAGGTCCAGATCTTTGTCACATATAGCTGTTGCACCACTGATACACGAGGTTTGCAGAACCTTCATGTGATCGTGGAGTGACAGTCTGTCAATCAATTCAATGTGATTTTAAGTGAGAAAATGCACATTTTCTCACATTTTTGAGTCTCTAAAAATTTGTAGTCCAGCGAGATTTTTTTAAAAAGAAAATTCCAATTATTCTAATTATTATTCTAATTATATTCTAATTATTAAAATACGTTTGAACTTTACTACTTATCTAAAATCTGTCAAAAGCTCTGAACTTTAAATGTTGAGTTGCTCTAAGTTCAAATCCCTCCCCCTCCCCTCCCTTACACCATTTCACATCTGCATGCATGTGATCAAAAAGTCATTCATATAAACCATCTGAACAAAGATCCTAACAAGAGGGCGAAGCAAGAGAGAGCTCACTCCAACAGAGCAACTTGCGATTTCCCACTTTTCAATTTGAATTCAAACAAATCCTCAGAAAAATATCTTACAAAAACATGTTCAGTCAGAGCTTTTAAACTCCAATTAATAATTAAATTTAGTTTTCCTGAAAAATGAGTGAACACTTTTCTAAGAAAATGACAAATCTGTCACTCTGGGAACAAAGTTGAAAAATAATATCTCAGCAGGAATTGTGTGTGTGCGTGTGTGTGCTTGTTTATTTACATGGTGGGGACAATTTTTGACCATTTTACTAATATACACAAAGTGGAAGACCCACTGTTATTGGGCACAAGAGCCAGGTCCCCATTGGGGGAAATATTGTTGGTGAGTCAGGGGTTCAGTTTAGGATTAAAGTGTGAATTAGGTTTGGGTTAAGGTTAGGTATGGGTGATAAAATTGATGGTTATTGGTGGGAAATGTTTGTAGAAAAACAGGAAAATAACACCTTTGCATAGTCCAGGAAGAAAAATGTCCCACTTCAAAGTCTCAAATGCAACATTGACCTGGAAAACTGCAGCTTTAATGAATCTAAACAGCCCACACAATCACACTCACCCCCACCTGTGCATGCCTATAAATCAATCCCCCCATGGACCAGAAGTGACCTACTGCCTGTGAGATGATTTTCATAGCTGTACAACATGTTATATTTTAAGTGTAGTAAAAATGTTTTAATGTTCAGAGTTTGGATTTTGGTGGTTTAGGGGCCACATGGGGTTTGTGTGTGTTATTGTCAAGCTGCCCCACTAATAAAGCAGGTGTTGAGGAACCACAGGACAGAAAATTAGGAAGATAAGTTAGTGTTTCATTCTGTTACTTTAAGACTTAAATGAGACTGTCCTTTTCAATTTACACCTTAACTTGAGAGAAGGTTTGTGAAGTGAAATCAGGCCCCTTATGGGTTTCACCGGAGTAAAACACCCACCACATCTCCTCCAAACTGATTGCTTTTAACACCCTCGTAAACAAATTAAATGCACTTTTTCTTTTTCAAAAGAGTCACACAAAAGTGTGATGTTCTACAGAATCTGCATGTAATTGCGGCAAAAACACAAATTAGCCTCATTTGAATTCTGAATGACAAATAGCTTTTCTTAATGGACCAAAGTCTCAGAGTTAACATTTGTTCGTGGGAGATCAGAGGAGAGTCCCTGTTGCTTCAACCCTAATGGTGCATATCAGCGAGGACATGAGGCATTGCAACACTGACATCTTTGTCATTATGCTGCATGTTATTCTAATTCATAACTCATATTCCTTCTGAGTTTTATGTCCTCCATATCACTGTTTGTCAACATAGTTGATAAAGTTGAATTGAAGTGATGTAAACTGTAAAACGTTGTACGTGCATTTGCTGGCTTAGTAAACAAGAAAACCTAATTAGTGATAATGAGCATGCTTTATATATTTGCAGGGTCTTTTTTAAATAAAGAGAAACATAGTCCCTCCAGTGTATCCTGGGTCTTCCTATGGGTCTTCTCCCAGTGGGACGTGCCCGGAACACCTCACCAGGGAGGCGTCCAGGAGGCATCCTAACCAGATGCCTGAGCCACCTCGACTGGCTCCTCCCGACGTGGAGGAGCAGCAACTCAACTCTGAGTCCCTCCTGGATAACCGAGCTTCTCACTCTATCTCTTAGGGAGAGCCCAGACACCCTGCGGTGTAATGTCAATGTCTCTATTTGATTTCTAACATGACGTACTAACTGATAGTATTTGCCTACTTTTAAACTTTGGCCTGCAAGGCAACGAGCACTGTGAAGTTCAAGGAACACTAGTTTCGCAAACTATCCATCCCTCCATACAAACATACAAACTCTTGAAAAGCTTGCAGGTGGGCCCACTTCAAAGGACCAGAGCCTGTTGTAGGTATTTCAACAACAAATTGTAGGACTGCCCTACAGGCCTGGATTAGACATCAACACATAGACAGTCACGGTAACTGATAAACGGCCTAAATCTAAGGTTTGGGAAAGCTCTCATCGCCCTGACAAGAAAAACTTTAAGTACACTGGTTGGAGTTCTAACTGGGCACAATCTGCTCAACCTCCACAAAATGGTGATGGGACTCCATGACAATGGTCTGTGTGATGCCTGTGGCGTTGAAATAGAGACCTATTTGCACTACTTAGGATACTGCGTGGCTCTGAGCAGTGAAAGGAACAGAATTTTTAGAGACCCCTTTGTGCATCCTCAGAAGCTTAGAACACTGAGTGTTTCTAATTTTGTGTCCTTCAACCAAGGAACGCAAAGGTTTGATTAAAGCTCAGTGTCTTTTTGGGGAGAGCAATGGGCCCACTTATGAGTCCCTCATTTATATGGGTTCGTTATCCATTCCCACTCACCATAAACCATCCATAATCTTTACCCTTTTTTTCCTTTCTGGGTAACAAGGGTCACTGATGCCACATGTCCAGCAGTCACTGTGTGAGGGACGTGGTACACCTGGACAAATTGCAGTGTTGTATAAAGTACCTCAAAGTGATACTTGAGTAAAAGTACAAGTATTTTACCATAAATTTACTTTGGT
>JARVGW010000047.1:25056678-25071722 GCA_031762495.1 Anablepsoides rubrolineatus | reverse complement strand
ACTGCTGGTGGGCCAAATCAAATGGCTTGGCGGGCCAAATTTGGCCCGCGGGCCCCACTTTGGGCACCTCTGTTCTAGAGGGATTAGATGTTTTTGTCTTTTGTTTTGTTAACATAGATTTTTTTGTTATATGAACTTATTCTTGGAAAAAAGGGGCAGATATAAGATTTTTTCTTCTCTGCTGCCTTTAATTTCATTTTATTTGAGATTTTGATATACATATTTTTTTTCTTATTTTTCTTTTTTATATATTTATTTTTATTGTATATTGTATATAAAATTATTTTAGTTTTATTGAAATGAATAAACATAAAAAAAACTGCTGCAGCAACATGACATCAGCCGTTTTATAAATTTTCCACATCAGAACTAAAAAAAAACATCAAACTGAGGATTAAGTTTCAAAGTGCAATAATTGCATTTTGTCAAAACATAATGATTATCATTTAGATGAAATATTTAAAATTTAATCTTAATGTTGTAGCAGCAGCTACAAAAACATGATTTTGAGCAGAAAAGCATTAAATTTGTCATTTTCCTGCAAGCTAGCAAATATTTTTTACTTCCCAGTTGGTAAATCTTAATATCCAATTGTTTGAGGCTTCCCTTTAAAAAACAAAACGGCTGGACAGGGGATCGAACCGGTGACCTTCCGGTAGTGATGTGCAGATCGATACTACAGATACCAGAACTTTATGTTCTAGAATCGATACTAAAATCAAAATATCGATACTTTAGTTATTTCACATAATGTATATCATTAACAGGAAAATAGCAGAAAATAACTAAACTATTCCTCTCTTGTTTAAACCATATGTGGTTGGAGGAACTACTTTTTCTTCCGCTTGGGTAATGCATAAGCACAGTGACACGTGCCAAGTCAGTCACTCAGTCTGTAGATGTATGGCAGGTCATTTTTACATAAAATCTGCTCCGTCTGAGTGACTAATTACATTCTAGATGAGGGGTTCCCTAAACTTTTTCATGCCATGGCCCCCCAAACACCATTAGCTCTGGTCAGGGACCTTCTAGCAAACCCACAAACAATGTTACAAAATATACAAAGTAACAACTTTTAGAATATTTTTTCTCACTTTTATTTACTTTTCAAAAAATATTACATTTCTTTAGAATAAGAATTTAAAATTGTGCTAAATGAATATAGGGTTGGGGTTAGAAAGACTTTTAAATTAAATAAATTACTATGTCATGCATTATTTATAAAACGGTTATTTGAAAAACACTACTTTTTAAGATTTACACACATTGCAAAGTATCAGTATCGGCGATACCAGCCAAATTTTACTTGGCATCAGTATCGGAAAGAAAATTGGCCGTATCGAACATCAGTGCCTTCCGGTTCCAGGACTCCCCTAACCACTCCACCACAGCCGCCCTCAATAACTGCATTTTTAGTGCAAGCTCATTATTTATTATTGTATTTATCTGCATGTTTTCTGTAAAATATCCCTACAATAAATTAATTTCCACCTTGTCCAGAAAAAACCCTCAACATTTAGCTTCCAGGTGACTCCAGACTTCTTACCTTCTGAGGACAGCTGCTCGTACTCATCAGAGACCATGTGGGCGCACAGAGGGAACTCATCTACCTTGGCCTTCTTCCTGCCCAAGTCAAAGATCCTGATCTTTGGATCTATACAGAAGAAACACAACATTTGAGTTGAAGCTTTAAAACTCTTCAATCTTTAATTGGATGACATCATTTGTCTCAGTGGTCCCTTAAAGCACTCAGCACCTCCCAGCTGAGGACATACACAACCAGAGAGTCGCTGTCTGCAGCCTTTGCACACCAGAACCGCACCGCAGCGAGACTGGTCGGCTTAATAAGCTGCAGTCCAAACAAATAGTGGAACAAGTGATGATTCAGGGAAGCATGGAGTAAGAAAGTTTAAATAAACCCAACCGTGTCAACCGAGACAAAACACAGCAGGTTAGTTTGGTGACGTGTTTAAACAAACCCAAACATCATTTCCTTTTAGTTAGAGAAATATCACAGGTGGATTTCTGCAGCAGCGACATACAGACATGTTAAACAGTCTGACAGAAACTGTAGTTCCTGAGCAGATGAAGGGTTTAGGGATCTTACCAGGAACACCCCTGCAGAAGCGAGACTTGGGGTAAGGCTTGTTCTTGCAGTAGCGATAACTGGAAGAGAAAAGGTCTTGCTGAGTCTCTTTTTTTTATCAAATCACAAACCAGCATTCAAAAACAAACCTAAACCTGCCTGGATGATGCTGATCTTGGAAGGAGTTTAGTATAAGCTTTGTACATTGTTAGCGCTGTTCTAAGCTCTACTAAATTGTAACATTTTAGAGTAAGCAATGTATGAAGTATTTCATTAGTTGTATGACAAAATCCGATGCATTTTTGTGGTTTTGTGTTAAAAAGGGTGTTTGTTTTATCAGAATTTCCTCAGATCTCTACACAGTAATTCATGCATGGAACTATTAACAGTATAACATGTACATAAGCATTATATTAAAGAACATTGAAATGTGTTTTCGACAGACAGATAGGGCCTTTAATGTGTACAGAGCACAATGAAATTATGGTCTTATCTACAGTTTTTGTGTTGTCTTGAACGAATCATGTAAGGCTGCAGCTTGTGGCAAAAAAGCATATATTTTATTAGAATTTAATATCCATATTAACCAAAATTGACACAATTGATATAATTAATTCATAGTTTTACCTTCAACTCCATAAAAAGAAGTGTTTGGAGTAAAACATGTTCTGTTTTAGCTCAGATTTAAGATATTTAATTAGTTGGTTTGTATTTTTTCAGGGATTGTTTAACTTTTTTCTGCTTTACATGTTAAGTCAATTGACTTGAGACAACAACTTGCAACTTGTCATTACAAACAGGGACTCAAATTGTTATTAAATTAGTTTGGTAGCTAAATGCTAAAGTGCTAGAATCTAACTGGCTAACTT
The DNA here is from genome assembly GCA_031762495.1 of Anablepsoides rubrolineatus. NCBI lineage: Eukaryota > Metazoa > Chordata > Actinopteri > Cyprinodontiformes > Rivulidae > Anablepsoides > Anablepsoides rubrolineatus. The sequence continues at coordinate 25,068,767 of JARVGW010000047.1, read as the reverse complement.
TAGCTTAACATGCTAACACTACATGCGCGTCATGACATAAATATGGCATCACCGACAATCACAAAAAACCATAAGGAACTAATGTTTTTTAGATAAAGTATTTTTGGTTTTATTCAGGCAGTAAATCTGTGTTAAGGCCTGCCGGTGCTCCTCGGAGTTGCACATGGAGGAGCCGCGCTGCCATTTTCCTCAGACTGCCGCTAATCTTGGTTCGGTTTGTTATAAAAACTATTAATAAAAGAAACTTACCAGCGGGCAGGTCGGCGGCCCATGGTTACAATCTGTAATATAGCAAACAAAAAAACGTGTTATTTAACCCAAATTTGAGGTAAGTTTAGATAAATGTGACTTTAAGTTTGTCGGCCCAGAAAAGCGAGCTGCCACCACGCACTCACCGAATGGAGGAAAGGAAGAACAACTACTTCCGCTTTGCTTTGTGGACCGAGGGTGACGTAATTATTTAAAAGGTTTATATTAATATGTTTTTCTTTTTTATTTGTTTGTAGTATTAGTAATATCAAGTATATATTTAAAATATATTTAAATATTCAGATAAGCTTTAATTTTACAAGGACTATGTTGCCGCAAGGGATGCTGGGAAATGTAGTTTATTTTCCAAAATAAGACTACAAGACGGCAAAGTTTATTTTATTTTTTTATTGAAACAACGTATATGTATTTACAATCAACAATCGTGATCAAACAATTATGAACAAACATGGTCTAGAATCAAAAACAATACTGTATTACAAGGCACAAACAAAATTAAATTATAATAAGTGTAAAGGGGACGTGTGATTTTAACTTAGAACATGGTAAACATTGTTCATTATTGAAAATAATTTCTGAGCTTTAGGGCTTTTCATAAGTTTTAACGATTTCAAATATAAATAAAAGTCATTTTTAAAATGAATGAAATTAGGAGGACATTTCTGTACTTTGTTCCTGTGAATAAAGAATTTGGCTAGACACAAAATAACATTCACACAAAATTCCTCTTCTTTGATTTTCATAAATAGTCCAAAAGTGATGTCATCTCTAGATAAAGAAACTGGAGATGATGGAAATTTATTGATTAACCACGTCTGCAATTCCCTTTAGAAGGTTTGTACAGTTGCACAAAAGAAAAATAGGTGGTTCGTTGTTTCTAAGTGTTGTCATCTATGTTGAATCTTTTCCTGAGTAAATTAGATGGAAAAAGACGGCAAAGTGACCTCTTTAGATGAAATGTACTGAAATTATTGTAATGGAAGGCAAATAAATAATAACACAAATAAATAAATATAATGTAATGGTGCACCCGCTTTCTATTAAATGAATGATATCTACATATATAAAGCACATTTATATATGTATTTTTGATTATAGTATTTTGTCAGTTATGTATAGGGCCCATAAAAACACATTACCTTCAAACATCCAATTACATTTTGTTAAAAGAGAGAGTTGTTACAATTTGAAGGGGATAGAAATGTTTGTCAAGCCTAAAGTTAGAACTAGTTTTAAGGAATGGAGTAATTCAGTCCAGGGAATTAAATTATGGAATAATCTGGAAGATGACATTAAAAATGCCAGATCAATGTATATTTAAGAGAATAATAAAGGTAAATTTGTTGGAGAAATGTGTATAGGTATAAGGTACGAAATGTTGCTCAAGAAGGAATTAAACCTTTATTGTTGTTCTTTTATTTTTTTGTACTTTTTTGTAAATTGAAAATTATTTTTGATTGAATTTATTTATTTGAGAAAAAGGGGCAGAATCATAAGATTGTTTTCTTCTTCTGCTACCTTTCATTTAATTTATGATTTTTTTTTGTATGTTGAATTTATGTTGTTTTGTTTTAAATGAATAAATGAAATAAACTAAACATTTAAAACAGCAAGAGTTGTCCAAACTGCTGACTGCCTCGCCCAGATCTGAACATGTGTTCTAAATACTGGCCAACAGGGGGCAGTATTAAACCACTCATTGAACTCCTGCTATTTCAACCTTTTTACTGATTCTAAAAATGGATCAGTGAGCTCAGCTCAGATCTGAAGCCTTGTAAATGAGAATCAAATGTTTTAGAAATCTGAGGAATCTTAACTTTGTTCCCCTAACGTCACAGATGAAAGCAGAAACCAGTGAAGGACCACCTGAAGGTTGTTTCTGCTCAGACATCATGTCTTCACGTGTAAAAACACGCCAAGCTTTAATTTGTGTCAGAAGACTTTGATAACACAAAGCAGAGTCCTTCATCAGGAGAAACTTTGAACTCTGTCTCAGATTCCTGTGCAGCCTCAAGTGAAGGTCAGCTGTCAGCCTCGTATCTGCCCTGCTCCTTCTGTTGTGTCTGATTCAACACACAGAGTTTTCCTGTCTCCCAGCTGAAGGCCAGCGATGACGGTGTCACCATGGAAAGGGAACTAGGACCAAAAAAGGTCCTGGAATATGTGGCTGTTTCTGGTGACCGATGACAAAGTGACACTGAAAAACCCAACAGAAACAGACCACCGGGTTTAAAGACGAGGCTTAAAAGCAGAAGGAGTTTTTTTTCCCATTTCCATACAGACTGTTTTGTTTTATTACCAGGACATTTGGCCGTGACTTAAAAGTGTTTGACAGTTCTGCAAATGTTCTCTTTCAGACCAAAGTTTTGACGTGAAACGTGACTCCCAAGACTGAGATCTTTGATCTCGTTGTTTGCTTAATCCATAGAAGAATCAATGTGTCACAAGAAGAGTTTACATGAGTTTGCAAAGTGGGGGAGCAGTTTGTGGAGGTCTCTTTTCAAAAATACACCAATGCATTTCAGATGAAACAAGAACCTTTTTTAGATCCGCAGTTAGATCAGCTACTTCTTATCTGTGTAAATAAATAAATAAACTATTGTTTTCATGTTTCTGTATTCTTCTTATATTCCGTACGTTTTTCCTCACCTTTCTCATTCCAGAATTTTTGTGCTAATTCAACGATTCATATATCAAAACGTTCGGGTCATTTATGACAATCCTGCTACGACTCTTGGTATTTCAGCTATTTGTATTTTTTCAGCTATTTCACTTTTTCAGCCACAATTTTTCCTTTAAAGAATGAAGATAATCCACATCCTTAAAATCCTTCAAAATGTTTTTAAATCTTTACAGAACCTTACACAGTTCTGCTCTTTTTAACTTCCTTGTGCTAATTCTAGCTACATTTTAGCTTTTTTTTTTTTGCTAATGAAGCTAAATTTCTGCTTTTCTTGTGCTATTTTCTATTTATTTGTGCCTCTTTTTGCTAGGTTGAGCTCTTTCTGCTTTTTACAGTTGCTTAAGACTGTATTCAGCTATTTGCAACAATCTTTGCTAATATTTAGCTGTTATTAGCTAAAGTTAGCTTTTTTAGGCTAAATTTACATTTTGGTGGCTATTTCAGCTTCTTTTTGCTTAGGTCAGCAATTGTACACTCCTTGTACTATTTTAAAATGTTCTAGCTAGTTGTTTTAGCTATTTTACAACAAATTGTTGCTGTTTTGTACTTTCATTCTTTTTCTTTTTCCTACTACTTTGACATTTTTACACCCTTTCACCATCTGGGTGTGACTTTCATCTTGTGTCTGATACCTTTAGCTTATGCTAATTTTAGTTTCCATCTGCTATTTCAGCTAATATTTTGCTTCTTTTTGATATTCCTCTGCTAGTTTCTGTTTTTTGTGCTTCTTTCAGCTGTTCAAATTAAACTGGCATTAACAGTTTTGCTTTAAAACATTTTCAGCTTCATTTCAGCAGCTTTAGATGATGTTTTAAGCATTAAGCATTCACATAGCATTTTTGCAAGAAATGCAATTTATTTAAATTCTTTCATTTTTACAGCAGAAACGTTTGTTCTCTTTACTGTTTCAGAAATCATTTTACTGTAAAAGTGTTTTTTAATCTTATATCAAAGTATTTTTGATTTGGTTTTGAGACTGATATTCTATAAACAAGAGCAGAATTAGATTATTAATCTTGTTAGCCTGATGTTTTATTCCACTGGCAGATTATTTAACTTAATTTGACGTGATTCAGACAATAATGTAATATTATTTAACTTATTTTAGATGACTACTTTCTGCAGTGTTTTCAGTTGTTAAATCAAATATTCAGAACTGGAGAACAAATCATCAAATGAAAACATGTCTGTGTGAGTAAATTTATTGACGATTTTAGTTTGTTTTTTTAATGGAAGCACAGTTTTCTGATGTGAAGTTGTTCAACCCCTAAAAAGAGAAAGAGAACATTTTGTAAAATCACATTTTTGCAAAACTGAAACCATCTTTTTCCATTGAAAAAAACAAACTTTTTAAATTTTTGGGGTAATTTTCCCCATGGTTTTATTTTTATTTCTCTGTTTGGTCACTTCTCCTGACATGGTTCCTCTTTTCATCCGGTTGTTAAAACAAATGTAAAAAAAAAATAAGTATAATAAAGCAGAAGAAGATGGCAGGTGGGATGAAGCTGGATGGATGAATAGCAGGTTCTGAAGATTCACCTCCTCTGTAGGGTGGCTGGGCTCAGTTTTTACAGTCATTTTCTCCCTCGACTCTAAAACTCCTCAGATCTGATCAGTAACGTCTCGTCCCTGCTTCTTAAACTTTGAATAATCCTGTCAGCTCATGCTGCTGTGGTGTGGTCCCTGCTAGCAGATATTAAAATTTAACAGCAGCTCGGATTACCTAAAAATGCAGATATAAACACAAGACAGGGTTTTATTTTTTGTTAAAACTCCCCCTTACTCTGTGTCCATTATTTTACATCCACCCTCTGACTCATTGTTTTATTTGGTTTTCCTGCTAAACCAAGTCGACTGTTTTATGACTCATATGAGCAGAGATCTCGACACTGTTAGTGTCAGTGACATGAGCTGTATAAATGTGGAGGATGGAGCAACAAACACACTTCCAGATGATGAAACTGTCAGAACAATGACTTCTGCTGCAGCCCGCTGCTCTGCAACCTTTAAAAACAGGAATCAGGACGTGCATTCAGAGGCTGACTGTGCCTACCACACCCTCTTCCCCCTCCCCTTGTAATATTTTCAAAATCTCACAACCAGGTTGTCCAGTTAAAATAGTTAACAATAAAATTCATTTGAAACAGAATACCAGAGTTCCACCTTATCCCTGCTAACATCTGCTGACGTCACATGGAACACCTGTTCATGTTAACTAGCAGCTGTGGAGTGAAGCAGTTCTAGGGGGGTCCAGAGGTATACTCCCCCAGATAATTTAGTAAAAAAATTACTCAAAGCTCTGCATTTTCCAGCCATTTGAAGAGCATTTGACTAAACTCTTGGGAGTAATAAAACATAAAATCAATATTTTATAAAGGTAGAAGACTGAAAACCAGACTTTAAACTGAACTTTATCTGAGATCAGAACCGAAACTTCAATCATCCTTATTTTGTTTTCTATTTACACTGAGCACCAGTAGTCAGTTTTGACTGCATCAACACTAGTGATTATACAGACTAGATCAACTATAATCTGATAAAAAGTTAGAAAACACATTTTTTTAGGACCCCCTATGGACGGTGCCCTAAGCATTTGCCTTTACTGCCTATGCCAAAGGGGGCTGTGGTCTGTAGATCTTGGATCCAAGCAGCTGAAACGAGCATCTGGGGCAGATCCAGAACTCTCTGGAGGAACTATATCCTGGGAACACATTGGGCTCGTTGGAGAGGGAGGTCTGGGTTCTTCTCACATAATGTCTCTGTGACCCCAAAACAGATAAGTGATAGAGAATGTATAAATATAGATACGTGTTTGTGTCACTTTAGAGGATGCTGCAGACTTCCTGAAAACTTACAACACAAACCCCATTTTGCTGAACTCCTAATCAAAACTTCAGCATTTAAATTATCAACATGTTTTGTTCCTGGAAAGGAGGTGGATTCCTCTTCACAATACATTTCTGCCATTTTATTATAAACAGACACACCAATATATACTCTATATATTCACTGACACGTCTATCCATTTCTCTGTGAGCAGATTTCATGATGCAGAAGGGTGTGTAGTTAACACCCAGTGAAGTGGTGACAGAAAGGAAGTGTGTTTGGGAGGTTCTTGTTATCTGCTGTCCACAATATGAGTCAAGGTCAATGTCACACATACGCCTGCCGTACATATTTAATGTCTGAAGAATGAACATAAAGTGAAAGTGAGGAGTGACGCAGAAATAAAAGACAATGGAGTAAATTATAATATGATTAAAAAAACACACATTTTGTCCATTATAGGGAACTGCAGGAAACAGAAGTGTATCTGAAAGCAGAGAAATAGGGGGAAAAAATGAGCTCTGTCAGGTTCTGTGCTGCAGGTTTTGTTTACATTGTATTCATAACTGCTCCAAACAACAACCCAGCTTCCTGGTTACCGTTCAACACATCTCAACAGAACGCCGTCGATGGGTTTGTGTTCAGAAACATGGCTGCTTAAAGACCTGCCTTAGTTTTAAAATAAAGTCAGTAAAAACCAGATGAAGGTTAAGATAAAATTCCACAGAATCTGTTCATCTTATTTCTTGTTGTATTAAAGCAGAAATATGTAATATTTAAATCATTTAAAAGGTTGTAACTATACACCAGAGACCTCTCCAGAATGTCTTGAATCCTTCCAGGAGGAGTTTTTAATTTCTATGTGTAATTTAAATTTTGAACAGATTAAAAAAAATCATCAAAAAGAACCAACATTTCTTTATCTCAAAATAGTTGCAAAGTTGTTGCAGACGTCTCCAACCTGTCTATTCGTCTTATAGGGAGCAACTTACTGAGCAACGGCTCAGAATTTAGGGAAAATATATAAATATTCCAGCTGAAGCTCACAGAACTATACTTTGAGCATAGCTTCACACAGGCACCCACTTTAGCTGTTTTACAGCAGCCGAAACACCACAATGATTTTATCTGATGAACACAATTTAGACATAAAAACCAGAAGATCTGGACCAGATTTTCATCCATTATTGATCCGGTGTGGAGATTAATTTTCTTAGCTAACCTTTAGCTACTTTTGACTTTGTTATTGTTTTGCTACTTTTAACTTGAAATTTAGCTTCTAATGACCCTTTTGCTGCTTTTAGCTGTTATTGCTTTGTTACCTTGAACTATTAGCTATGCATTTGTTGTTTTGAAAAAGCATTTTTCTGACATTAGCTGTTAATTAGCACTTTGTTACTTTTAGCCTTTAGCTCAGGTTTTGCTGCTTTTAAGGTGCATAATAGCTTCTACTCCTTTGCTACTTTTAGTTGTTAGTTAGCACTTTGCTACTTTTAGCTTTTAGCTCAGGGTTTGTTGCTTTTAGGAAGCATTTTAGTAGTTGTCATTTTGCTGCTTTTAACTAACATCTGCTGTTTCTAGGAATAATGTATATTTTGCTAGGTTTTTGCTGCTTTTAGCTTTTACGTTCTGCATTGTTTAGCTTTTAACAGTACAGTTCAGCACTATTTATCTGTCCTTCAGCCCTCAGCTGAGTTTTCACTGAAAGTTTCACCACTTTTATAATTTATATTTTTTATCTTATCTCTTAAATAAAATTAGTTAAAATATTCCAATAAATGACCAACAGCAAAACAGCTGTTTTAGGAAGAAATTAATGTTAATAAAATAAAACTTAAGTATATAAAAATAATTTTAAAGAAAAAAAAGATGATCCAGATTTCTAATGTGTGCCAACCTCTCCAAAGACAAAAGATGGCACAAAACGTTTTAGCTCGGCCCTGCATTGATTGCATAACTCGGAAACAGTTTTTTTGCTGAGTCGGCATTTCAGGAACAAATTGTTGTCTGGGAAGTGAAATCAAAATGTTGCCACAGAAACCAAGAGCGTAGAAACATAAACAGCTGAATCTGACTCATTCCTTCGTGCCATCCTCCTTATCGTTTGTTCTGCTCGACGCTTCACCACGGAGGCCTCGAACATCAGCTAAAAGAAGAAATAAAAAACAAGAAATGACTTGTTTTTTCCTTGAATGTTTAGCAGCCTATCCAGGAAAATTGGGAACAGGAAGTTTGTTTTTATACAGAACCATACTTCCCTCATATTGTGTTAAAATATGTCAGACCTGGCAGTTATTCTTCTAATAAAAAGGCTAAATATCAATTCTTCAGGTTCAGCAAGTTCTAAATTGATCAAAGTTGTTACCTGAACTGTACTTAAATCTAAAATTTACAAAGCAGCTACAAGCTAATATTAACACAATAGCTAAATCCTAAAAGAATAAAAATAACATCTAAATGTTTAAATTAGCAAAATAATAATTAAAAAGTAAAATCAGTACAAAAGTATTTAGATCTTAAATGAGCAAAGCAGTAGCAAAAGCCTAAAATGAGCACAAAAAAGGCTAAAAGCTAAGATTAACAAACAGAAACTAAAGCCTAAAAACCATATCTAGGCTTAAATTAGCAAACAACAATTAAAGGCTAAACTAATCAAAGTGGTTAACTGAACTGTACTTAAATCTAAAATTAACAAAGCAGTTGCTAAAAATAAGCAGCCAAAAGCTGAAGTTAGCACTACAACAGCTAAAAGCTAAACTTAGTTAGCACCTGATGTTTTGACCTGATGTTAAAAGCTTAACATCAGCTCTGACTAAAAGTTCACATTTATATTTGTGAAATTTAAAAGTGAAATATGGGTTTTTACAGACAGTTTTAGCACCTTTCTTCTGAATGAGCCGAATGTTTTAATGCCTGAAAGGGTGAAACAGCTGAAAGTTTGCTGAAGTTGGAAGCTGACTCAGCATCCAAACAATGAAAAAAAAAAAATCTGCAAACTGTTGCTTCATTTTTCTACAGATTCTTAAATCTGACATTAAAAATAAATGTTTAAATGGTAGAACCGTCTCTCTCTCTCCCTGCTCCTGTCTGAGCTCGTCTTGTCTCTGCAGGTCTGTGTTTCAGACTCGAATGCTTCAGTTATGAGATCATATGATGTCATGCAGTTTGTGCAACCTTCAGTTGCTCCGGCTGTGTGTGTGTGTGTGTGTGCTTTAAGAAAATCTGAGGCGTTCTGGGGATTTAATGGATCTTTTGCTAAATAAAATAATATTAAAAGAAAATATTACATTCAGTAAAAAAAAAATCTAAGAAAGCCTATTTATACTCTCAGATAAAGCAGGACTTGCTGCTGCCAGGAACCTTCAGGATTCTAGTTATTTAAACAGTTAGTCATGCTCATGTAATATATTTTCACCAATCAAAAGGCACCACAGCTAAAGAAAGTACAGAAAAATTAAACATACGATTAGATTAACGATAATTTTAGGGTGTAGCAAAAAATCACAAGACAGAAAAATAAGAAAGAAAGACAACAGGTGACCAGAAAAGAGCTGCAAAACAGAAATTAGTTTGTCTGAAGCCAAATACACTATAAACAACAGTCAGAGTTACACAATTAGAAGCAAACTTGGGTCATAACTTTATGCTTTAAATTAGCCTTTGGCTACTTCTTTTACTTTATCTTTTAGTTTGCCTTTTTTTACTTTTAGCCTCCAGCAAGCTCTTAGTTAGCTATTAGCATTTAGTTAAACTTATGTTACTTTTAGCTTTACGTTGGCTTTATAGTTTTAGTCTCATTATTTTGTAACTTTTAGCTTCTAAGTAGACTTTTGCAGGCCTACTTGATTTACATTTGTATAGCCCACAGTAACTGGCTTTACATGTGAAAGCCTCACCTACTGAGGAGAGGGGGCAAAATCCACGTCAATTCCCGGCAGTTTTTGACAGTTTCCTGTTCTGACAAAAAAAATCCTGCTAACAGCCCTGAATTTCAAGTTTCACGGCAATTTTCCGTGCCAATAACTGCCGAAAATCCCAGTTTTCATGCAGTGTTGCTTTGTTTAATTAGCTTTTTGATGCTTTTAGTATCAGGGTTAAATTTGTGATAATTGTAGTTTTTGCTACTTTTAACTTTTCTTTGCCTTTCTACTTTTAGCCTCTAGGTCTAAGCTATTTTTAGCATTTAGTTAAATTTATGTTACGTTTAGTTTTTAGTTGGTTTTATATTTTTAGTCTAGTTAATCTATAACTTTTAGCTTCTAGCCTTTGCTTCATTTAGCTAGCTTTTTGATGCTTATAGGTAACCCTTTGCTAATTTTAGCTTTTACTTTAGTTGCTTTTTGCTTCCAGGTATCCTTTCACAAATTTTAGCTGTCCTATAATTTGTCTCTTTGCCCCTTTTCCTTCATCCTCAACTTTCCTCCAGACACATTGATTTTTCTTATCAGCTGTTTACAGGTAAAAACTCCTCGATAACATTTTCAGCTGCATGCGTTCAATAATGCTACATTCAACAAGAAGTCCATGTCAGACACGTTGAGACGTAAAATAAAAATGTAATTTATCTGATGTTGTTTGATTGTTTTGCAGACAACCCTGCTGTTTTCATAATGAAAAATGTGACTTTAAGAGCACGGAGGCGAAACCTGCTGAAGTGTGAGGTATGAGAAGATCAGCAGGGTCAACCTCTAAACAGGCAGAAAACATTTTTTTCAAACCTGTTTCCTCTTAACCTTCATCCTCTCTGACAAGAAAGAGTTTTTTGTTTCGCACACCCCCTCGAACGCACCAGGAACACATCATTTTCAAATACTTTCAGCTGCTGTTCATGATGGGTGACATCATCATTTGTTTCCTCCAACATCTGTTTCCACTGAATCTCAGTCAGGACGTCAGCGAAGAGGACGCCTGTCACCTTAGATCTCATCGTGTCTTCAGGCAGCGAGTCTGAGTGGAGAGATGATGAGTGTGTAGGTGTGACCTGAACCTGTACCTGAGTTCATCTGCAGGAGAAGCTTTCTGTCAGCTTCATGTTATTTTCTGCTGCTTGAACTTCTAATCTGAGGCTCAGGAAATGGTTTTTCTTTTCGTTTTCATCACCTGAAGACCTCTGTCATCAAACAATGGGATGACTTTTAGATACATATTCAGTGTTTCTAACATTTTCTCTAAAAGTAATAAAATTCTGTGTCGAACGAAATAACCAAGGTTGTTTGGACTTGTGTGGCACCTGCTTGAAAAATATATTATTGGTTAGATTTTGAGGAAAATCCTTGGTTAGGTCTGAGAATTTAAAACTTCTTTACTGAGTTAAGAGAAGTAAAACAACTAGGCCAAATAAAAAAAGGGTTTGTGGTGAAGAAAATAGTTTCATAATTAGATTTAGGAGACTTGGGGAGAGGGGAGAGTACTTGTAATTGTGAAAATAGCCACGCATTTACTTGACTGAGGTTTGGTGAATAACTAAACAGCAACATTTAGAGAAAGAAAACTTGGTTATTTAGAAAAATATATATTTTAGATGGTAAAATCTTATTGGTTAGAATCTACACTAGATTTAGAAAAATAAATATCTCCTCACTCTGATGGGTCTGGGAAATAATTTCCCAACTAGAGAATTTGCATTTTCTGCAAAAATGCTTAACACTAAAAGAGTTTTGCAGGAAAAAATAGTGATTTTTTTGTAAAATAGCCCAAAAAAGCTGAAATTAGCAGCAAAGTGGCTGAAAAATCTTATAAAAAGAAAGAAGAATCAGAAAGTCCACATTTGATGAATTAATCAGTAAGAAGCTGACATTTGTACAAAACGATGACTTTAGCTGAAAAAAGCTAAAGCAAACATTGCAGAAAACAGCTGAAAGAAGCATAAAAAGCTAAACTTTGCAGAAAGAAGCTGAGAGAAACATAAAAAATTAAATCAGCAGAAAAATAGCTGTAATATTAGAAAGATAGCTGAAAAATAAATAAATAAAATTAGTAACATAAAAAATAATAAAAAAAAGCCGAAGGTAGCTGAAATAATAACAAAGTTTAAAAAAACAGAACCAGAACAAAAGGTGAAAGGTGCAGTAAAGGTATAGGAGCTTTTTGAAGGTTTTAATGAAGAAAAAAAAGTCAGAAAAAGTTTAATATCTACAAGTATAAACTGTGAAATACCAAAAGTCATAGTTGGAATGTCCTGAAGGATTTGTTGAGATAGTGTAAAAAGTGCAGAACAAAATGTGCCGAAAAACCATCCATCCATCCATCCATTTTCTGCCGCTTATCCGGGATCGGGTCGCGGGGGCAGCAGCCTAAGCAGAGAGACCCA
>JARVGW010000047.1:25036710-25048384 GCA_031762495.1 Anablepsoides rubrolineatus | reverse complement strand
GTGTGTGTGTGTGTGTGTGTGTGTGTGTGTGTGTGTGTGTGTGTGTGTGTGTGTGTGTGTGTGTGTGTGTGTGCAGCTTTCTGCTTGTGCTGCGATAATAAAGGTGTTTTATCTACTGCTTTCTGGTTTTCTGAGTATTTAGAGATTTAATTTGTTATTTTTAGGAAGGATTTTTCAAACTTATAGAATATTATCCCATAACTCCACAATTAGCCACTCTATTCATTCACTGACAAAAAGAATGCAATAACTAATTAAAAACAGTCTAAACAAAACTTTATTCTCTGGGAAAATAAATATTTATTAATAAACAAAGATCATTAAAGTTTTTATATTGGGGTCTAATGATATCTGAATTCTCTTAAGACATTAACATTAATGGAATTAGATATTAATCCCTTGTAATGATTCTTTATCTTTTTTTCTATCAATTTATTCAAGTTAATTTTATGTTTGGTGTTTTATCTATTAAGTATATCTCTATTATGCCCACTATGTAAATTGCCATACTTGTTTGTAGCTTCATGTTTTATAAAATAAAGTTTAAAAAAGGTCTGAAATTCCAGGAGGCCATTCTGGCATAAAGATGAACCAGTTTTCTGGTTCATGAAGGCTTCACTTCATGATGAGTTAAAAAGTATAATTGTCATAATTTGCATTCAGGATATACAGCTTTTTTTTTTTACTAATTATAATTCCAATTAAAGATATCTTAAATGTATTTTAGATCAGATTTGACTAGTGCAAATTAAATTGCAGCTATCCTGAAAGGAAATATGCAACTATCTATATAACTTAAAGAAAAATTATATTTTTGACTATAGTCAAATGCTGATGGTGGTCAGAGGGTCCGGTGGTGCTGGTGCATGTCTGTCAGTGACCCAGAGCAGCTGTAGCTACAATGTAGCTTACCATCATCACTGTGGGAATGTATGGAGTTTAAAGTGCTTTAGGGTCCAGAGAGACTTGATAAAGTTCTATTTACCATAATTCCTTTAAAGATATTTTTACTTTTTTTGTTTTGTTACCTCTGCCAAGGAGGTTATGTTTTCGGTTAACTATGTCTGTCTGTCTGTAGACAAAATTACTCAAAAACTTATGTACAGATTTTCATGAAATCTTTACCACAGGTGGATATTGGCCAAAGGAACACACATAAAATTTGGTGATGATCCGGATCCAGGAACTTTTTGAAGGATTTTTCACTATTTCAGGAAGAAATTACAGATGTCAAAGTTCTTCACACTTATTTTTCTCACCATGATAGTGTGAATATTTTGTTGAAAACTTAAACTGGAATCTTAATGTTTATTCATTTGGAAACTTTTTTTATATATCTTCATTGTATGGGCACAGAATATATACTGTGTTATAACATTGATTCAATATCGTTGTTCTACATGTGTTTTCTGATAAATATAATGGAATAAATTGAGATTTGATTTCCATCATTTACTTTTATGTATGAATACATGCAACATGATGTTACTATATTTAGTATAAAGCATTGGATAGGTCACCTTTCCAAGGGAGATCCTTTTAGCATAATTGACCCTTTGGCCTTGGTTTGCTTCTAGCATGTAATCTAGTTTTATTTCTAAGACCTGCGACACGCACATAAATCACACACACAGATCATAAAACATTGCGTTAACATTTAAAGGACAGCAGAGTTAAACACAACCTAAGAACAAGAGCAAGTTTGAAATGAGGATTTATTCAATTTTCTTTAAAAGTGGGATCAGTTTCAGTTCTTGCTGCAGTGAATTCCATAAAGTTGGAGCCTTCAAATGACAAATCCAGTGACATCATTTGAGATGTAAGGTGTTCTGATCCGTCAGAATGTAAATGCAGATGTATTCATAGTCCAAACTCATTTAAGCCGATTTTATGTTACAATGGCCTGCCATATGGTGACATGCAGCTCATCTGGAACATATAGAACATTTTAGGGCTTCAGCTGCTCATTCATAAAAAATAAATAAAATAATTTGCTCTCATGAGTTCACGAGCAGTTTTCCTCCAGCAGAGACTCGCACAGCCAGCCTCATGATGTCACTGACCGCCCGGACGCCCTCACAGACACAAACATCTGGATTTTATTACAACTCATGCAGCCCACACGCCGAAACAAACCAGCGCTGATCCATTAGAACCCAGCTTTAAGAAGGGATTAGATGCAGCAGATAGCGTTAATGTCAAAGATGAAGGCAGATGATAATGTTTTTGCTCCCTGTCTGTTAGCAAAATATCTCACAGACAGGTTTTATCCTCTCCATGATTAATCAAGATGTTCACCAAGACCTTAAAAATGCTGTAACTCTGGGAACTTTACAGATTATGAGCTAAAATTTGTTGTGGATGTAGTTCATTCCTCCACCTCTTCCCCCCCCCCTCCCACCCCCCACACCACCCCTCTTCCTCCTCCATCCAGATTAGTGAACTGTGAGCAGAGAACATTCTTCTTCTCTGACCCAACGCTCAGCTGCTGCAGAGCTTCGGATTAAAGTGAGCATTTAGATCTGAGGGGCTGCAGGGAGGGCAAATGAAGACGGGGCATGATGAGAAGTGACATCATACCTTTAAAATCTGGAAGGCGCGGTCATGACGTCACCTTTAACGAAGAGAGAGAGAGAGAGAGAGAGAGAGAGAGAGAGAGAGAGAGAGAGAGAGAGAGAGAGAGAGCAACACCCTCCTCTCCTCCTCTGATGTTTTACCAATTAAGGTTCTCAGAGAAGTCAGAGGAGGTAGAAAAGAGCAAAAGAGCAGGAGGACTATCTGTTTCTTTTTTTATTATCAGGACTTACTGCGCGTGGAGAGGGAGGTCCGGAACCTCTCTCTCTCTCTCTCTCTCTCTCTCTCTCGCTCTCTCTCTCTCTCTCCCTCTGTCTCTCGCTCTCGCGCGCGCTCACACACCCTCTGTGACCGCAGTGCCTGCAGAGCTGAGCGGAGCGGACACACACACTGACTGTGGGACCTCAGGTGGACTCAGGTGAGTCTGGACCCGCTGTTTCTGGGGTATTCCTGGAGTTATTTTTCTTTTTAGGTGGATCTGAATTTGAATCTTTTTTTAAAGTTTTTTTGTTTAAAGTGTTTGCGCTCCGGAGCGCACGCAGCCGCATCTTTGCGCGCGTGTTGAAGCTGGTTCTGTTCGGGCTGTGAGGTCTCGTGTGCTGACTCTGGTTCTCTCTGTCGCGTCATGGTTTTCCTACAGGAGGACAACATCTGTAACATCTCATCCATCCAGCCGTGGATCTCAGAAAAGAAAGTTCGATGCGCTCCGTCACGCGCTTTTACGCACGAAATGTCTCCCGGTTGTCACGGTTTGGGTCTCTCCACACCAAATAAGGTCACGTGCACCGACAGCTTTTAACGGGAGGGGGGTCCGAGTAGAGCAGGAGCCACTTGCGCCCTCCGCCGCTGGGAGCCGGTCTCACCACCGTGGTGCGTTCAGGGACCAAAAGTGATCCGCGTAACAGAACTCCAAACACTGGAGCCTCAGAGGTGTGTCCGACTCAGCATCAGTGTGTTTCTGTAACAAAGTCTTGGCTCTCTGAGACAGAGATCCATTTTAGACATTTTAATTTTTATTCTAAAGGTGAATTGTGTGAATGCTGAGTCAACATTTATTACAGCGATTAGCTATTGTTCTAGAGATTCTGTTCTCTGGACTCATATTAATTCTTCTTACTTTGAGTTGTTTCAACAATTTAAACATCAAAACATTTAATTGATTCAGGCGATTGATTCATGTTTTTTTTGTAACATTTTTACTTTTCAAAAGATTGAAGATAATGTAAATAAAATCCTAATAAGAATGCATTCAATCCCTTTAAAAATATTAAATACTAACAAATATATTGTTTTATATCTTCTTATGGTATTTTTAGCTTTTAGCTAGTGTTTGGCTAACCTTTGTGATTTTTTTAAAACTTTTTTGTTTAGTCTGTTTTAGCATTAGTTAGCCTTTAGCTTTAAGCTAGTCACTTGCTGATTTTGGATAGGTTTTTGCAACTTCTAGCTTCTGGGTAGTCGTATATTCGCTTTTAGTTCGCTTTTTGCTATTTTTAGCTGCCTTTTAGATTTTTAGGGTTTTTTATAGGTTAAATCTTTTCATTTAGCTACTTTTAGCTTTTAGCTTGCCCTTTGCTACATTTAGGAAGGGTTTAGTCTTTTTTAGCACTTTTTTAGCCTTTCTTTTGCACCTTTTAACTAGCTCTTTGCTAATTAGATTTTTGCTACTTCTAGTTTCTACTTATAGCTTTAAAGCAGTGTTTGTCTACTTGTACTTTTTAGCTTTTTGCTCTTTTTAGCTTTCTCTTAGATATTTTTTTTTCTTAGTTGAACTTTTGCCACATTTAGCTATGGTTTTCTATTTTTAGTAAAGCTACTTTTAGCTTTTAGCTATTTCTAGTTAGCATTTAGCTGCTTTTAACTTTTAGTTAGAATTGTGCTCCTTTATGCTAGAAGTTTTCCTCTTGATCTCTTCTGTTCCATTCACTCACTTTTCTTCTTTTTAGTTCATTTCTTTTTTTTATTTTTACTCAAATAATTAAGTTTCAACTTATTTAATAAACTTCAGCTGTCCTTTAACACCGAGCATTTAGCGGGTGTTTCACCAGGAAACACTTCTTTTTCATCCTTGAATCATTCTTCTGCTGAAATGTTTTATTGCTTAAAAATAACAATGTTTGAAAGCACAAATAATCTGTTTTAACAGTTTGTTGACAAACTTGAAATTGATGAAGATTGACGTGTTTAGGTTTAAACTTGTCCTTTATTTATTCCAACTTCTTCAAGATGAATCAGGACCTCACATTCTTTAAAAATTAAAATAAAACTCAATAAATGGGAGCTTTTATTGAACTTCCTTATTGGCTTTACTTTTCAGATGAGGTGGTCTTTAAATGGAGAGACAGTCAAACCTGATCAACTGAAATAAAGTTTGTTGGCTTCAGCTTCTTATAAATTCTGATTTCTGTGATTAGATGGTTTTATAGTGGGGTTAAACTCTAAAACACAATCTGCTGAGTGGACAACTTCCAGGAATTTGTGAAGATGTTAAATCAATCTGCTGCATCTTTTCTGGTTTGACCAAACCTTGAAGCGAAGAAGCGACGCAGGCCTCACAGATAAAAGATGCTGCTGCTGCAGAAACAGATGAAACCTGTCCTCGTTTGACTCGTCCTCACCCAGCGGGTGCCACCACCACCACCACCACCCTGTCTGCAGAGACGCAGCTGTAATCAGTGCCTCTGACTCCCCACAGCTCGTGGTTTGGTGGCGTGTGTTGTGCACAACTTCCTGTTCTGCAGCATTCAGCTTCCCTCTGCATCAGGCCTGGCTGAGAATTGATCCGAGACAAACAATAACCTGTTTTACTGTAAATTAGTTGGATTTAAAGTCAAAACATGTGGTGTGATTATCACAATATTTACCATTTTGAAACAGATTACTGCTGAACGCCATTCTTCATTCATTTTAACCAAAAAATAATAATAAAAAAAGCTAATTTAACTGATTTTTGTTGTTAATGATTTTTTAACAAGCATAAGTAAAATATGCAAACATAATGCAACATTTATTATACAACATTCTGATGTAGCTGCTTCCATATTCTTTCTGGAGTCAGTCTGAAAGTTGTTTTTAATCCCATTTTTATTGTTTTGCTTGTTATTATTTTTATTTTTTTTAATATTTAAGGTTCTTATGCTGATTGGTCTGCTGTTTGTTTATTGGCTGCGTAAAAAAACTCCACTAGAGGGTGGTGTAATGTTAGATTTTTACATCTAAAACTGGTTTAATTAAAAACAGCTGGACTTTTATTTTATTATTATTAAGAATTTTATCTGAGCAGCTTAGTAATTTATCAGTTTATTACAACTTGTTGGGATTAAATAATCAAGAATGTCAGAAAACATATACCATTTTTATATCTCAAATTTTGAAATTTTACCATCAAAGATTCAGCTGACATACATCAGATCTGCAGAAACTTAAAAGGCAAGCAAAGATCTTTTCATCCAGTATTGGTTGATGGATTTTGCATTTATATTATTTGTTAGCCTTTTTGAGAGGCGAACAACTATTTTAAAAAATCCTGTTGTTGTTTTTTTTGGGTTGTTTTTATTAAAAAGAAATCCTAAAATCATTATTTTCTTACTTTATTGTATATTATAACATGTCTGCAAATGTATTTATTGTTTTACAAGTAAAAGAATGATTAAAGATGACACAAGGGCAAGAAAAGTAGATTTTTTTCAGTAAAAGAGCGCCTGCAGTACATTTATGCTCCACTAGAGGGAGACAGATACTCATTTTATCTGAACTCTTCTTTCCCTCCCTTCCCTGTGTTTTGTTTCTTGTTTATCTTGTAAATTCCTCTGAAACAATGGGCCACAGTGAAGAGTTTCCTCAGCTCTCACTTCTTCCCAGCCTCAGCCATTATTCTGTTTTCCCGAACGAGAGTCGAAAAACCACAGCCTCTCCAAACATGGAGGCACATTTCTGTCGCCCTGCCACTGTGGCCCACGAGTCGGGCTTTTGAATGAAGCTTTGTTTATTGTTGTGAAGTTTACACATAATTAAAACGGTGAAGTGGAGCAGATTGTTTAACACCATTGTTCCTCTGTTTGAAACGGTCCAAACGCTGGTGCCTCTTCCAATAACAGGCCTCTTTTATTGGGGTGTTATCGAAGCTGGGGGGCTCCAGGGTTGTTATAGGGGAGTGAGGAGCATTCCTCAGATTCTCCTTTGACCAGACATACACACACACATGCACACACACACACACACACGATGGCTGTGGCTCCTGGCACCAATCTCCTTATTTAGTCAAAAGCTGTGGTTACATATTTCCCTCCATCTTCCTCAAAGGACGGGAAGCAACTGGAAGTTTTAACAGGCATCGTATTAAAAACAACATTTGGTGAATTAATGTTAGAAATGTTTTTATTGATCAAATCTGTGTCATGGATCTAACTAAAGCAGATCATCAGTCTGTTTTAAAGATAAATCTTAAATAAGAAACTCCACCCTAACTCCTGATAAGACTGTCAGACTTTAAATGGCCCAAGACTGAAGGGCCCCACCTTCAACAAATAAACTACAGATTTAATCTGTTTGTTTTTCAGATTATCTTTGTGTTCATGAGCGTAAAATAGAAGTTCATATTCAAATTTAAATGATGTTGTAAAGAAGCAATTTTTCATATTTTGCTTCCAAACGGCCAAACTTTATAGTTTTTAATTGTCCTTCAAATGTTTTCTCTGGACTTCAGCTGCTTTTTCACTCATTTTATTTCTATAAACCCGACTGTGGCTGCATTTTGTCCTGTGTGGTTCGAAAATATAATCAAATGCAATCAAAATTAGCATTTTTAGCTAGGCTAAATGTACGATAATGCTACTTGAAAATGATAAGAAGCAAAACACTTGTTAAAAGCTAAAAGTAGCATAACAAAATCCTGGATAAAAGATTCAAAATGCTAAGAACTAAAAGAAGACAAATTGTAGCTAGAGGCAATAATTAGCAATAAGTAGCAAAATAGAAGCTCAAAGATAAAATATAAGGCTATCCAAATGCTTATAGCAAAACTTTAGCTGTCAAAAGTAGAAAACAACTTAAAAATAGCAAAACAGTTATAAGCTAAAAGTAGCAAAATGCTATTTAAAAATGCTAATCTTTAGCCAAGAACTAAAACTTGCAAAACTACAATTAGCCAATTGTTAGCTAGAAGCTAAAAGTAGCAGGAAGGCAAGCTAAAAATAAAAAAGCAAAATAGTAGCTACAAGCCAAAATATCAAAACTCTAGCTAAAACTTATTGTTGCAAAACACGTCAAAAGTAGCAAATTAATTTGGTAAAAGTTAAAACTAACAGTTATAAGCTAAAAGTAGCTAAATGTTAGTTAAAAGATGCAAAAATATTAGCTAAGAACTAAAAGTAGCAAAATTACAAGTAGCCAAATGTTTGCTTGTTTTTTAATAGCCAAATGTTAGCTAGAGGCTAAATATATTAAAAGGCAAGCTAAAAGCTAAACATAGCAAAATGGTAGCTATAAGCCAAAGTATCAAAATGCCAAAAGCTTAATGTTGCCAAACATTAGCTACATGTCAAAAGTATACATCAAAAAGCTGAAAGGAGCAAAATATTTGCTGAATATGATAAGAGTGTCAACGTTGAATCACACAAACGCTACAAGTCTGTTGTGATTACTGTACTGAACTGGTGTACATATGTTTAACATTTTTTATTATATTTTTCTTTTTATCCTTTGTATTTTCTTCATTGTTATATTTATTGCACCTTTACACAGAAGCAAATTATTCTGTGAACCCTGTTCATTGACAATGACAATAAAACTGATTCTGACAACAGAGTCTGTTTTGGTGGAAGTAAAATGATAAAGTTTTTTTCAGGAGGCTGCAGTTTGTCACCTGACGGACTTTAGAGCTATAAAGTTTTCTCCGTGTCCGTCTGTCAGGCCTGTATTTACTGAGCAGACGTTCATCATCAGTGATTCAGCTCGTTGCTCAGGACAGTCAGAGGAGGTTAGTAATTCTGACGTCTAGACACTCAGCGTCTGGCTGATCTGCAGCCTAACCTCTAACAATCAGGCAGCAGCAGATTCAAACCGACATGTCGACAAGTCCAAGAAAAACACGAGCAAATAAGCAAACTGCTTGTACTAAAACCAAACTGAGCTGAGTCCAACACACACAAATAAATAAACAAGGAGAACGTCAGAAGAAGTGACCTCCCTCTGGATTTTATTTATGAGACTCAAGATCTCCAATAAACTCAGGGGCCTTAAATAATTTGGTTATTTTTGTGTTTTTATATTTAAAAAAATAAGATAACTGAATGAGGGGTTGTATAAAGTACCACAAAGTGATACTTGAGTAAAAGTACAAGTATCTAATTACGTAAGTAAAAGTTAAAGTCTCCTTTAGGAATATTACTTGAGTAAAAGTATTAAAGTATCTGATATTTTTACTTAAATATGTGAGCAGTTAGATTTTCTGTAATGACATTTATTAGGAGGTGACCTCCTCAAAACAATGCAGAAATGATTATATTGTATTAAAATAATTAATTTATGTTAAATTTAGGATGCACTAGTCTGTCTGTTTCAGTTTATATACATATATCAAGGCTGCACAAAACTTTTCCCCAAAATGAAAATCTATCTGAGGGCTGCGGATAAATGCAATAATATAATTCATGCAATACAAATACTTCTTAAGTGCAGTACTTTTATTTTAATGATTATGTCCTGCTGGAGTGTGACATGATTTGTTTGTGTACAAACTAATACGCTATCAGAATTTATACTTC
Organism: Anablepsoides rubrolineatus; assembly: GCA_031762495.1. Taxonomy (NCBI): domain Eukaryota; kingdom Metazoa; phylum Chordata; class Actinopteri; order Cyprinodontiformes; family Rivulidae; genus Anablepsoides; species Anablepsoides rubrolineatus. Next base: position 25,039,046 of record JARVGW010000047.1, on the reverse strand, counting down.
TCATTCAACCACAGTTAAATTCACTCTATCGGAGGCACAGTTTATATGGATAGGATTTATTTTTTACAATAAGCTGGACTGAAAACAAGCAAAAATGAAATAAAAGTAAAGAATTTCAACTTCTTGCCTTTTTTTAATGTAAGGAGTAAAAAGTACAGATAATTGTGTGAAAATGAAAGACGTAGAAGTAAAAAGTAGGCTGAAAAATAATTCCTCAAGTACAGATACACAAAAATTCTACTATAACAAAGTATTTGTAGTTACTTCACTCTGGTGTTTTCTCACAATGTTTTATAAAAAAAACAAAAAAAAAACTACTGAATCTGGAGGTGATGCAGGTTTTCTTTCTTTAAAATGAGATTTGATGTTTGTGCTGATGTTAGAAAACATCTTTGTGTTTGAAACGTGTCCAGAGCTCGTGAATCAGCTCAGGTCTGCAGGAGCCTTTTAATCACCTGCTGATTTAAACCAGGTGTGCAGGAGCAGGTCACAGAGGCCTGAGGGTCAGGAGAACTGCTCCAGGTTCTCTCAGTTCAGCTTCTTTTTCTTTCCCCTCCTCTAGATATTAAGATTTAAGCCTTGTGTCGTGCTGCTGGTGAGACATTTCTCCTGTTTTTTCAGGTTTGGACATAAAAACTGTGTCACCAGATGCATAAATGACTGTTATCCGCCTACTTTCTTTGCTTATAAACTGCTCTCTGACACTCTTCTTTCTTTTCTTTTTCTCTAGAGGAGCTGAAAAGTGAGACTGAGACTCTAGCAGACTCCACCCAGGAAAAAAAAAAAAACACAACCCTCCCCAGGACCTCAGCGAACCGAGAGGCAGCAGAGACCATAAAAATGAGCGGTTCCCACCCCCGGCTCCATCAGAGCGCCGCGCCCGCTCCCAACGCTCTCTCCTCGGACAAGGACGCAGAGATGCCCGCCACGGAGAAGGACCTGGCCGAGGACGCGCCGTGGAAGAAGATCCAGCAGAACACGTTCACGCGCTGGTGCAACGAGCACCTGAAATGCGTCAACAAGCGCATCGGGAACCTGCAGACGGACCTGAGCGACGGGCTGCGGCTCATCGGGCTCCTGGAGGTCCTGTCCCAGAAGAAAATGTTCCGCAAGTACAACCAGAGGCCCACCTTCCGCCAGATGCAGCTGGAGAACGTGTCCGTGGCGCTGGAGTTCTTGGAGAAGGAGAACATCAAGCTGGTGTCCATAGGTGGGTGTGCGCGCCTCATCCAGGTGCAAACTTTTATTTTTCTCCACATGTTGGACTGATGACGTCACAAACATGAGATTAAACTCGAGAAATTAGGATTAAAACAAACTTTTTTTCTTTAAGGAAACCTCGTCAAAAACATTTAAATCATAGTTTTCATGAATAAATAAGCTTCTTGGTCCAGGTTTTTCGGAGGAGAAGTGGGGGTCTGACTCTGCAGAGCCGCCCCTCTGAGCTGGGCAGGGCCGGGCCTGGATTGGGCCAGATTTGAGACACAACAGGGCTTTTGTCTGCTGTGGGCCGGGTCCAGTGGCGGTTCTGGGGGGGTGGCACAGAGGGGGCAGATGCTACTTGGGAAGGGGGGCTTTCCCCCCACCTAGTTTATAAACTTTAAGTTATGTAAAAACAACAGAGCGATAATACTATGTCCGATAATATCGGCCTACAGATATTATCGGTCTGATATTTGCATAAAAATGTAAAAACCCGATAAATTAACGCCAGGATTTGACCATAATGTGTTAATAAATGCTTGTGGTTCAGAGACGTTCACCGGTGCACAATTGATGACATCATCAAACTGGATTATCTCAGGGGCGCATGATCCAAACTATTGTTTGAGACAAAATGTTAAAAATACATATGGCACATTTTTTCCCTAATGTCAGTTAAATGGTTTTTATTTTGCACAGACAATATTTACCTATGGAATGCATCTAGTGGGGTATCTAAAAGCAAGCTTAATGTCCCTGACAGTATATGTGATGTCACCTTAATATCGGTTAATATCGGCATATCAAATATCGGCAAAAAGTCAATATTGAGCATCTCTACTGTTCTCTATACGCACTCTGATAAATGCATCATCTGACCCCAGCAGTGCATGGGTCAGGTTTTTCTTAATGCTTTGACATTGTTTCCAAATCTAAATGTTTTTATTTAGTTTGTTTTCTGTTTTGGTTTGATGTGTGTTGGTAAATTGTGTGTGTACGGGGCTCTGCGACTGTTTTCATGTTTATAAAATTAACTTTTGATGACCCCTAAATCCTTAATGCAGTGCTTCTCAATTCCGGTCCTCGTGACCCACTATCCTGCATGTTTTAGTTGTTTCCCTGCTTTGCAGCAT
>JARVGW010000047.1:25007150-25035717 GCA_031762495.1 Anablepsoides rubrolineatus | reverse complement strand
CAGGCTTTTAGTTGATTGCTTTTTATTGTGTTTTAATTGTGGTTTTATATTTGTGATTTGTTTTATTGTTGTTTTTAATTATTTTTGCTCTCTGTTAAGCACTTTGTGACGTTTGTGTCTGTGAAAGGTGCTATAGAAAAGTTTACTTACTTACTTACTTACTTACTGTTCATCTTTTCAGAAGTTTATTTGATTTGTTCCCACTTGGTGCTTCCTGACCCACCTCCGGTTTTTAAGAGGTTTATTAAACCACAGGCTGGTTTTTAGGTGAGAATTAAACCAAATGATCCATTTAATTTGTCACTTTTGGGAAGATTTAACACGATTATTTGTGGTATTTAGTGTGACTGACATTGTCCTCATTTTCTGGCCTTTCTTGTACTCCGGTGTTTCAGGTGACGTTAGCTGAGAGAGAGAGATTTTTTTTCACTTAAAATAACTTATTAGTTTCTTAATTTCTTCATCAGTGAAAGTTTTTTTTAAGAGGAAAGAAAAAAAGTATGACTAGAAAGATTGAAAGAGAGATTAGAACATATATACATGGAGAAAACACAACAGATTTTTTGTATGTTTGGGTTTTTTTTTTTTACTGGAAATTGTCAATTTTATTTATAAAGTGCTTTTAGAAATGGCTAAAGGCGTCACCAAAGTGTTGTATAGCAATCCACAGATATCACAAAACCACAATAATTGGTAAAAATACATAATATATTACAACCAACAGTAGTAAAAACAGAGAAATTACAATGCCAGGCCTTACTTTAATTAAATACCTTTGAATAAAGGTGAGTTTTAAGAAGCTCTTTGAAGTTTCCCAAGCTGTTAGCAGATCTAATATGAATGGGAGCAGACACAGTGAAACAAGGGCGTAATCACCATCTTAAAAGTGGGGGGGGACACATTTCTTTAAAGGTGTTATTTTTCTGCTTTGGCTGAAAAACGTGGGGGGGACAGAGGGCAAAGATACGGGAAGTGGGGGGGACATGTCCCACCCCGTACCTATGGCGGTTACGCCCATGCAGTGAAAGCACCATCACCTCTACTCCTACATCTGGATGTTGGAACATCTAGATTAATAATTGCACACGATACGCTTTTTGCCCAACCCTACTCTGAAACTGTTTCTGTACAGTAATCAGTTTGGCTACACTTGGTATTGCCACATAATAAAAAAAACCTTCTCTTCCACCTCTCAGATGAGATTTGTCATTCAAGGTTTATTTAGTTGCACAACTTTAGGAAAACATGCAGTTGCAGTAACGTTGAATATCTGAGCAGTGATGAACTCTGTAATTAACATGTTCAAAACTGTATGCCAGTGAAATACCGGATACTGATTTATGTTCTAATTAATGCCAAACACTGATTCTGATCTTAGGCAGTGTTGTATAAAGTACCACAAAGTGATACTTGAGTAAAAGTACAAGTATTTTACCAAAAAATTACTTTGGTAAAAGTTAAAGTCTCCTTTAGGAATATTACTTGAGTAAAAGTATTAAAGTATCTGATACTTTTTTGTACTTAAGTATTAAAAGTAAAAGTATTGATTTAAAAGGAGCAGTTAGATTTTCTGTAATGACATTAGGAGCTGACCTCCCCCAAAACAATGCAGAAATGATTATTAGAATGTTGAATTTGTTAAATTTAGGATTCACTAGTCTAGCTGTTTCAGTTTGTCGCCCAAACGTTTTCCCCAAAATGAAAATCTATCAAAGGGCTGCGGGCCAAATGTAATAATAGAATTCATAATACTGAGATGCATCAGGACAATATAATTCATGAAATACAAATACTTAAGTACAGTTCTTAAGAAGTGAGTGTGACATGATTTGTTTGTGTACAAACTAATACGATATCAGAATTTTATATATTTATTCTTCTCATTCAACCACAAATTCACTCTATCTAGGAGGCACAATTTATATGGATAGTATTTATTTTTTACAAAAACAAGCAAAAATGAACAACTTTCTACTTCTTGCCTTTTTTTTTTTAAATGTAAGGAGTAGAAGTAAAGTAGGCGAAAAAAATTACTCAAATACAGTACAGATGCCCAAATATTCTAAATAAGTACAGTAACAAAGGATTTGTACTTAGTTACTTTACAACTCTGATCGTTGGACACCTATTGTGTCTTCTTGTTCATAAAATGCAGAAGTTGAGACCTCTGCGGTGGATCAGTGGTCAGCACTGTGGTCTTATAATCCAGAGGCTGCAGGTACAAGCCCGGGTTGGGTCAGGAAGGGCACTGAAAGGAAAAAGTTCAAGCGAAGCTAAAAGTTCTACAACATGCAGCTCAATCGTCGGTGCTGTGCAGTAACAGCAACTCGACCTCAGATGAACCCAGAGAGGAATCCTCATGTGTTCATCCAGGAACAAGAGCAACAAGGCTGCCATCTAGCAGGTGGTGCAGCGATACTGACGGCGTCAAACATGAGCTCTTATCAGCTTATTCTTCAGATGACACTTCACGCAGTTTGTGTTAAACTGAGAATCGGCTTCTCAACAGAAGACTTTTTGTAAATTGGTTGTTTGTGCAGAGCTTTATTCTGCTTCTTATCTTCAGCATCTTTTTGTTTCAGTCCATCAGCAGCCCAGCCCAGATGTTTAAAGCCTGCAGGAACGTTTCTTAACTTGTCTGGGGTTCTTAGAAACGGCTGGATTGCAGCCCTTCCATGAAGGCGGGACGGGTGATGAACGGAGCGATGGTGTAACTTCGTACCTGGCGGCCCTCCTGAGGGAGAGGGGAGCAGGTTGAGACAGACGCCTGTGTGGCAACAAACATCTGTTGTTGCTGAACACAGCAGATTTCAGGCTGTTCTAAAGCTTCTCGCTGTTTCTGCACTTTTTCTCTGAAAAGATCAAAAGTTTGACTTTGCTCTGGTTCAAAACTCAGTTCTGATTGAAAAGGTTTTAAGTAAACAGTTGCATTCATTGGTAAAGATTTTCACCATTTATCTGTTTTATCTTTACCTTTGTTTTGCTTTGGTTCAAAATATTCTGACACTAATTATATCAGCAGGGACATTTATAAAATGAACACCTGTGTTGCATAGTAGAACCTTAACAAATCGAGCGTTTTCCGTAAATCTGTTTTAATATTAAAGGACCAGTATTTATTAGTCTTGCAGACTTTTTAAAGAACTTAAGCCCTCTATATGCTGGGTCATATCCTAACTGCAGGAGTGTTAGATGGTCTTTGCAGGGGCTCCTCGTGGCTCAAGGGATGAGTGGTGCAAATTTTATTCGTGCGCAAAACCTACAAAGCCACTGTCATTGTGGTGGCAGTGTGTCTCAGTCCTACCATGGTTTAATTGCCCAGAGCTTTAGGCAGAACCGGTCACGTTTCATCTCATGATGAACACTACAATCGCAGCGAGGTCGTGGGCAACGACGACGCAATGACCTCAACAGTAGATTTGGCCGATCGTAGCGAGAGCCTCTGGCACATCGCTGGATCAGGAGTCCCACCATATAAATGTTTGTTAAATAATTAAATTCAGTGAAACTACAACTACGTCCCCCCAGTGCCTCTTTCCACAGGGCTCGATTCTTGGGCCACTTCTGTTGTCACTGCACCTGCTTCCTCTGTGGTCTGTTGTGAGGAAACATGGTCTGTCCTTTCATTGTTATGCCGACGACTGCCAGATTTACCTGCTCTTAAAACTTAATAATAGCTCATGCTCCATTCACTAGCGGTGTTTCCATCAATGTTTCTTGATGTGCATTTTGAAGTATGGCATCAGAAAAGGTGAATGGAAATGACTTAATTCGACAAAACTTCCTCTGATTCGCATAAAAGTTGATACGCTCGCTTGAGGTGGTTTTAGGGTTTTTCGAAAAAGAGTTAAAGCGCAAAAGGAGAGACACTTTTGCCGAATAAATTGTGACATAGAAAATATTTACCTCACATTGCTGATCAGCTGTTCCCCGGTACCGGTACTAGTTTCAGGTCGGCTGCAGCCCCGACTGGCAGCAGGACCCTCCTCCTCCCGCTTTCTGCGTCTTCTCAGTATTCCAGTAACGTGAAGAGAACTGCATTTCTTTCTCTACATCTCCAGGCAGCATGTAACATTGCCAAAACTAGTTGATATGACAGAATAATTACAACTTTCTCGATAGTAGCAACGCGTTCCTGATAACTTCTCTCCATTATCCTGAGATGTGTGGACCCTGTAAATTTAGCGTCTTTTCTATTTCCTGTTTATTAGGGATGTCCCGATCAGATACTCCATATCGGATTTAGTCATGGGATCGGGCCGATCCAGTTTTCAGCATCATGCTTTATAACTGCCGTTAAGAAGTCAAAACACAAACACGTATGCAACCATGTCCTCAGTGTGGAACACTTTTCAATGGAAAACAATGATGCTGAAACTGCATCTTGCAAAATCTGCAAACCGGATGTTTCTCGAGGTGGGAACAGCAGGGCTCTCTTTAATACTACCAACCTGGTCACTTGGAAAGAAATAAAGCTATGGGATTGGTATCGGAAAGACTAATCATTAAAAAAATCGGATTGTATCGGGAACAAAGAAATCTGGATCGGGACATCCCTACTGTTTACTATACATGCGTCTGACGTAATTGATTCGCTTCAAGCCAGTTAATTTTTGCGAAATTGTTAAAATTTGCTTAAAATTGGATGGAAACACAGCTACTGTTGATTAAAACATCTTGTGTTTTAGGGATGTGGGATAATTGGCAGTGATGTTATCGAGGAATTATCCTAAAGAACAAATTCAGAGTTTTTGTTTTTGTCTGAAGTTCTCCTGAGGTCACAATTGGTCGATGTGATGTCCACTAAACAGAATCTCCTCCTGCTAAAAGCACAGCAGAGTTTCAGTGTAAATGATGTAAAGCTGTTTTCTTGATGCAGCTAACTGCACAAATGTTCTGATGAAACATGGAGAAGCAGCTCCTTGGTTCTTTTAAACCTCTGGTTTCTTGAAATGGATCAAACGAAGAAAAAAAAGGAAACAAACTTTGACCACTGTTGGCTGCTGGTAAATTAAAAAAATGAATGCAAACTTTTAAGTCCAAACAGAATCCTGTTGTCTGAGATGCTGTTTATCCATCGAGTCGGGTCAAAATGGCCCACTTCCTGTAAGCTCATTATGAGTTCCTCTCAGGCGGTGGAGTGGATACAGCAGATTAGCAGAGCGTGTTCCCATTCAGTGCAGTGGTATTCCAGCCATTATTACATCATAGTTGGAGAGTTGCCACGCTGCTTCTCGCATCATGTTCAGACCGAACAAGCAGATGGGTTTTAAAACAAAGGCACAAATATCAGGTTTGACTGTGTGGAAACGTCCTTTATAAAGCTGCACAGGCTGAAATTTTGGTTTTTGGTGAAACAAGGTTTTATTTAACAGACACACGTGGGGGGGAAATCAGCTTTTCCAGACGGGAATAATTTTTGCCAGAAGGATTCGATGATCAGGAGATGGTTCTCGAGTGTTTCCAGGAGCTGCATGCTTTGTATTAAACCTGATTAAACATTTTGTCCTCCTGCCTTTTCATCCTCTTTGTCTCCTTTTTTTTTTTTCCTTCAAACCTTTTTATTTCTCTGTTCTCTCAGGTAAATGTTCCCCAGCCGCTTCTGTTGTCAGACTGGGATTTTTTAAATGCAGCAGAACTCTCCTCCCTTGTTTCTTTCTTTTTCTTTCTTAGCTCCTCCACTCGTCTTTCCTCCCCTCCTCCCCTCTCCGTCTGAAACCAGAGCCCAGGGAATGGGAGGGGTGCCAAGATCCAGTTTGCTTTTGCCCTTTTAAGGCTAAAAAACCAGAGGGAACTTTTTTTTTTTTAACTCTGAGGGAGGGAGGAAAGATGACTGGAAGGAGCAGGAAGTGCAGTAGCTTCAGCATGGCTTTTCTGTAATCTGGAAGGAAGATTTTTATTAATTTTTCTTAGGTTTTAAATGTTTTAGGGTTCAGTTTGAGTTGCATCACAGTGTGCACGGGCAGCTCTCCTGATGTGTGAGAGGCCATCGAGGAATGTGACGTTTCCTGAGGAAACGCAGACATGTGCTTCAGTCATCCCTCACACAGTTGTGAGCATCACAAATACATTTATCAGCACTGCTTAGAAATATGGAGTAGAATAAAAGACCATTACAGTAATTAAAGAAGTAGGAGACTTGAAATACTTTCATCCTCTACAGGCCCTGTCAATACGACGCTTTATACAACTTATGAAAAGGTTGGAGACATCTACGTTGAGGATGGATTTTAAAAAATCAACTAGAAGCCTCTTTTAGGCATGTACATACTGTAATGCTAACAAATTAATAAAATATCTAACTTTTATTAGTCATTTATAGGAAAAAACCATCAAGTTGTCAAAACGTTGGTGTGACAGAGTCCAGCTGCCCTGCAGACAAATTATTTTGACCTCCTGTATCCACAGTTAAGTTTTTTCCATCACTACTGTTCTTCCCTCTTAGAAAGTGGTTTATGGCACAAACCCTACAGTTGGGAGCTTTTTAAAAGAGTTAAAAATGTATGCATATGTTTTTCTATATTGAGCTTAAAGACCTAAAGGTATTTCCGTTTTAAATGACCAGGTGGTTAGGATGCAAACATCAGACTCAGAGCAGCTGTTTATCTCTGCTCTAATCTGCTCCAGGTTCTCCTCTTTAACCTTTTAACCTGGACCAGTCTTTTCCTCCCATCCCACCCCCACCTTCCCTCCATTAAAATGCCGGGATCCAGCCGGGCTGCTGGTCAGGGATGGCGGTGATGTCACTGCAGCGTCATCCGGCAGCAGCAACAACATGCCAAACGAATGAGTCATGGGAAATTTGGGGACAAAGATCAGCCTCATTCAAACATGTTACAGTGGCCTCAGTAAAACTGCAGCGGGAGGATTGTGAGTCAGCCGGGGGGTGGGGGGGGGGGGGTCTTTGTCCGTATATGGGCTCAGCAGGCCTGTGGTCTGCTGGAATCGATGCCAGATTCTTTGCATGTTTAGTGGCTTTCAGAGGAGGTGAACATCTGCCCTCAACTCTGACTGTATCGATGCTTCAACAGGCTGTAAAATGTAAACTAGTAAACATTTTACAAATGATTTTAAATCTGTTAATCACTGGTTTTTAAACATTAATGGAGTTAGAGGTGTTTGACCTCCTGTGCTGCTGTTCCTGGTAACTCTTTACCTGATGTTTCTCTGAAACACACCCCTTCAGCTGACCTGCATTCCTGCTACAAGCTCCGACCTGCGACACTCGACTCCAACCTTCTGCTCGGCACAAACTAACATTTACAGCTCCTTTAGGCAACTTTTTCTGTCTCTCCTCTCATCTACAATCATCGTTTTTGTCTCTCAGTCCTCCGAACATTCTCGAGTGAACATGAGCCGGGACATGTCGACAAATCAAATCATTCAAAACGTGTCTCTTGCTCTGGTTCTTTGTAAGCTTTCCTCTCCGGCTTTGCCGCTCGTTTTTCATCGTGCATCAAATTTCACGTCCTGCTTTTGGCTTTTTTTTTTTTTTTTTTTTAGCTCCTCGTCCAAAACCAACCTCATATTCCCCTCGAGCTCCCGCTGTGGCTCTGAGCCCAACGAGCAGAACTGAAATATTTGTCGGTAGCCCCCAGAAGCCCCTAAATGCAGCCTCAGCTCTTATGAAACAAGTGCTGCTAATGATGATTCAAACATAGACTATTAGTCTGGAAAACTTTTGTAGAAATGAGTTAAAATGCAGCTACTGTCTGAGATGTGTTTGTAGGAGTAAAGGTTAGGACAGTTAACCAATCTTACCAAAGAATGTTCAACTTTTTAATAACAGATTACCAGTTGAATTGTGTAAAGCAAGGCTATTTAACTGGAGGCCCGTGGGCCACATCCGGCCCACAGGTGATTCCATCTGGCCCGCACCAAAAAAAATTTTTAAACTGTAACTTACCGTATTTATTCATGTTTAATACAATCATTTTTTGAGCTTAAAAAGCCTAAAAAATATAATCATCAATATCCCTTGTATAAATTTACCCCCCCCCCCCCCCCCCAAACACACACACATGCGCGTGCTTTATGGATGGTTTTTAGGGTTAAATTTCTAGTATTATACATGAATAAATACAGTAATATAAAAATAAATTTGAAATCATTTGTAAATTTAAAATTTGTTTCAATGCAACAAAATCAACTTTAAAAAGTAAATCTAATACTTTTTACTTTTTCCTCTCGTTTCTCCATGTGGAAATCTTTTGACTACCAAAAATTAAGCATGTTCTCCAGATTTAGCTGCTCGTTTTGTCTAATTTATCTAAGTTTTAAGGGGGGCAAACCATTTCTCAAACGGATGAATAATGTTTATGCATTAAAAACAAGCTGATTTAGTTTAGTCTGAATTTCTCCCTGCATCTCAGTGTTTTGTAAAGTTCTGCGCCAGCGGCTATCGAAATGCTTCAGTCCAACACCCCGCTCAGCTATGTTTTCATCAGCCAGAGGACACATTGACACATCGCTCCACCCTTTTCCTCCAGGCTGGACTTCTGCAATCTTCGCCTCAATCGACAGCTCTTTCTGCAGCGTGCCGCGCTCGCTTGCAGACTTTTTATGTGGGGTGGAGTGAGTCGTGCCCAAACTAGCCTTCATCTGCATCACTTTCTCCTCTGCTCAGTCGTGTCTGTGTGTGTGTGTGTGTGTGTGTGTGTATGTGTATGTGTGTGTGTGGTGTCGAGGCTTGCAAAGACTACCTCAGAGGAAAGCCACACGTTGAAATGAATGTGCTTTTGTCATTCTGAGAGTCCAAGTTTATACCCAGATAATGAAATTTGTTTCAACCACTGCATTGAAATCCCCCAAACAGTCATATTTCAAAATATTCCCTGACGATCATAACTTCACATACCTTTAAATCGTTTTATCAAATTATTAGATGAAGCACTGAAGCTTCAAATTCATTAAGTTTTTTTTTTAATTTATAAATGCGATTTCTCCGTCTTTCATGACTTGACTCAAACTCTTTTGGCTTTCAGACTCTAAAGCCATCGTGGACGGGAACCTGAAGCTGATTCTGGGCCTGATATGGACCCTGATCCTGCATTACTCCATCTCCATGCCCATGTGGGACGAGGAGCAGGAGGCCACGGATGACGGCAAGCAGAAGACCCCCAAGCAGAGGCTGCTGGGATGGATCCAGAACAAACTGCCCGAGCTTCCCATCACCAACTTCCACAGGGACTGGCAGACCGGTCGGGCCCTGGGGGCCCTGGTGGACAGCTGTGCTCCAGGTGAGCTGGGATGGGGGTGTCGGTAAGCTAGTTATGAAGCTGACGCAGGTGTTTGGTTACATTCTCCAGATGTTTGACGTGCCAAAGATATGACTTAAAATCTGTTTACTTTAGAAAAAATATAAATCTGTCAAAAATCTCCACCCTGAAGATGCCAGTCTGTAATAAACATGTAAATGTAAAAAATCCATAAACTTTTGAGTCCACTTCATTTTCCAAAAAAGCTCTAGAATAAAAATCATGTTTATGCTTTTAATTAAAACCCAGAATATGAACAGTGTGATTTATAAAATCTCTTATAAATTCAAATGGCAGTAAAAATTTAAACTTAAAAGTTCTACGTCTTTAACTCAACCCTTGTTTTTGTTTTTCCTGCAGGTCTTTGTCCTGACTGGGACCAGTGGGATCAGACCAAACCAGTGGATAACGCCCGTGAGGCCATGCAGCAGGCGGACGACTGGCTGGGCATCCCTCAGGTGAGATGAACAGAAACCCCACAAAACCTGACACTTTTTTTAAAATATAAAACTAGAAACATTTTACTTTAGTGTTTGTAACCTGCAAATATCTTTATCCCTCACTGTCATAAAAGATGATCATGTCTACCTGTTAAATTATTTTAACAAAACAGATGCACATCTAGGACTGATTTAACTTTTGGTGATTTGAGATTGTTTTCATGTTTTCCTTCATTGGAAAAGGGTGACAGAAGCTTTTTTATTATTTGTATGTGGAGCCAAGTGTAAAATAACATGTTAAAAATTGAGCTAATAGTGTTAGTGACATGTTTTGATTGCAAATCATAGTTAACATTTTACTGTAACTTACCACTCCTCCATTTTGCTAATTTTCACTAAATGTTAAATTTAAATCAAAAAGAGAAAATAAGTAGGTCCTCTGGATGGGTTCTTTAGTGAAACGTTTCGTCTCTTCTCAAAAAGACTTCTTCAGTCTGAGGTGTTTCAGGTGAACTTAGCCTAACAATGGGCTTGATTAGCTCTATTCTAATCAAAGAGCTAATCAAACCTATTGTTAGGAGATGTCCCTCTTTTGCATGTGACTAACCTGTTTGTCCACCATGTGGAGGCGGAGCTTATAAGGCTGAGTTCACATGAAACTCCTCAGACTGAAGAAGTCTCTTGGAGGAGAGATGAAACATTTCACTAAAGAACCCGTCCAGAGGACCTACTTATTTATTTATTTATTTTTTCTACCTGGATTACTGAGATGCATCAGGACGTTAAATTTAAATGATCTAAATGTCAAATCCTAAATCTAAATGTAAAAATTAGCTAAATGATAAATCTTACAATAAAGAATTTCAGCATTAAAACACAACCTTTGCCGGCGGTGATGTCTTCTTATTGTGACGTTATCATCCTGTGACAAAAGCTAACTCTACTGAAAAGGGCATTTTAAAATGTAAATTTCAAATGCGTTCATTGAAAACAACATGGGTGGTACCTCTGTTCTGGCAGTTTGAAGTGTAGCTCAGACACCGACCTCAATTGAAAGTTTGTCTTTTAGGGAAGCGTTAACAGGGTTATTGTTTGCGTTTGTCTCAGGGTGACGTCATAACAAAAGCTGTGCACCAACAGCAAAGGCTGTGTTCCATTCCAAAATACTTAAATGTGAACTTTAACTTTTAACCACAACATTTAGGATTTATTTTTTTATTGTTTAGATTTAATATTTAGTTAAAAAAATAGCAAAATAATGCTAATTATTGCTAAATATTTGAATAATGAAAATGCGTTGACTTTGTTTTAATATTTTATTTTACACTTTGCACTCGTGCATTTTGTGCTTTTTTTTTTTTTTTTAGGTGGGTTTTCAATCCAGACGTCTGCTTCATGTCTTCAGATTACTAACACTTGTTGTAATGATGTGTTAACCTGAACCTTTGTTTCAGTCGTTGCGCGGCGTTACTTCTTGTATCGGTGTGGCAGTCGGCCGCGTGTCTGGCAGGAGATGTTGGCATGGTTGGCGCAGCATCGCGTGCCGGCTGTTGGCTCTGTGGTCGCCGTAGTTTCCGTCTTCTCTGCTTCTGCTCAGAAACAGTCTTGATCTCTTCCCCTGTTGCCTGTTTGTGGGTTTGTCAAACCAGACTGCCAGTGTCTGTATGAGTGGCTGCAGACAGTTTGCATGCAAATCTGGATCAGGTACTTTTCTGAGCAGTGGTTTTGATCACAACCCGATTCGCTCTCTGTGGGTAATGGTTTCCATGGCGACCCATCATCAAGCTTTGCTTCAGGCTTCGCATCTGGAACGTCCTCTTCTGTTTTAGAGACAAAGGAAGGGAGAAAAACTTTTGTTTTTGTCTGTTTCCTTGCAGGTGATAACCCCTGAAGAGATCGTCGACCCCAATGTGGACGAACACTCTGTCATGACCTACCTGTCCCAGTTCCCCAAGGCCAAACTGAAGCCCGGGGCACCCCTCCGGCCCAAACTGAACCCCAAGAAGGCCCGCGCCTACGGGCCAGGTATGCAACATGTTTTGTACTCGAGTCACAATAAAAATAAAAAAAAAGGCGGTATGACGCACTCTTTGTGTCAAGAAAAAAGAAAAGGTCATCGGGTTCACATTGGATTTTAAAATGAAACCAATTCCAATGATTTACTTTCATAAAAACTGAACCAAAACGCAGATGCTGTGTGCAAAAAGTCAGGGGGACACCTACTGGAGCATACACCTAATTTCCCCCTGAAGGTCAGACTGTGCAATACTCAGAAAAATGAGCTCCAATTGAGTAGTAAAGGCATATCTCATCCACCGCCAAGCATCTTAGTCACCTAAATCCATAAAAAAAAGTGAAGATCAAAGGACGGCAACCTCTTTAAAAAGTACATTTGTTGTTGCATCTCTGTGCTGATGTCAAGTCCATAAATCCCACTTCGAGCACAAGATATTAAAAATTTGTAACAGACTCCATCAGTTCACCGTCTATTATAAGGTTTGCGTTCCCTAAAACCTGATGACAACCACAAGTCTTTCTTCCCATGATTATATATTTTGTATACTGCCTGTTATTTCTCCTGAAGGTATTGAGCCAGTTGGAAATGTTGTGATGAAGAAGGCAGAGTTTACGGTTGAGACCATCAGTGCAGGGATGGGCGAGGTTCTGGTTTACGTGGAGGACCCTGCAGGACACAGAGAGGAGGTCAGACCAATTTTCAATCCTTCATTCTTTTAAAAATGAAATGTTTTTTAAAGCGTTTTTTTTTTTTTTTTTGGAAACTTTGAGCACCATTTATTTTACCCTCCAGGCTAAAGTGACGGCAAACAATGACAAGAATCGGACCTACTCCGTTTTTTACGTCCCCAAGGTGACCGGCATGCACAAGGTGAGCGCCGCGGTTTTTAAATTTGTAGCCATCTCAGGGACGACGGGACACTCGGGACACTTTGAACTCGCGCTTCTTGTTTTTGCAGGTGACTGTGTTGTTCGCGGGGCAGCACATTTCTAAGAGCCCCTTCGAGGTGGAGATCGGCATGGCTCAGGGAGACTCCAGCAAGGCCACAGCTCAGGGTCCGGGTCTGGAGCCCTCAGGAAACATCGCCAACAAAGCCACCTACTTTGACGTCTACACAGCAGGTAACTCACAGAAAAGATGTCATGTTTGCCATCAAATGGAGCCAGAATATACATGTTTGTTTTTTTTTAAGGAGCTGGTGTTGGCGAGGTTGAGGTGGTGATCATGGACCCTGCCGGGAAGAAGAACACTGTCCCGTGCACCATCGAGGACAAAGGCAACAGTAGCTACCACTGTACCTACAAACCCACTCAGGAGGGCCAGCACACAATCTTCATCACCTTCGCCGGGGGTCAGATCAGCAAGAGCCCCTTCACTGTCGTCATTGGTGAAGGTAAGACCGTCAGATTTGAAACCTGAGCAGTAATTTCTCTCCTCGTGTGTAATTGATCCGTTTTCCCCTCTGCTGTACTGTCTGTTTCCTTGTCTTCTCTTCGACAGAGGCCCGTTGGCATCTGTCCACTCTCGGGAACGGCCTCTTGCCTCTGCTGTCATTTCCTGTTTCCTGGCGTCTCTCTTGGGTAGCCGCTGCGTGACCGACTGTATGCACGAGTGCTTGTGCTCTGTGATCATGGATGTTTTTAACGGACTTATCTAACCCTAGTTTTTTCCATTCTTAATTGGATGCCTTTCTCATGACTAATTCTCTCTGTTAAGACTTCATGTTCCTTTCAGAGCTGTGAGTTCAAAATGAATCAAACTTCCTTTTTTAGGATTTTTGAAGTCACTTCGCTAACAGACAATGTTTTCTCTAAAACATTCAGTACAGTTTGTGTTTAATTAGAAAACTGACGCCACTAGTTTTTCAGCCCATTTGTCACAAAATTAACTTTAACACGAGGATATTCTGTTAAAGACATCTTTTAGTCACCTTCCTGGAAAATATTTTGTGGTTTCTTCTGGGTTTCAGCTGCTTCCTGCAGGCAGTTCAGCTGTGACTCAGCAGCTCCTTTTTTACCCGTTTAATCGGGAGATAAGAGGGATGCTCCACTTCCTCACTTCCTTCCCTGTGGGGTCTGTAGATTATTTTGTGGGATAAGATGAGGCACCAGAGGGTTTGGGGAAGGAGATTAAACAACTTGAATGTTTTCCAGGTTCTTGTTTTGTGTGATGGTGGCTGTTTTTTATTTTTGGTCCACTTCTCTCCTCTAAAACCTGTGTGTGATTGTCAAACTAAAGTGTGTTGGCCTGTGTCCACAGCGTGTAACCCCAGCCTGTGCAGAGCCAAGGGTCGGGGTCTGCAGCCGAAGGGCCTGAGGGTGAAGGAGACCGCAGACTTTAAGGTCTACACCAAAGGAGCCGGCACCGGAGAGCTCAAAGTCTCCATCAAGGGCCCCAGTGAGTTCAAACATGAGTTTTAATTTGTTTGCAAAACTGGCCGCCCAGTTGATGTCATCATTTGACTGATTTCGATTATTTTTTTTACAGAGGGAATCGAGGAGCCATGTAAAAGGAAAGATCTCGGAGACGACGTGTATGAGTTTGAGTATTACCCCACCACACCTGGAACATACAGCATCACCATCACCTGGGGAGGACAGCACATCCCTCGCAGGTCTGCTCCACTAACAAACATGTGTACCCCCTGATGTCTACGGTCTGATTGACCCTTCCTTTGATTTTTAGTCCCATCGAGGTCAAGATTGGTGCCGAGGCCGGCCAGCAGAAGGTCAGGGCCTGGGGTCCGGGACTGGAGGGAGGCATCGTTGGTAAATCTGCTGACTTTGTGGTGGAAGCTGTTGGAGATAATGTCGGAACACTGGGTAAGTTCGAAAACCACCGGAAATGCATGCAAAAAGTCTGGCGATGTTTTGGTTCTCACTGCAGCACGTATGTGTGGTTGGCTCAGGTTTCTCTGTGGAAGGTCCATCTCAGGCGAAGATCGAATGCGACGACAAAGGCGATGGATCCTGCGACGTGCGCTACTGGCCCTCAGAGGCTGGAGAGTACGCCGTCCACGTGCTCTGCAACAACGAGGACATCCAGTATTCGCCGTTCATGGCTGAAATCGTCAACCCGCCTGCCAAAGACTTCTACCCCGACAAAGTATGCTCACGCTCAAAAACATGTCTGTCTAAAGATGCTGGAAGTACTGGTTGGTTTTAATGTTTGTTGGTTTCAGGTAAAGGCGTACGGTCCAGGCCTTCAGAGCAGCGGTCTGGCTGTTGGGAAGCCCACAGAGTTCACTGTTGATGCCAAACAAGGAGGAAAAGCCCCTCTGAAGATTTTGGCTCAGGTACTTCAAGACTTTTCTTATTGTTCCTCCATTTAGCAATACCTTCCAAACTCTCATTGATGGTAAATATATGTTTTGCATTCTGTATTGCTGCCATATACATTTAAATAAACTTGACACAGTCGTCGTTGGGCACCTCAAATCTCTAAAGGACTGATTGTTTTGTACTTTTTGAACCCTATAATGGAAACATTTAAACCAATCTGACACATTTTCTGTGCAGGATGGAGAAGGAAATCCTGTGGAGGTCCAGGTTAAAGATAACGGCAATGGCACATACACCTGTACATACACGCCACGTAAACCGGTGAAGCACACAGTCATGGTGTCCTGGGGAGGCGTTAACATCCCCGACAGCCCATTCAGGGTGAGTGAACACCCTGAATTCATTTATCATTGGGGGTTTTTTGTATTTTTGTTTTTTTTGTTCGTTGTAGAGTTTTTGAGTTTGTGTTTTCACCACAGATGAATATTGGCGCCGGCTGCCATCCAAACAAAGTGAAGGTGTCCGGACCTGGAGTCGCCAAGACCGGCCTGAAAGCATTTGAGCCAACATACTTCACTGTGGACTGCGCCGAAGCAGGTCAAGGTAAAACAATCAGGATTTTAATGATTATGAATAATGCATTTTATTTAAAAAGCACCTTTCAGGACAGTCAATGACATTCTGTTACGCTGATGACGCCCAGCTCTTTTTGTTCGACACAAATTATTCACAAGGGAGTTTTCTGCAGCTACAATTGAAATTATAAGCTTGAATGTAATTTCTGGAGTATTTTTGTTCTCAGGTGACATTAGCATAGGGATCAAGTGTGCCCCCGGTGTGGTGGGACCTGCAGAGGCCGATATCGACTTTGACATCATCAGGAACGATAACGACACTTTCACCGTCAAATACACTCCTCCTGGTGCGGGCAGCTACACCATCATGGTGCTGTTTGCTGAACACGTAGGTTTAAATCTTGCTTCACAAATCAGAGTAACACCAGCGTATTCTGTGTATAATAAATGTTTCTTCTTTAGGCCATTCCGATGACGCCCATCAGAATCAAAGTGGATCCTTCTCATGATGCCAGCAAAGTTAAGGCCGAAGGACCAGGACTCAGTCGTAGCGGTACAACAGCTTTTAATCAAATTTATCTGAGATTGTGCTGTTTTAAATTTGTTTTTCTTTAGTTTAAGTGTAGTTCAATGAACCAGAAGTAAACCTGAAGATATATCTAGACCACAATGCATTGCAAAATACTGACCCTAAGCATTAGTAACTATAAAAAGATCAATTGCTTTTTGTTTGAATAATTAAAGTAGCTAGAACTTTTAGATTAAGTTTAATTATATAGCATTTATTTTATAGTTTCAACTGTAGCTAATTATTATTATTTTTTTTTTTAGGGGTTGAATTAAACAAACCCACTCACTTCACTGTGAACACTAAAGGAGCTGGAAAGGCCAACCTGGACTGCAACTTCACCGGCCCAACCAAAGCAGAAGCCGTCACAGACTTTGAGATCATAAACAACCATGATAACACGCACACTGTGAAGTACACACCTGTGCAGCAGGTAAAATGGTCGAAACTACCGCACGTTTTATTTGTAAACAATTCGTACCATTGCATGTGTATAAGAAATTTAGACATGTATCTTTTAGGAAAAGGTTGAATTAAAAGTATTTTTTCCACTGGTTTCTTTGCTACATCAGGGTTCTCTGGGAGTTGCTGTGACCTACGGTGGAGATCACATTCCTAAGAGTCCTTTCAACGTTGCAGTGGCGCCCACTCTGGACCTCAGCAAGGTCAACGTCACTGGCCTGGGAGACAGTATGTACTTTATTGTGACTCATTAATTTCAGCCCTCAAGCTACATAATTTAATTTTACTTGGCTAGATTTAAAATGATCTTTGAAGTACCTTATCAAGTTTCTGTAAGTTTGTTTCTAAATTCTAAAGGGTTTTTAGCTGCACACTTCTCAGCTGTTTTTATCTGTAATTTGTTTCCAAACTGAAGCTAGAGTATTTTGTTTGTGCAGAGATGACTGTGGGTAAAGACCAGGAAGTGACGGTCAAATCGAAGGGTGCCGGCGGTCAGGGCAAAGTTGCTGCCAAGGTGACCGGACCATCAGGAAAGCCAGTGGCTAGTAAGGTAAACGTTGCCGTTCCAAACATCCCCCGTGTCAAATAATTTGTGCAAAAAGATGACACACTAAAAAATGATGTATTTTGTTGCAGGTGGAGCCTGGTCTGAGCCCAGAGACCAGTCAGGTGAAGTTCATCCCTCGTGATGCCGGGCCGTACCAGGTTGAGCTGACCTATGATGGCGTTCCAATCCCTGGATCGCCCTTCAGCCCCACAGCTTATCCTACTACTGACCCCTCCAAGGTTGGCCACAGATGGTAACATGCCTTTTTAAAGAGAGTCATCTCACCTCACCTGCTCTTACCTCTCCTCAGGTACGTTGCTCTGGACCAGGGTTGGAGCGCGCCAAGGTTGGGGAGACCGGGGAGTTCATTGTGGACTGCACCAACGCCGGTCCCGCCGAGCTGACCATCGAGATCATCTCGGACAGCGGCACCGAGGCAGAGGTTCACATCCAAGACAACGGAGACGGGACATACACCATCACCTACATCCCCCTCTACCCCGGGGCGTACACGCTCACCATACGCTACGGTGGCCAGGATGTGCCAAACTTCCCTGCCCGGCTGGCTGTGGAGCCTGCGGTTGATGCCAGCGGCGTTCGTGTGTTTGGACCAGGAGTGGAGGGCAAAGGTAACGCAAAGCTTGTGCAGACAGCTAGCTTTAGGTCCTCTGGCGGGGATTGTTTTTCCCGTGTAAAAGCAGAAGTGAGGATGATTTTGAAGGGGGTACTTCCTGGATTTGGCCTGGGTCTTTTTTTTTTTTGAGTTATTTTAATATTTTTGTCATCTTGACCTGTAAAACTCCCATCATATGTCTAAACACAAGCCACCTTCAGGAAGTCAACAGACTTTAGGATGTCTAGAAAAGGACTTGACCTCCTCCGAGTTTTGGGTCAAGATGACCGTGCTGAGAAATGAAGGTCTTTTGCTTGTTGCATTCTTATTGAGCTGGTAAAAATCTGCAGAGCTGAAGGTTTGATGTTAAAGACAAAGATTTAAAGGTCAGAGATTAGTGAGGTAAAGATCTTCTGAAAAGAAGGTAACCCTTAAAGTTTAAGAAATCAAAAAGGAAAATGTCAACATGTTTGATAAATATCCTGTTTTTGTAGGAGTTTTCCGTGAGGCCACGACAGACTTTACCGTGGATGCTCGAGCTCTCACGCGGACCGGAGGCGACCACATCAAAACCCTCATCAGCAACCCGTCTGGCAGCCGCACGGATGCCCTGATCGCCGACCTCGGAGACGGGACGTACAATGTGGAGTACACTCCCTACGAGGAGGGTGAGGCGCTTGTTTTTTCAATATTGTATATAAAAAAGTGCATCATGTCCCCAGTGAGAGAGGTGCAGAGAGAAGAAAAGAATAATTTTATCTCCCCCTTAATTTCAAAAAGATAACTTTGTGTATCTTATGTAAAAACATGTATCTTTCATGTCGTCTTCTAAATACTACATTTTCCCAATAAGTTCTCCTTAATCATCATTTTCAACATATAGATTGTTTTGGAAATTTATCAGTATTAATGCTACAGTTTTTTTTTCCCTTCAGACTAGTTTGAAATTGCCATGCTACCAATTTTAAATGAAACATCTACCTTTTAATTTCCTTTTACTAAATATCATATAATTTGTCTTGTCTAAATTAAGCGATAATTTATTTAACATTTAAACCATTTCTGTATTTTTACAAGATCTGATTGCATCGTTGTAACAGAGCCCTGTGGGACACCGCAAGTAATTACCTCAAAAACCGAGCGTACATCATTTATTTGTACAAATTGTTTCCTATTTGCCAAATAATTTAACACCCGTTGCAAAGCCAAACCTCTCTCACCATATTTGTTTAATTTACTGATTTTTTAAGCTAACTGGCTAAGCTATGCTAATTGGGTTTTTTGAAGCAAATTGGCTAAGTTATGCTAATTGGCTTTTTGCAACTTTACTCTTAAGTTATGGTTTGATTTAAGGATTTTATTCAAGTTCTACAATATTTCTACAACCTAAAACATGGAGGTTTTTATAAAAATGTCCATTCCTTTAAGGTTATAATGACTGAGATTTTAAATGGAATATTTTTATGTGAACCTTGCACATAACTTTATGATTTGGTTGATTATCGTATCTTAAAGTTTCAATAATTTCAACGGATTAAATTTATTTGTTTCAAGGATAACCCCTTGAGATGTAACATCTCATTTTCAAGAGGGTCCTTGATGATGAAATCTAATTTGTTTGGTGACCATGTTTCCTACTAACAATTCTTACAGCTTTTTTGGGGGGGATTTTTAATTGTTTTTTGTTCTTTTCCCTAAACTTCATTACAAATTCAATGTGTTAACCATAAAGAAACGTTGACTCATTGATTTTGATTCTCTTTGTCTCAGGCCCACACAGTGTGGAGGTCTGCTACGATGGCTCTCCGGTACCAAACAGTCCGTTCAGAGTTGGAGTCACCGAAGGCTGCGACCCGGCTCGTGTCCGTGTCCACGGTCCTGGACTGAAAAGTGGAATCACCAACAAACCGAACAAGTTCACTGTGGAGACCCGGTACATCACTGTCGAACTCCAAAAAAAAGAATTTCTTATCGATGATAAACTTTAAAAGATACTATAAAAAGCAACAAAATAATAAAATTTTAAAGGTGAAAGATAATAATTGTCCTGCCCCTAAGCTGTTGGCTTTAAGAAACTGAGCAATTTAGTTAGATAGCACAGCTTTAATGTCTCAAAATAAGACGCTTTCTTTCTTTTATTTGGTTCCCCATTAGTTGCAGTAGTTAGTTGCAACTACTTTTCCTGGGGTCCATACATTAAACACAACACAAAATACATAGCATACATAGTTCACATAAATTCAAAGCAAAAATGACTACACAATAAACAAAAACATTAAACAAATGTATATATTTCGTCTGCAGAGGCGCAGGAACTGGTGGTCTTGGTCTGGCTATGGAAGGTCCATCGGAGGCCAAAATGGCCTGCATCGATAATAAAGATGGCAGCTGCAGCGTGGAGTACATCCCGTACGAACCTGGCACCTACAACCTCAACATTAATTATGGAGGACAGCCGATCACAGGTAAAGTTCAACGCCGCTGCCAAATCCCTGATTTCAAGATGAAAATAAATAAATAACTAAAACTTCTGATCTCTCTGAGCAGGTAGCCCGTTCTCGGTGCCCGTCAGCGACACGGTGGACAGCACCAAGGTGAAGTGTCAGGGTCCCGGCCTGGGCAACAACGTCAGGGCCAACATCCCGCAGGCGTTCACTGTGGACGCCTCCAAAGCTGGAGTGGCACCACTGCAGGTCCGCGTGCAAGGACCCAAAGGTGACGCACATTTGAATGTTTCAGAGCTTCTTTTATGGAAAGGATTAGATCTTGCATCTGCTCACATTTAAATGTGATTTTTGACACTTGAATTTTGTGGACTATTCAGCTGAAAATCCAATGGGTACATTATTCTAACATTTTATTCTTGTGGAAAAAATGACCTGAAAAGTATCATTTTGATGTATAATTATTCAGTTTTCCAATTAATATAGTTTTGAGTTGACTTCAAATGTAGCCCACAGTCTACAAAAAATACAGGGAATTATATTGCTCTATTATAATTTTTGGTAGTTTTTCCAGAGGAATACTTGTAAATATGTGACCAGGATTATACATTTGAAGTAAAAGTAGGTTATTTATGTGGATAAATCTGGATAATGTATTTTTCTCAGGGTTCCTGCGGATCCTTAAATCCTAACCGTCATTGAATTCATCAATCTAAAAATAAGGCCTTGATTAGTCTTAAAATGTCTTAAATCAGTCTTAAAAATGTTAACACATTGTAAGCAGGATGATTGTAATTCATGTCAAATATTAAAATAATTGGTTAAATAATTTTTTTAAATGAATTACAGAATGCCTCTCGCAGAGTATTGTTTTGTTATAATAAACATTTGGGTAAAATTGTTTGTCGTTTGTGCTTTTTGTGAAGTTGGCAATAAAAAGTTCTAAATTTAACTTTGCTTAAGCTGTAGGAACCCTGTTAAGTGTGCAATCATACAGAAAATTCACTATTCAGTTCAATATTTTAGCCTCACTCATATTTTTTCGATACAAAAATGACAAATGTCATTCCTAACTTGTAATTTATTGAAATTATGAACATTTGATTAACCTCAAAAGTCCAGTTTTTTGCACCTCTAATATTTGTTCTGTTCAATTTTCATCCTATTTATTTTAGGTTATTTCAGCCATACAGTCCACAAAATGTAACATTTATCAAACCCAGTAATGTTTTTATTATACTGTAGAGTTTATGAGCAAGTCAGAAATATATTTCTCCCAATAACAGTGTAAATGTGATGAAGTGCAGATTTATTTATTTTTTCACCAACCTTGAACGCAGCAATACAAGTGTGAAAGTCAAGTGTTTATGTGCGTGTGCGGCACACTCCTATTGTGAGATTTTTACTCTCAATCGTCCTCATCCCTGATTTAAAGTTGACTTTTAGTTAAAATTTCAACCCTGGATCCCTCTTTTTGTTTGGTTTTTGTGCTGCAGGTGTTGTTGAGCCAGCGGAGGTGGTGGATAACGGTGATCAGACTCACACTGTCAACTATGTCCCCACCAGAGAGGGACCTTACTCTATTAATGTCTTGTATGCTGATGAGGAGATCCCACGCAGGTGAGCATGGTTACACAGTTTAAATGACTGTAACATCTTAAAAACTGGAGGCTAACCAGAAACCTCAAATAGTTATCACCTCCCACTTTATTAACCTTTTTTTGGATGTATTTTAAATAGTTTTAAACCCAGTGATGTAAAGATAAAAACATCAGTGGGTAAAATCACTTGAATAATAAGATTCAAACTTTCTTACTAAAATGATTATGAAGTAAAAGGCTGAAGTTTCTCTTTCTAACCCTTCAGTGTTATTTCAGTTTGTTTGCTTTTTTAAATCCCATCAGCCCTTACAAGGTGAAGGTCCTCCCTACCCATGATGCCAGTAAGGTGCGCGCCAGTGGTCCCGGCCTCAACACCACCGGAGTTCCCGCCTCTCTGCCCGTGGAGTTCACCATCGACGCCAAAGATGCCGGCGAGGGTCTGCTGGCGGTGCAGATCACCGTGAGTTCCCACATTTTCCATCAAAAATGTAAAATCGGCTCATTTTTTCAAACTGTTAACCCCTTTCTCAATTCAATTCAAAAAATTTATTCACTTCATTAAAAACAAAATAACTACCTATATACAATAGAAACAAGAAAATCAAAAATAAAATGAAAGGTAGCAGAAGAAGAATAAATCTTATGTCTGCCCCCTTTATCTCCAAAATATATTTAAACATAATTTACAAAACAATACTAATTAAAAATAAAAAACATCCACTCAAACAACAATTCATATAGCTTCACATTTTGCTCTTTCATATTGCTTCAAAAAACTAGCTTTTATCTGTCTCTTAAATATATACATATATCTGGCATTTTTAAGATCATCCTTCAGACCATTCCACAATCCAATACCCTGGATTAAACTATACCCTGGATTAAACTATACCCTGGATTAAACTATACCCTGGATTAAAGTGCATCTTTCTCTTGAGCAAGTACGAAAATATGGTTTCATAAACATTTCCATCCCCTTAAGATAATAACAACGGTCTCTCTTAACAAAATTTGATTGAATGTTGGAAGGTAATACGTTTTTATGAGTCATGTACAGAAACAGTAAAATATTATAGTCAACCAAATCATGGAATTTCAAAATTTTTAATTGACAAAATCATGTATTTGATGGATGATTGTAATCTTTTTTAGTGATAATTCTTATGGGTCTTTTTCTGTAAAACAAAAATTGGATTTGTAATTGTTTTACAAGCTTTACCCCAGAATTCAATACAGTAAATTAAATGTGGAACAATTATTGAATTGTACAACACAAGCAGAGCCTTGTCATTGAATAACTCACTGACTCCTTTCCCACCCCCCACCCATTTCTTTCCTCGCAAGGACCCAGAGGGGAAGCCTAAGAAGGCCAACATCCGTGACAACAACGACGGGACCTACCTGGTGTCTTACGTGCCGGACATGACGGGCAGGTACACCATCCTCATCAAATATGGAGGCGACGAGATTCCTTACTCGCCGTACCGCATCAGAGCCCTGCCCACCGGGGACGCCAGCAAGTGCACGGTCACAGGTTAGAGCCGACGCCAGAAAGAATTTACTGTCCGCTAGAAGCAGATCATCTCAAGTTTACTGATTTATTTCAACGCAGACTGTTCAGAGGATTTAAATCTCTACCAATAAATGAGTTGCTGATGTTTCGTTAAAAAACTTGCTGCTTTTATTTTAAAAAATTCAAATGACGAGACTTCGTCATTATTTTAAGCTTTTATTTTATTTTGAAATAAAATTCTAAAGGGTCCTAAAGCTCTAAATTTTGGGTCATTAGATGATTTCCTAGAATTAAGTTAAAACTGACAGTTTTTGCCATGTGTGACAGAAAAGCAGTTAGATATAGATAAAAACAATTGGTCCTTTAGCAATACTTTGATTCACCAGTTTTGTTTTTGTGGGTTTTATTTAGTAAAATTTAGAACCACTCATCGACGTGTCTGAAAGAGCCTTAAATGCTGCAGCTACAAAAACAAATGTTTTGCAAACACGTGCACAGCAAATACACACAGAACACACAAATTAATAACCGCTTCAACAAAAAAAGCTCAATTTTTTCACTTCAGTAGAAAAAATAACTAAATATTAGTTAATTTCTTCATCAGTGATTTTTTCTTTTTAAGGAAAGAAGAGAAAAGAGGAAAAATGATTGAGAGATTATGAAATTTATCAAATATAAATCAAGAAAACAAGGTCACACCCAACGTCTGTTTGCTCACCTGAAAGTAAAGAAATACAAGAAGACATAGCAACAAGATACATATCCCTATAATAATAAATAAATTCTAATTTCTTTGTAAAGCATGCATACATAAGTTATTACCCATACATACATATAGATATATACAAACATGCATGCATATTATAGATATATACACACTCAGTGATCAGTCAGAAGCCCCTGGATCAGAACACCTGTTTGTGAGCGGTTGTGAGCATGCATGTATAAACAAGATTTCTCCAATGGAATATTTGATTAAAAAAAAAGCTCAATTAAACACAATGACAAAACTGTGGGGGAAACAAAAAGGTGCTTTTTGAGACCCCAGAAACGCTGCTGTAGTGTTTCCAGGAGGTTCTCGGTGGTCTGTGTGGATTTGCTGTTCATGTGTTTTTTATTTATTTATTTTTTTAAATAATTTTTCATGTTTTCTTTAGCTGCAGCACTCTGAGCTCTCTCCACGTTCACCTGGATTTATCTGCTTCTGTGTCTTTTATTTTTCTGTGCATTTAGTTTGTTGTCCTTCACGCTGTGCTCCTCAGTTACACACACACGCACAAACACACACACACCTTCACACTTCACCGTCCCGACTCTGGAGCACAGTTATTACCCCCCCCCCCCTCCCTCCATCACCCCCCACACCTCCACCTGACTGTCTTTTTATTTGTCACTTCTGTTTTTCTGGCTCCGCCCCCTGCTTCTCACCGTTTTATCAGTCTCAATCGGAGGTCACGGTTTAGGTAAGCCCCACTGAAAGATTTGTAACGTAGATTTTTCCTTTCTTCTCTGAACGCATGGAGGATAGTGGTCTTACATCTGTTTTTGTTTTTTTCTTTTTCCTTGTAACGATTTCTCGTTTTGTTTTTATTTATTTTTGTTTTTTGGACGGACTAATGGACTAACAGAGTAGGTAGGACAGCATGGTGGAATGGCTCTGTGGCTAATCTAGATGGAAACTTTTGTAATGAAGAACTGGTTTTAAATGAATGTAATAACATGAATCATAATCAGTGTCATGGTTGTGGAATGGTGCATGCTGCGTGTGTTAAAGACAGAATGCTCATCCTACGGAGGACTGAAACTGCCAAAAATCATATATTTTTTTAATTAAATCGATACTTCCTGAGCAAAAACTGATGCAGTTGGGTCAAAATGTCTCCCAAGGCCTGGTTTTGACCCGAGGGCAGCAGCAGGATTGAAGCAGTTTCAGTTCTCCATATTTTATTCTCCAACCAGCTGATGCAACAAATCCTGCTCCCTTTTTATTATCATTTCTGATTACTTTCAAGGAGCCGGCGTTGGTCCAACCATCCAGATCGGTGAGCAGACGGTCATCACGGTCGACGCCAAGGCTGCCGGGAAGGGCAAGGTCACATGCAGCGTGTGCACCCCCGACGGGGCGGAGCTGGACGTGGACGTGGTGGAGAACGAGGACGGCACGTTCGACATCTTCTACACGGCGCCGCAGCCCGGCGAGTACGTGATCTGTGTCCGCTTCGGAGGGGAGCACATTCCCAACAGCCCCTTCCAAGTCATGGTGAGTTTTACCTGTTTGTGTAATGAAACTTGAACGTTTTCTTTAGATTCTTTATTTTAAACATGTATGGAAAACTAAATATGATAAACTAATGTAACACATTTAAAAAGGAATGGGAAGATGGAAAACCTAATTTATTCCCACCTTCAGAATGAAAGGAACTCAATGTGGTTCATATTTAGTGACTAGTTAAAAACCTTTCCCTCTAAGTGCAAACTGTTTAAATCCTGCAGGCTGGTATTTTTGTTGAGAGATCCTGCAAAATCCACTTTTTTAGCTGTTAAATACATTTTGTTGTCTTTGTGTAGAAATGCAGAAAAGTTGAGTTTAGTCTCTCGGCGCTGCGCAAAAATCTTTTATCTGTTTTGGTCATTTTTTCAACCTGTTCTCTATTTGCTGTGACGTTTTCTGAACCATTACATGAAATTTTCTGTAATAGAACATATAAATAAGGTCTGGACTTACCAACTACAGTTTGGTGGTCTTCATTCTCCTCTGGTTCAGGGTCAGACTCTGGCTCCAACATGTCAGGCTGGATGGACAAGTCTTCCCTTGTTGACATCTTTTAATTTATTTGTAAATAAAAAGTTTCTACGCAGCTATTTAGTCATAAACTCCTCAATCAAACTAGAATGAACCAGTCTGAAAGCTGGTGGGCTGTGAAGCGCCTCAAAATGAGTTGATCTAGACACACCTCAAAAAGGGGGCGGGGCTTGTGGAGTTACAATAAGAAGGAATTCTGACCAAAGCATTAGAGTTCCACTTTCTATGGACCCCAAGTGAAGGATTTAAATGTGAAAAATGATTTTAAAAGCATCATGTCTCCTTTTTTTTTTTTTTAAAGTAAAGAGAACTGATCTTGTTCAGTAACTCAGATTTAAGTTGCTTTTTTGTTTTGGTTAAGTCACTTTCTATACAAATAATGAAATGTCATTGTTTTAAGCTTTAATTTTAAAAGAAAAATTGACAATTTTATTATTTCATCTACATGAAGTTGGATTTGGGAGATAATTTCCAGGAATTAAATGGCGTTTAAAACTGAGAATATTTGCAGTTTCATTTTATATAGACTTCAATTGAATGATTTTAAATGTAAAAAAGAATTTAAAAGCTTCCATAGTAAAAAGTTTTTTTACTGTGTATTGTCCAAACAATGAAGCGAAGCACTCTCCTGGTTGTGATTTCTTAATAGTCCTGACAGCTTGTCTGGTTAACTGTTGAATTCTCTTCTTCACGACTCTTTGACCTTCTCAATCCCCCCGTTTCAGGCTCTGGAGGGACCGTCAGATCAGCTCCTCATGCAGCAGAGACAAATACCCCAATACTACGCTCAACAACCCTGGGTACCAAAAAACCTCAGTCTGCAGCTCTCTCATCCCTCTTAGCTCAGTTCTTGTCCAACCTTGTCGTCTTTCATCCCGTTGTCATCCCATGTGGCCTCGTTTCAACAGTGTCTCTCTCTTCACAGGTGTCTTATTCATGGGGGGGGGGGGGGCTTTTCTATCATTCTCCTCCCTTTCTGTGTTCCACATGGACTTTTCAGCAGAGCTGTACAGCTCTGCTGTTTACTGCTCCATGTTGAAATCGCTTAAACCAAAGCGATTTTTAAAGGATTTCCATCTCTTCTCCGTGCTTTTTCTCCGACGAGCCGTTTCTCCCATGGCAGTTTGTTGTTGGTACCATCATCCCGATCATCGTCTTCGTCTCCCTTTTGTTGTCATTCCATCCCATGGTTGTCTCGTTTTTCCCGTTCGGGAAGCTTCCACCCCTGCTTGCATTGTGTTTGCTGCGTCTTTGCTGCGAGCGTGTCCGTCACTGGGTGATCATTTTTTTACATCTACGTTCTGTCATCCAGGCAACCGATAGGCCGATGGGGATGAACGGTCTGGATGTGGCCGGGCTGAGACCTTTTGACCTGGTCATCCCGTTCACCATCCAGAAGGGAGAGATCACAGGTGAGCACCAGGAGAGTTCAAATCCCCTCACTGCAAAAACTGTCCATGTAACCAAGTTTTAAAACCTTATATTCAGCCAAAAAGTCTTTCTGATCTTGTTTTGAGACTGATTTACTAAACAAGAACTGATTGTGTCAGAATAATAATCTTGTTTTCAGAATGTATCAGATTATTTGTCTTGTTAGACTGAAATTTTGACTCGAATTAAGTCAAAATTGCCACATTGGAGTAAGAAATTCTTACTTAAGATTCTTGAAATACTTGATTTGACTCAATTTTTTCTTATTTCCAGAATCTTACCAAGTAACATTTTCTTATTCCATTGGCAGAAATTTTTGACTAAATTTGATGACGCCATTTTTCTTCATTTTCTTTTTAAAGGGGAGGTCCGAATGCCGTCGGGCAAGGTGGCCAAGCCCGACATCACCGACAACAAAGACGGCACCGTCACCGTCAAATACTCCCCGACAGAGGCTGGTCTGCACGAGATGGACATCAAATACGACGGCATCCACATCCCGGGTACGTCCGAGCTCCGAAAAACATGAACCCGTTCAGATCCTGCAGAAGGTTTGACGTTTTCTGTTGGTTCCCGTCACCAGGAAGTCCTCTTCAGTTCTACGTGGACTACTTGAACAGCGGTAACGTCAGCGCGTACGGTCCTGGCCTGATCCACGGCACCGTGAACAAGCCTGCCGTCTTCACCGTGAACACTAAAGACGCTGGAGAAGGTACGTCAAAGTGTTGTTTTTTTTTTTTTTAGCCCAGCCTTTTATTAGCTTTCACCGTTCTGATTAAATCACCATGGAAATGGGTCTAAAGGGTGGGGGAAATACCAGAGGTCTATAAAGTACTTGAAAAAAATAACAAAGTAAAAGTACCTTAACAGAAAATGAATTTGGTAAAAAATAAATGTCACTGATGAGAAAACTACTTAAGTAAAAGTCATAAAACTGATCACAAAAATTGGGAAAGTAGAAGTAAAAGTACTTTTCCACGCTCTCTAACAAATAAACTGTTAAATTTACAGAACC
>JARVGW010000047.1:24991068-25007050 GCA_031762495.1 Anablepsoides rubrolineatus | reverse complement strand
TTCATGATGAGTTCAGACAGATTTAATTTATAACAAGTAACTAAGTGTTAAACTTTAAAGTAAAGAAGTAAAAGTCACGATTTTAAAAAATACTTCGTAAAATTACAAATCCTCAGAAAAATTACTTAAGTACTGTAACAAAGTAAATGTACTTTGTTAGGGAAAAAAAATCTCCTTTGTTTTATAATTACGAAAGTAAAAAAAAAAATTCCATCTAAAAAAAATCCAAAGTAACAAATACTTTACCAAACTTAAACTTTTGTTGCTTTAACTTTTTCTGTTTTCAGCTGAATGCATAATAAAACTAGAAGCTACGTAAATATTTAACACTACTTCACTGTTATTTTAGGTGTTTTCTAACTTTTTAAATCCCAACTCTAACAAATGCCTCCTTTTTATAAATTAACTTTTTTTCTCTCCTTTTCCATCTGTAGGATTTCATGAGATACAAACAACTGTAAAGCTGTAAAATTATCAACCTATGAGGACAATCTGGGACAAATTTTAGTTTGTCAGAAATTTCAATGAATGAAGGCAGCTTAGTTCATCAAAAATAAAAATGTTTTTTTTGCTGACATTAAGCTCGTGGAGGTCATTATTTGGGATCACTTCTGTTATTTGTGGTGTTTGAAGGTAGAAATATTAAAAAAACTACAACTCAATGACTCTGTTCTTTATAGGTGGTCTCTCTCTGGCCATCGAGGGTCCATCCAAGGCGGACATCAGCTGTGTGGACAACCAGGACGGAACCTGCACCGTGTCTTACCTCCCAGTCCTGCCGGGCGACTACAGCATCCTGGTGAAATATAACGACAAGCACATCCCCGGCAGCCCCTTCTCTGCCAGGATCACCGGTAAAACTAACGACTCCATGTCTGTTTTTAAATCTCAGCTGCAGAAGGTCTCTTTGAATCTGAGCTACAGTCTTTGTCCTCCTCGTTTTGTCTATTCTTGATTTATTCATTTCTTTAAAACATAAATTCAACAAACAACAAAAATACAAGTCATAAATTAAACAAAAGGTAGCAGAAGAAGAAAATCTTATTATATCTGCCCCTTTTTTCTCAAATAAATTAAATAAAAAATAATCTTTAGTTTACAAAAAACAAAAAAATAAAAATAAGTTTAGCTCCTTGAACAATAATTCATACATTTAAATATTTCTCCAGTAAATTAACCTTTATCATTCTCTTAAATATACATATTGATCTGGCATTTTTAACGTCATCTTCAAGATTATTCCATAATCTTGTACCCTGGACTGAAGTACTCCGTTCCTTTAAACTGGTTCTAACTTAAGGTTTAACAAACATTTCTGTCCCTTTGAGATTATAACAACTCTCTCTTTTAACAAAATGTAACTGGATGTTTGAAAGTAATGTGTTTTTATGAGCCCTATATAAAACTGATAAAATACCATAATCAACTAAATCATAGAATTTTAATAACTTCAACTAATGGAACAATGAATTTGTTGGATGAAAGTAAAGCTTTCTGGTGATAATTATTACAGCTCTTTTCTGTCAAATAAAAATAGGATTTCTAATTGTTTTACATGCTTTTCCCCAAATATCAATGCAGTAGATCAAGTGTGGAACAATTATTGCATTATACAACATAAACAGAGTTTTATCATTAAAAAAGTTCTTTACTTTGTATAAAACTGCAATAGATTTAGCTATTTTTGTTCTTAAATGATTTCTATGATCTAGTTTGATTCAGAGTTTTTTGTTTTTATAGTTCCTCATTTCTCTGTTGGACCCTCAGATCCTTAAATGTTCACAAGTTGTAACATTTTCAAAGGAGACATGAAAACACTTTGTCTTCACCAGGTGACGACTCCATGAGGATGTCCCATCTGAAGGTGGGCTCGGCTGCCGATATCCCCCTGGACATCGGAGAGCTCGACCTCAGCCAGCTGACCGCCTCCCTGACCACGCCTTCAGGCCGCGAGGAGCCCTGCCTGCTGAAGATGCTGCGGAACGGACACGTCGGTGAGCGTGCACCGCCATTTCGATCGCGGCCGATGGAACGGGAAGCTTTTTGTGCCGCCGTCGCCGTAACCGCTCCCGTTTCGTCTTTGTGTTTCTCCTGCAGGCATCTCCTTCGTGCCCAAAGAGATCGGGGAGCACCTGGTGAACATCAAGAAGAACGGCCGCCACATCCCCAGCAGCCCCATCTCTGTGATGATCAATCAGTCGGAGATCGGCGACGCCAGCCGGGTGCGCGTGAGCGGGCAGGGCCTGAGCGAGGCCAGGACCTTCGAGCCCGCAGAGTTCATCATCGACACTCGAGACGCAGGTACGCACTTGTTGAACATGTAGTAAAGGCAACAGCTTAGGGCGACGTCCATCTAGGGGGCGCCACAAATATTTGCTAACTTTTTATCGGAGTATCATGATGCAGTCAAGACTAACTACTGGTGATCATCTGTGATCACAGATAAAGTTCAGGTTAAAATCTGGTTTTCAGTCTAAGTAAACTTTATTTCTATAGCACCTTACACAAACATCACAAAGTGCTTAACAGAGTAAAATAACTAAAAAACAATAAAACAGATCACAAATATAAAAAACAACAATTAAAACACAATAAAAAGCACTTAACTAAAAGCCTGTCTGAATAAAAATATCTTAAGATGTTTCTTAAAAGAGTCAGTGGACTCAGAACAGTGAAGTGACAGAGGGAGAGCGTTCCAGAGCCTCGGGACCACCACCTGAAAAGCTTTATCTCCACGAGTTTTAGAATGAGTTCGAGGGACCACCAGCAGCATTTGATTTGAAGATCTTAAAGTCCTGGATGGACAGAGAGGCTTCAGAAGGTCCAGTATGTATTGGGAGGGCTGACCATAAAGTGCTCTGAAAGTTAAAACAAAGATTTTAAAATGACTCCTCAAAGTCACAGGTAACCAGTGCAGAGAGGCTAAAACAGGTGTAATGTGGGCTCTCCTGTGGTCTTTAATAATCTCGCTGCAGCGTTCTGCACAGACTGAAGCAGAGCCAAGGAGGATTTAAGACATGTAAAGAGGCTGTTACAGTAATCTAAACGAGAAGAAATAAAAGCATGAACAACCAGTAGTTCCTTCTGTGACACAAAAGATCTCAGCTTTGAAATGTTTCTTAAGTGATAAAACTGTTACGAACTAAGATTTTACAATGACAACATTCAGATTGCTGAGACAATTTTTTTTTTTTACTGAAGGGGTTAAAAAAGCAAAATGCTGCCTGATTACAGGGATTTTATCATCAGAAGCAATAACAAGAGTCTCAGTCTTGTTTGTATTTAACTGCAGGTAGTTGTTCAGCCATATTTTGACTTCTGACAGTTACTGAGTTCAGATAGTTTAAACCTCTGAGGTGCTATCTTCAGAAAATACTGTTTTTGTCTTCTATTAATCCCAAGAATTTATTAAAATGCTTTTGAAATGGCTGAAAAAGGTAGAATTTTTAGTAGATCTTTTACCCCTGGACCCCCCTAGAACTGATTCAGTCCACAGCTGCTGGTTAACATGAACAGGTGTTCCTCATGACATGTCAGCAGATGTTGGCAGATATGAGGTGGACTTTTTAACTCTTTTAATTAGACACGGTTTCTAAAAATATCAAAGACAAAAATATTTAATTTGATTTGTGAATGGATGTAAATTGGCAGTGAAAATTGGAAATTTGCACACGGAGGGCACCACCTGAAATCTTGCCCAGGGTAAAAAATGATCTACGGCCAGCCCTGCTGTCTATGCTAAGCTAAGGATTTTACTTAAAAGTGCCTCCATGTTACTATCTAAACAAATCTAAATGAAAAACTGCTCAGCCACAACGTGTGCTTTAATTTTTCTAGGCATAATTTACTGGAAAAAAAAAACATTGAATAAGGAATGCTTTAAATGTTTTCTTTTTTAAAATGAAATCAATTTAATCCTCTTGGAGGTTTCTCGATAACAGATTTATTTTGGTCAGCCTGAATCAAAATGGCTGCCACTGCAAACAAATTTACCTCTGTCAGTTTTTAGAGATGCTAAGCTAACGTTTTGGTGTAGCCATTGGTAAGCTCGAGCTACACTCAGACCTGTTCAGTTCTTTCCTGGAAATTCAAAATGGCCGCCACAGCTAATGCAACCGTGGTTTCGTTGCGCTACAGTTTGACTGTACAAGACAGATTCTTCAGTTCTTTTTCTTTGTTACATTTACAGGATACGGTGGCCTGAGCCTGTCCATCGAGGGACCCAGCAAAGTGGACATCAACACCGAGGACCAAGAGGACGGCACCTGCAAGGTCACCTACTGCCCCACCGAACCAGGGAATTACATCATCAACATTAAATTCGCCGACCAGCACGTGCCAGGTGCGTACCGTTAAACTGGTCTGAGACTGGAGAGCGGAGCCTCTGTGTTTACAGCTCACTGAGTGAGAGGTTTGTGCTCGCCACGCAGGTAGCGCGTTCACGGTGAAGGTCACCGGGGAGGGCAGGATGAAGGAGAGCATCACCAGGAAAAGGAGAGCAGCGTCCGTCGCCAACGTCGGCAGTCAGTGTGACCTCAGCCTGAAGATCCCAGGTGAGTGAAACGAGGAGTCTGAAACGTCATTTTGTTATAACAACGCATTATGTTGTAATGTAATAAAATCAGGCTTCAAAATGTAATAAACTCGCACTAAAACCACATTATGTAATAACGTTATTACATTTTGTGGCAATTGTTACAAAATGTGGTGGTGTAATAATCTGGTGCATATTAAATCTTTATAACTTTGGTCAATAAACAGAGCTTCTCATTATTTGCATTTTCAGATTTACTGTCCTGATCCCTGTTAAAGAAATTATTCCACTTTGTAGACAACTCCCAAAATATATTTAAAAGTTAGTTGTACAAACATGTCAACCCCTTCAGATGTTTACCTGGATAATGAGCCTTAAAAATCTGTAATTTTTGTAAAAATAATCTGTATTAATCACACGCAGGAGGGTTGGGGGGTGCAGGTGGACCATCAGCCGAGGAGGGGAGGGGGGCAGGGTGCAAATAAAAGATGAGAAGTTCTGTGTTTATTGACCAAAGTTAAAAAGATTTAATTATGTAGTATTTACAACATGAGTTATTACAAATATATTGATTAGGATGAACAGAAATACGTTTTTTAATTGTTTATTACATAATGCACCAGATGATTACACCACCACATTTTGTAATAATTGCCGCAAAATGTAATAAAGTTATTACATAATGGGTTTTTAGCAAGAGTTTATTACATTTTGAAGCCTGATTTTATTACATTATTACATAATGCGTTGTTATAAAATGAGGTCTTACAAACGTTTAATAAAACATGAAAAAAAACTAAGTTTCACGAACGTTTGTCCTTTCAGAGATCAGCATATCGGACATGACTGCTCAGGTGACCAGCCCGTCCGGTCAGGTCCACAAAGCTGAAATCATGGAGGGTGACAACAACACCTACTGCATCCGCTTCGTCCCCACAGAGACGGGCGTGCACACGGTGTGCGTCAAGTACAACGGCGTGCACGTGCCCGGAAGCCCCTTCCAGTTCACCGTCGGGCCCCTGGGCGAGGGTGGCGCTCATAAGGTCCGTGCAGGAGGACCGGGTCTGGAAAGAGCCGAGGCCGGGGTACCAGGTTAGTGCTGAAAGGGTTGACCATAGACAAGTAATGGTTAATTTTACTAGTTAGGTTTAGAGGTATGGTGTGTGTGTGTGTGTGTCTGAATGATTCAAAATGTGAAACTGACTCTATGGTGCTCCTTGTAGCTGAATTCAGCATCTGGACCAGGGAGGCCGGAGCCGGTGGTCTCAGTATCGCCGTGGAGGGTCCGAGCAAGGCCGAGATCGCCTTCGAGGACCGCAAGGACGGGTCCAGCGGCGTGTCTTACATTGTGCAGGAGCCCGGTGAGAGGAAGCAGAGCAAATTTAATCTTTTTTTAAATCCGTACAAGTGAAGTGAATGATTTTCTTTTTTTTTTTTTTTTTTCTTTTTTTTTAGTCAGT
The DNA here is from genome assembly GCA_031762495.1 of Anablepsoides rubrolineatus. Classification (NCBI taxonomy): domain Eukaryota; kingdom Metazoa; phylum Chordata; class Actinopteri; order Cyprinodontiformes; family Rivulidae; genus Anablepsoides; species Anablepsoides rubrolineatus. The sequence goes on along the minus strand of JARVGW010000047.1, from coordinate 25,001,056 downwards.
AAAATAATGAATCTGTCAAATTAATCAAACTCTGAAGATGTGATTAATCGAATCCTGGTTTTCAATGTTTGGCGTCAACCTGAATAAACGGGAAATATGTGACCCATCACATCCAAATGATGATTAAGTCAAATTTGGTCAAAATGACCAATCATATTTTTAGATTACTAGTTTTAAAAGATACATTTTGATACTTAGATCATCCTGATATCATTAGTAGATCCAAAGATATTATTTAGTTTGTCTTGTTTGTTACAATAATACATAAATATTTGGTCTAAATCCTAATTTTATGTAATTATAATGAGGATTTTTTGTCATTTAAAAAAAAATACCTCATAGTATTTGAATATTGAGGTTTCCCAGCTGGAAAGAAACAAAAGCTTTGATAGCTCACAGGAAATATCTCAACATTTTAAGGCATTTTTTTCAAAATCGTGTTTTTGTGCTAATGTTTAAAAAAGTGCTAACACATTTATTTGTTATATTTTGACAAAATGTTATTTTGCTTGTGGTTATTTTACATAGTGTTTTAATCTATTTCTCCACATATAACTTTTAAACTTAATCCTCGTTTCGATGTGATGAGTCACATATATTTGTCAAATGAATCACGTGGAATAAAACATTTAACTGGACGTTAATGTGGATAATGGAATCAATCTCAAAAAACTTAAGGTTAATGTAGAACAAGTCAGTCAAAATAAGTTAATTTATAATCAGTTGTCAAAACATTTATGATGTAAAACCAACAAACTTTCAGACAAAAAAAAACAAATTAGAGAGGATGAAGTTGATGACCCACAGATTATTATAAAAGATTATTTTGATAAAGTGTCAAATTAAAAATCTGGAAAAGGGCTGAAGATTTAAAGATTTGGTGTTAAAATCTGCTGGAAATGAGATTTCAGAACGTTAGGGTTGTCTGCTTTATCTTCACGTTTTCAGATTTAAAAGAAATCTTGATGGAGATCAGTTTAAATCTCTTGTTTTGTTGCATTGAAACATAAATTTTAAATTTACAAATGATTTAAAAATCTGTTTTCATAGTAAATTAAGTCAAATGAAAAAAAATAAATAGGGGGGCCGGATGGAAGTCACCCATAGGCCCCATCCAGCCCGCGGGCCGCCAGTTGAAAAACCCCCCAGTGGGTGATCTTCCTCTCTTTCTGTTTCCTCTGTCCTCCAGGCGACTATGAGGTGTCGATCCGCTTCAACGACGAGCACATCCCCGACAGCCCCTTCGTCGTCCCCGTGGCCTCGCCGTCGGACGACGCTCGCCGCCTCACTGTTGCCAGTCTTCAGGTGAGGCTCTGAGACACACGCACATCCGTGTGCACGCCCGGGCCGCGGCGTGCCGCTAGCAATGCAGCAGCAGCTCCGACTCCAAAGACGGGGATCACTTTTAACGTGTTTATTCACAGGAACCCGGAGGTTAGATTGAATTTCTGGTAAAGATCAGGTTGAAGTTGTAGACGAGGCTGTAAAAAGCTGCTGCTGCTGCGTTGCTGGTCGGTGCAAAGGCTTCTGGGATACTCCAGGACTGTGTGTGTTTCTCGTGCCTCATTCTAAAGGCTCCCAACAGGCTTCCAACCCTGAGGGTCTGACGGGGGGCTAAAGGGTTAAAGAGGTTGGAAATGGGCTGTTTTATTTTTGTTTTGTTTTCACACAAACATCACTAACGTGTAAAAAAAAAAAAAAAAAGTTGGGTTTTTAACCTTGCACTCATGTTCTTGTCAATGTCAATTTATTTAATATAACACATAAAAACAACAAAAGTTGACCAAAGTGCTTCAAAATTCAGCCAAATGAATAAAACAACAAAGCAACACAAATATAAACGATAAGATTAATTTAAAATAGAGAAAATCATATTATCTTTAAAATAATCTCAAACTCTACTAGAATGAAAGGCCAGGGAGTAAAAATTAGTTTTAAGCATTTTTACTCCCTGGCCCTTCATTCTAGTAGAGTTCTAGTAGGGTTTTTACACCTGTAAATAAATCTAAGATCATTGTATTTTAATTTACACACTTATTTCACTGCACAGCCCTCCTCTTTAGCCCTGTTAGCTCCAGGTAAGTCCAGCAGTTTCACTTCAGAGTACGATGCTTTAAGACTCAGGTCCTCGAGGGACCGCTATCCTGCATGTTTTCCTTGTTTCTTTGCTTCAACACACCTGATTCAGTGCTTCAATTAACTCCTTAAATTCTGTAGAAACCTGTTAATCATCGATTCATGTAAATCAGGTGTGTTTGAGCAGGAAAACAAGAGAACCTGCAGGACAGCGGCATGTTCGGACACCTGTGCTTTAAGTGTTTAAAGGTGGTAAAAGTGGGCATCTGTGCTGCCGGTGACTCAGTGCTGGAGTGTTCTTGTTCTCGAGCAGGAGTCGGGTTTGAAAGTAAACCAGCCGGCATCGTTCGCCGTCAGCCTGAATGGAGCCAAAGGCGCCATCGACGCCAAGGTCCACAGTCCGTCCGGAGCGCTGGAGGAGTGCTGCGTCACCGAGATCGACCAAGGTAACCCCCCCAGAGAAACCCTCTGAGAGCAGATCTGTGGGAGGAACCAATGAGCTGAGCTGACCCCACCTCTGTTCTAGATAAGTACGCGGTCCGGTTCATCCCCAGAGAGAACGGCCTCTACCTGATCGACGTCAAGTTCAACGGGAGCCACATCCCGGGAAGTCCTTTTAAAATCCGGGTCGGAGAGACGGGACAGGCTGGAGACCCAGGGATGGTGTCCGCCTACGGACCAGGACTGGAGGGAGGAACTACAGGTACCTACACATTTTACATTGCACATGGGTCCAAAAATTGAATGTTTGTATGTTTGTTGCCTTTTTTTGATCCTTGGATATAAAAGGTAGTATCAGGAAATAAAGATCACTCTCAAAGGACTGGAAAGTAGAATAAAAGTGTATAAAACTATTAAAAAAAAAAAAAGAGTCCTGAAGGAAACTGTAGACATGATTGTTCTTGGTTGGGCTCACCTGCAGGATCAGCATGTGAGTTTGTGGTGAACACGAGCACCGCGGGCCCCGGGGCTCTAGCCGTAACGATCGACGGGCCCTCCAAGGTCAAGATGGACTGTGTGGAGTGTCCCGAGGGCTACAAGGTCACGTACACCCCCATGGCCCCCGGCAACTATCTTATCTCCATCAAATACGGCGGACCGTACCACATCGTAGGAAGCCCGTTCAAAGTCAAAATCACAGGTGATGAAAAGAAAACGACTGGATTTAAATAACGTGAGCAAGAAAAGCATCAAACTTTACCTCCTGCTGTGTCCTCCAGGGTCTAAGCTGGTGTCCAGTCACAGTTTGCACGAAACCTCCTCCGTCATGGTCGACCCCATAACCCGCACCATCAGCTGCTCTCAGCAGGCCGCTCCCGCCCAATCAGACGCCACCAAGGTGACGGCTAAAGGTCCCGGCCTGAGCAAGGCCTTCGTTGGTCAGAAGAACAACTTCTGTGTGGACTGCAGCAAAGCAGGTGAGCTTTTAACACGACTGCAGCAGTTATAGAGCTAAACTAGGGTCAAAGTTTGTTCCAAAATTTTTTTGTTTGTTTTTGTTTTGTTTTTAACAAAAATAAAATTATAAAAAGTGACTGAACTAAAAAAAAGTTGTTGTTTTTTTTTTCAGTTATAAATTTTTACTTAATCTTTTTCTTTTTTTCAGTTTCTATACCTTGTTTTTCCAATTTCATATATTTTTAGTTTCAATTATTTTATCAGTTTCAGTTTTATTTTCAATTTAAATTTTTCAGTTTCAGTTCATTTGTTTCAGTTTTACATCCTGTTTCAATTTTTTTCAGTTTTAGTTCTTTTATTTATTTTTTCTTTTTCCAATTACAATTTTTTTTTTTACTTTGGCCTCATGTTACCTCCATACATCAGCTCTTTGTTCTCCATCGTTTAGCTGCAGGTTCACAGTTTATATTTCTACCTAAATGTGAGATTCGTCCATATTTGTTTACCTTCAGTCTAAGCAGCCTTTTGTAGGTCTGTTGAGGGGTTTATATTTAATAGATGGAATAGAAATAGCCTTTATTGTACCGCCGAGGGGAAATTCAGGTGTCACAGCAGCATCTGGACAGAGGTTCACACACTAGTTATTTTACAAACTATAAATAATGCACACAAAACAAGAATTAACACTGACTAACCATGATACAACTACTATTAATAAAAAAATATAATATAAAGAATTGTGCAAGAATAGAGAAAAGATGTTTTGTTTCAGAGACAGACTATCAGACAGTTTTAATTCTGCTCAGGTTTTTTGTTTACATCAAGTTCATGCCCACATTTCAGAGTTAACTCCTTCAAACTGCACCGTTTATATAGTTCAAGATAAAGTTTTTATTGTTGATTGCTGAGTATTATTTAAATTCTTAGATTCAAAGTTTTAAAAGAAGAGTGAGGATAAAGAGCTCAGTATAAAGGAATAAAAACACTAACCGTGACCTCTCCTGGTCCCGTCCTGCAGGTCGGAACATGCTCCTGGTCGGCGTCGACGGTCCCAAAGTCCCCTGTGAGGAGATCCTGGTGAAACACCTGGGCAACCGCGTGTACAACGTCAGCTACCAGCTGAAAGAGAAGGGAGAGTACATCCTGGTGGTCAAATGGGGGGACGACCACATCCCCGGCAGCCCCTACCACCTGACCGTCTGAACCCCCCCCCCCCCCAAACAAACAGAAACAAAACCACTGCTACAAACTGCTCCAATCTGACCTGTCGTCGTTTACAGCTCCGACACTTTGCCCTCGTTACAAATTAAGATTTCTATTTAACTCCTCCCCCCCCCCCCCGGCCGGTTTGTTTCTGTTCAGTCCAAAGACGAAGCACCTTTTTGTTGTTGTAAACTAGCAGCCAGCTGCGCCTCAGACTATTTTAGACAGATTTTCTGAGCGCAGGATGTAGAGTCGGTTTAGAAAATAGTAGTTTGGCCTCCAGTTTTGGATGGAAGGTTGCTGTTTACACTGGAGGATCTCTGATTGAATTATTGGATTTTTGAGCTTCTAGATCATTAATCAGACTAAAAGCAGTCAGCTTTCATGTTTGGGTCTGTTCAGGATTAGCCTTACAGGAAAAAAAAATAAAACACCTTTTATATTTTGTGATCTTTTACCTGCTGCTTGTGTGATCCAGTTTTAACCACTGCTGTTAGGGAAGTGGATCTGAGGAGCGAAACACGTTCAGCTTTCTGTAGGCGCTGCAGCTCGTGTGACATAAAGAAAAACCTCTTCAGAATGTTTGTGGATCTTTTTGCTAACAGGCTTGAAAAGGGAAGTTTTCCAATCGGTGCGCTGGAACGAGGAGTTTAAAAAGTTGGGGTTTTTTTTCTTTTTAGACACGATGACCAAAAACATGTTGCATTTTTTTTTCTGCGGAGTGTTTTGTGCATCACACCCTCCTTTACTGCCTTCTCTTCTTCACTTTGTGCCTCTGGTAATCTGTACTTCAGAACAAAACTTGTCCGAAATTAAAATGCTTTAAAAGTGATTGTAAGACAGTATTTTGATACACAATAAAGTATTTTTCTGTCAAACTGCTGCTGTTTTTTGTTTTTAGCTCTAAAAACTCTGCTAGATCAGGAATGTGACCTGCAGGTGACTTCTCTTTGGTCTGCCAATATTTTATTTATTTTTTATTTTTGTGAGGTAGACTGTTTAAAGAATTTCAGGGTAAATCTGCATTTAGTTTTCTTAAAAACGCTGTCTGACATGAAGGATTTGAATGTTACCACTACATGTTGCACAAAGCTAAATAGTAAAATACATTACCAACAACTTTTTACCAGAACAATCACACAGTTTGCACTCCAGATATTTTATATTATTGCACAGACCTGCTGCAGGTCAGTAAGGTTTTTTTTTTTTGTTTGCTTCAAACATTTTGTATTTATATTAAACAAGATTATAACTGTTCTACATGCATTTCAGCATAAATGTTAAATTACTGCACTGTGAGGTTTTATTTATTTTTTAAATTCTGCTTTTTGTGTATTCGCTGCTAAAATATTACAAACTTTTATATTCATACAAAATATTTGATACTTTTAGATGTTTTGATTTGAAAATAATTTATCGTCACATGATAACTGCCTGCAGATAAATATTTGACAACTTTGCAGAATATTTGTCACCATTAGGCTTTGTTTCATTTATGCAGATTTTAAATTTTGTATTTAAAGAAACTTTTTGTAAATTTTGGTTCTATTACATTTGGGTAAGTTGCAGCATTATGTGGCCCTCTGCATCAACAAATAATTGTGGCCCCTTCTATTCTTTAAGTTGCCCACCTGTGAAATAATTAGATTTCTGTAAGAGAAAGTCTGAACATAAATTGATTCTGTCTCCAGAGAACTCTGCAGGAGAGGAAAGATGTTTGTGCAGAGCTTTGAGTGACTTTCTGCTTTAGTTAAATATTTAAAACTGTTAAAGTATTTTATTGCAGCAAATATTTATCCCTTTCAGATCCTTTTATTCTAACAGGAGGAAAAGCTAAACCTGAGCTGGTCAGTAGATCTATAACTGAAAACTTAAAAACAACCTGTAATCTTCAAAAAAAAAAAAAAGTTTGTGATGATTTGTAGGTCTATTCAGTTAGAATAAATATTAATTTCCTAAATCATTCTTGATAAAATAATTTAGACCTGATACGTAAAATAAAACCTCTTGAACGGTTTTTAAATCCAAGATAAAAAACAAGATTCAGCTGTGGGGAAACAGTAACTCAGTAAAAGAGCTGGAAAGGATGGAGTCTTCTGATTGATCGAGTGGTTTATGGTGGGAGGGACTTACTCTGGCTCCGCCCACTTCACCTGCTGCACTCTTTAAATCTGAGCGCTCTCAACACACATCACTGCCTCCTTCAGCAGGTGAGGAAGAATATTATTTACCTTTAATCAAGCAGATTGAATACTTGATGATTTGTTTGGTAAATAAAACAAAATAAAATAAATGGTGTAAAAGTTGCAGAAGAATAGAACGTCTGGCGAACAGCTAAAATCTGATTTATATATAATATAAAAGAGGATCAAATGTGCTTTTTGTACCTACTACTGTAAATACTTTTTATGTTTATTTTGATGTAAAATTGGGTTTTTGCAGCAAGATGTCAGTATTTTCTCTACAGAAGATCCATTTTTTTCCTTTAATACCTGCTTTGTTTAAAATCATTATTTTAAGGCTTCGTGTTGTTTCTGTCAACATTCTTCTTGTCTTTTTTTCAAACTTAGAAACAGTCAGAAGAAGCTTAAAATGGCCACGACAAAGAAGTCCTCTGATCAGACTTTCTTCAGACAACAAGGTAATGTTGAAATATTTAACAAAGACGACCGTAAATCTGGATTTTATTGGGACAAACAGAATTGAATATGTTCTGTTTCCTGACTTGATGCTCTTTTTTTTTTTTAAAGATTTAGTGTTTTGTTTTGTTAACTGAAAATTATTATAGTTTTAACTTACACTTAAGAAAAAAGGGGCAGATATTATAAAAAAAAATTTCTTCTCTCTGCTACCTTTCATTTCATTTTAATGTATTTTCTTTTTTTATTGTACATATATTTTTTGTTTTGTTTTAATGAAATGAATAAAGTGTATAAATCTAAATCTAAAAAAAATAATCATTTATTAAAATGAAAGTTGATGCAGGTCAGAATTTATTGACATGATCTGAAACTGAAGAGCAAATCCAGAATTAGCTTTTAATCTTGCAGAATTTAGATTTGTCAGGATCGTACATCACAGTATCACAGTTATTGTTATCATAGTTTACGCTTCGTTTCATCATCACTTCTTAGGAAGTTCTGCCGTACTGTAAACAGCTGATTAGCAGACAAAACCAGCAGCATAATTCACATAACTCTGCTTCTGCCCCGAGGTGATGAAAAACAAACCCTCTCACTTCACTTCCATGTAAAAGACCAGAGAATTCTCAGGTAATCTGAAGCTTTCTGTTCTGGTCTGGTTCTGTTGGCTTTTAGTTTTACTCCCCTGCCACTCAAGGTGAACAACACTGATGAAAATCAGGTCCATGAGCTGAAAGAATGCAGGGCAAAATGGGCAAAAACTGCAAAGAATTTCCAATAAATAAAGAGGAGTTTTTGGTGCGGGGTGGGCTCACCTGAACTCCCATTGACCTCCACTGTTTCTGAGCTCTGCAGATTCTCTTCAAAACAAGAAGTGAAGAGTTTATTTAACATATTTCTGACACAAAGCACCTCTGCTGCTTGTTGTTTTCACACAGAGACTGTTTGTCTGAGGCTTATTTTTTACTCTGCGTTTTCATCTGCCTGTCTTATTAACACCGAGAAGCAGATTGAACATTTCTTTTGATCTAGTCTGTCTTTACACTTTGTCTATGGTTTATACATCAAGATGTCAGATTCATATTTTTTTTCAAAATAAAAGCCCCAAATTATTTACAGAGTTTAAAAAAATAAAGTTTCTATTATGTTGAAAAAAAAAAAGGATTATTTCATCATCTTATATCTTCACACAAGACAGATTAAAAGAGAATTTGTTTGTTTTCTTGCAGACCAGGAAGTCACATACCTGAAGCAGAGGAGCGCGGTGAGTCCTGATTGTCAACTCGTCTCTGCGTTTGTGCCAAACTCTTTCAGTGTGAATAATCTGACAAACATTCCTGTTATTGGTTTAACAGATTGGCAGCAGGGAGCTAGACGAAAAATTTGACGACTTGTGAGTTTAAGACTTCACGTTGACAAAATTCCTTCTTATTTTTGACTCTTGACCCTCAAAGATGTTGAACACAAAAGCAAAACCTTCCCAGAAATGCAGTGTTGTATAAAGTACCACAAGACATCTAGCCATGCGTCTAGCTGTTTCAATTTATATACATATATCAAAGCTGCACAAACATTTTCCCCAAAATAAAAATCTAATTGAGGGCTGCAGCCAAATGCAATAATATAATTTATGAAATACAAATACTTCTTAAGTACAGTCCTTTTATTTGAATGATTATCTCCTGCTGGAGTGTGACATGATTTGTTTGTGTACAAATTAATATATCAGAATTTTATATATTTATACTTCTCATTCAACCACAGTTAAATTCACTGTATCTAGGAGGCACAATTTATATGGATAGTATTTATTTTTTATAATAACAAGCTGGAATGAAAACAAGCAAAAATGAAATAAAAGTAACGACTTTCTACTTCTTACCTTATTTAAAAATGTAAGGAGTATAAAGTAAAAATAATTGTGTGAAAATGTAAGAAGTAGAAGTAAAAAGTAGGCTGAAAAATAATTACTCAAGTGAAGTACAGATACCCAAAAACTCTACTTAAGTAAAGTAACAAAGTATTTGTACTTAGTTACTTTACAACTCTGCCAGAAACATAAACAAAACGAGTAAATTTGATATTTTTCTTTATTTGAACAGAGAAGACCAATGGCAAAAAAACAAACAAAGATAAGAAAATATACTCATGTGAAATATACTGAATAAATATTTGTTGAAAAATCTCTAATTTTCCTTCCCCAGGTTTAAAGACAAAGGCAACATGAAGCTGATTGAAGACGAGCGTTGGGAAGATTCATCAGAGTGAGTTTTAACGATTTAAACTCTGCGAGACACAAGAAATTTGTTCTCTTTGATGTTGCTGCAACACAAAAAAATTGTCATTTTTCTCTCATGAAATCTCAGAACCTGGTCGGTGCACTACAGCTCCTGACAGAACCTTTTTTTCACAGGAGGTTTGCTCCAAGTATCACGTGATTGGTTGAAACTTTGAGAAGAATAACTACTCAGTAACTACTGAGTAGTTACTAATGACACCAAGAGTCTTTTACCCATCATAGTTACAGTAGTTCCTCAGTATTTATGCTTTTTTTGTGTACCTTATTGTAAAGTGTTACCAAACATTCTATTGTTCTGTTATGTTCATTTGCACTACAGCAAAAATGCTGGGTTTGATTATGATTACAGTTTTCTGCAAAATAAATGCTC
>JARVGW010000047.1:24865138-24897160 GCA_031762495.1 Anablepsoides rubrolineatus | reverse complement strand
TACACATTATACTGTTTCGTATTTCTTTAACAATCCAACTTTTATCATTTTCTTAAACGTACACAGTGATCCTGCATATTTTACATCACTCCCCAAAGGAGAAGTTTAGTTTTATGCTGCTCTGCATCATGCGTGACATCAAATCTCTGCAATAAATATAAATGCATCTTTAGAAAGATAACATTAATATGTTTAAGTTGTTGAGATATTTGCATGTGAAGTAACATGAAGTGATGTCAAAGGGGAATGTTATGTGACAAAATGGGTAAAATTGTATGTTAAGTTCCTTAAATGTACAGATGTTTTCATTGACTTTTTGTATTTGAATGATAATCATGTCACAGAAACTTTAAGACTTTTGGGTCAACTTCAGCTCTGAACAGAGAACAGAAATAAAAACTTATCTCTGCATGACTCATTTAAATAAAACCCAGCATGTTTATCTGACACATAGGCCTGTCACTGTAAGAAATAAATCAATGAATCGCACGATCAATTAAAATTAGGTCGATAATTTGCCTTGCTTGTGAACTATTTTATTTGTTTAAATTTGTCTCCAAACAATATTATCATTTATCGCAATAATTTCTGCCACAATTTATCGTAAAATTTGTTATGGGGACAAATCCACATGAAAGGAGCTAAAGCTCAAAGTCTGCTGCTGTTGAAGCTGTTTCACCAAATCGGAGCCCTAATGTTTAAATCTAACTCTGAAACCCGACGCTGATCGTGCCCCAGTTCAGTTCAGCGGCAGCTTCATCCCACGTGAGTAATTAGCACCAGCTGTAAATATTCTCAGCATCACACACCACATTCAGATTTTCTCCCTGTCTGGGTTTCTTTCTTTTCTTTTTTTTTTGCAGAAGGATGAGCAAGAATGAAAAAAGAGGAGCAGAAGCTCATCAGTGATTCCTTTTCTTCTCCCTCCTCTCCACTCTTAAGCCTCCCTCAGCTCCTCTTCCTCCCTGAGCTTCTCTCGGGTTCGTTTCTGAGTCACCCCCCCTGCTTCACTTTGAAGCTCTCCATCTTCTCCTCTCAGCTCTTCCATCACAAAGATCATTTGACCCTCGTCGTTTCCTCCTCCTCCAACACGTTTTGTCACTCTCTTTCTGCTTCCTGCTCCTGCGATAATTTATTTACTGGGCCAGTCGTGCCCGGCCCCCGATGTCTCGCTCGCCGATCCTGTCCGATTTTATAACTCTCACGAGAGGAAGAAGGCGACCCTCAACCCTCTCGAGGCCGCCTTCCTCTGTTTTGTCTCGGGAACTTTTGACGGCCGTGCAGAAATAACCATCCCTCGATTAGTTACGCATCCCTCACCCACACAAAACTGAAGCCGGCATCACCCAGCGGATAATGAAGCCCACACAAAAAGAGCCGGACCACTCAGGCCCAGAGTCGCTCTCAGAATGAGGTGGAAGGAGAGGGGCTGCCGTCCTGGCCGAGGCAGTGTTTGAACATGAAAAGAAGTCAGACAAAAGGTCAGCGTTGGCTCTGAATGCAGCTCTGCTCCGGCCCTTAGAGGCTTATTGGAGTCATTTTTTATTTCCTTTATAGCAGGGAGCAGCTCCATCACCCTCTGGAGGTTTCTTCTTTTTTTAGGAGATGCTCCCGAGCACACGTGACTGAACAAGTTGAGTGAGCAGACACAGATACTTATGCCCCTTTTCCACTAGTGCCACCTAGTGTAGTGTCTGTAAGGTCAGTGTCTGTATGGTCAGTGTTGGTACGGTCAGTGTCGGAACGGTCAGTGTTGGTACGGTCAGTGTCGGAACTGGACTGGAACGTCAATGGTAAAGCACTCAAAGGGCAAGCAGACACAGGTACTTATGCCCCCTTTTCCAACAGTGCCACCTAGTGTAGTGTCGGTACGGTCAGTGTCGATACGGTCAGTGTCGGTACGGTCAGTGTTGTAACGGTCTGTGTCAGTGTCAAAACCGGACTGAAACTGTTTGGGTAATTTAAGTCAGGTTCCAGTGGGTGTGTTTTGGGCATTTCTGCAGTCCGAAAATTGTAGTCACACGTATATGCCTGATGATGGCGGTAATGCTGTTTGTAGGCAACCATTAAACACAGCAGTAGGTTTGAACCGGTTTGAACTGTTCCTTCCATTGTGGTCTTTAATCGTGCGGTAATCGCACTTCAACTTTTTCAGTTTGTCCCAACATTGCTTCAGGGGTTCTCTCGTAGCCACGAGTGGCCATCGGCTCAGACAACTCCTTGAACAGGTTTTGGTTGCTAGTTGACCCATTTAGCTCGCTTTGAATTTTCTCCTCTGCCAACAAGCACAAAAACTCCTGCACCTCAGCGTTGGACCACGGTGTGGATCTCTGTTCTGCCATTGTGAATGTCGCTGCTACAATTGAAAAAAATGGCGCCTCAAGTTGTTGTAAAGGCAGCTCAGACGCAACCAGCGACTCCATCCCCTAACCAATCAGTGACGAACAATGTTCTGACGTCACATTTTGGTGTCGACTGGGACCGCTTGGAACCACAATGAAGTAGGTACTAAAAATAGGGCTGGTTCCATGAATCTGGCCTAATGGAAATGGCTTGGAACCGTACTGAACCGAACCGAGCCAGCCTGAACTGGTAATAGTTTTTTCACTAGTACCAGTTAATTAATACTAATTTTTATTCCTTTATGATTATTTAAAACATATTGTAATAATCATGATGAAAATATTCCATTAGCATTGTTTTGCATTTAAATTGATGTCTGGAAATCATCTGGGGACCCTCACTTGATGTTTTGTGGCCCACAAAGAGGTCCTGATACCAACTTTTGGAACCACTACACGAGATGAAATATTAACAATAATTAATATAACAATATTTTGTACACAATATTGCACTCTGAGTAATGTTCCATGTTCCATGGGTCCTCTGGGATTTTAGTGCTTTAGAATTAGGAGACCTAAATATTAAAGTTAGTGCTTTAGGGTTAGTGCAACAAATTTTTAGATTAGTGCTGCCCACCACTGAGTAGAAGTAAAAAGTAGGCTGAAAAATAGTATAAATAACCAAAATTTCTACTTTCTACTTAAGTAACAAGGTATTTGTATACTGTATTTATTCAATACGCTCTCAAGTATAATGCAATCATCATTTTTGGAGCTTAAGAGCATAAAAAATCTTATCATCATGACCCTGTGTAAAATCCCCCCCACACACACACACACACACACACACACACACAGAGTTTATGGATGATTTTTAGGGTTAAATTTCTACATGAATAAACAAAGTAGTTACTTGACACCTATGAATGGGGTCCACCTGTGTTTGAAGGGTCACCTCTATCCTTCACATGTGGGCTGCCAACGCTGGCGAGGCGCCTCTCACACACTCCTGAAACTCGGTGAGAGAATAAAAAAGCCAATCGAAGCCATTAAAATGTGGCAAAGAGGTCTGCATTACTGTACAGCCCATTAAAGCAGCGCCCTGAGGAAGAAGAGGAGGAGGAGGAGGATGATGATGGAGAGACAGAAAGTTGAGAACTGACAGTCCCAAACTCCACCCACTGTAATTCTGATTTATGTGGCCCCCAAAAGGTGTGCCATGCATAAAGACGACCTTTCTTGGTCACCTTCAGACGTGCCTGAGCTCCGTGTCTCTGCTCAGCTCCAGCAGCAACAAGAGGAAGTCACGAGAAAAAAAAAAGAAGAAGAAGAGCCGTGCGCGTGGAGCCGGCTGGTGCGCCACAGCGTCCCTCCGCAAGGTTACCGGCCCAGACCGCCGGCCCTCCTCCCCCCCTCCCCTGGCAAACTCGCACCCATCCTGCATCCATCCGCAGGGTGACTTGTCAAGGTCCCCCAGGGCCTGGGGGGACCGAACTGACACCCCCGCAGCTCGGCTCGGCTCAGGCAGGTGCAGTGTGCCGCGACCAAAAGATGCCCCGGAGGAGAGGAAGAAAAAAAACGCACGGGGAGAACAGCGCGTGCTTCTCGGTGACTATAGCTGGCAGCCGCTTGTCCACTGACACGGGACACACACGCGCACACTCTTCCTCATGTCATAACGTGTGTGTGTATGTGTGGACACTTCTCGGGCCTGCGATGGGAGCACGAGGCCGTGCATATCCTCTACAAGTCCCGCAATAAAAAATAAAATAAAAATAAACAGTAACCAGACTCTTCATTAATATATATAAAAAACAAACAGGGAGCCCGTGCGGGTAAATAAGAGTCACGCACGCGGGCACGCGCGGACTCACCGACTCACCGTGCAGGCCGAGCTCAAGGACATCAGCATCAGCGCGCGGGCGGGGAGGCAGAATCCCCCGTTAATCTGCGTGTGCGCGGAGCGGAGAACGTCCCGAACCGGATGAGAGGATCCAGCAAGGGGGGTGATGGTGAGGGAGGGGGAGAAAGAGAGAGAGAGGGGGGTGCTGGGTGAGGGAGGAGGATGCGGCAGCTCCTGTCGCCTGGAGAGTCCCGAGGAGCGGAGGGGATGAAGGACGGCGGCGTCGGAGGCGCTGATGGAAGATTCCGCTCCGGCGCGGTCACCTGGTGGCGGACGGTCGGCGGAGTTCTGCGGCGGTTTTAGGGGAGAGAGAGAGAGAGACACAGAGGATGACATGAGAGAGCAAGAGAGGGAGAGAGAGGGAGAGAGAGAGGGAGGGAGGGAGGGAGGGAGTAAGGGAGAAGGAGGGAGGATGCGCCGGGTTAAGGGTTTAAACACCTCGGCTGTGAGTAGGGGAGAAGCGCCGGTTCCGTGTGTCCGGAGGTGACAGCTGCTGATTCGGTCAACTGTTAAAGGCGCCGGGAGGGAAAGAACCGAAGCTCCTGCGACATCTTTGGAGGGGGAGGAAGAGGAGGAGGAGGCTGCAGCATCCGCGTGAGGGAGGGGTGGGGGGTGAGGACCGCTCCGTGGGCTGCGTAACCCCCCTCCGAACAGCTGCGTGATGACGACAGCATGGTACGTTTTTGGTGTAGAGCACTTATGATGTGAAATAAATGAGTGTAATATTTTCTGTTGTGAGTTCCTGAGAGCTGAAATTAATATAATAAACAAAATGTTTCATTGAAACTGAATGGCTTTGCTGAAACTTGCTAATGAAGCTAAACTGAGTTAGCTAACTAAAGGCTAAAAGGAGCAAAACGGCAGCTAAAGCTAACAGAGGCTATAGTTAAAAAATGCCAAAACTAAAATTACCATAACAGTATAGCAAAAAATTATTTACTAAAAAATAAAATTAGATAAACAGAAAATAAATAATTAGGAAAATAAATAGTCTACTAAAGCTAAAATGAGAAGCTAAAACTGAGTTAGATAACTAAAGGCTAAAAGGAGCAAAATGGCAGCTAAACCTAATGGAGGCTAGGGTTAAAAAATGTCAAACCTAAAATTACCATAACAGTAGCAAAAAATAATTTACTAAAAATAAAATTAGATAAACAGAAAAGCAATAATTAGGAAAATAAATAGTCTTCTAAAGCTAAAATGAGAAGAAAAAACCAACAACAAGCTAGTTAGGCTACATGATTTAGCAAAATAGATGCTAAAGTTAAAATATGTATTTAAAAAATCAATAAATAAAAATAATAAAACAAGAAAAATAAAACAATAGCAGTTGCTAAATCTAAAAAAGCTAAACACTAAAGCTATAATTAGCTAAACAAATAGGCTAAAGCTAAAATGAGCAAAAACAAGTTGTTAGGCTACATTTAGCAAAACAGATGCTAATTAGTTGAAATTAGCAAAAACAAAAATGCCAACACTTAAATTACTCAAACAGTAGCCAAAAGCAAATTAGTTAAATCTAACATTAACCAAACAATCGGCTTATAGCTTAGCAAAACAAGTAGGCTACTAAAGTTAACATTAGCAAAACAGTAATTATAAAGCAAATATTAGCAGAAAAAGTTAGCATTAGCAAAGCAGTAGCTAAAGCTAAAATTAACTAAGCAATATTGCTATAAATTAATCAAACGTAAGTTAACACATAAGTCTTTTTACAGGTGTACAGACGTAGAGAGCAATCTCACAGATTTTCTTTTCAGGTTTTACGTATATTTTCAATTTAAAAACAATGAATATTCCAACCTGCTCTGCTGCTTTCCTCGATCCCTCCTGCTTTGCGCTGCAGACGCTGTCACAGCTGAGCCGACAGTCCGCCTGCACCCCGAACCTTGCAGGTGACGGATTTTTTGCAAAAATTACTAATTTTTAAGGCTCATTATACAGATAATAATTACAAGGTGACACGTATGTTAACATCAGCAAAACAGTAGCTGGGCTACATTTAGCAAAACAGATGCTAAAGATAACATTAGCAGTAAAAACAAGCTATATGTGTCACCTAGCTATAGCTAAAATCAGCAAAACAGTAGCTAAATTTAGCAAAACAGACACTAAAGTTAAAATTAGCAACAAAAAAGCGAAAGATTTACAACTAACAAAAAGCAGAATGTCATTAGCTATTGCTAAAGATGAAATTTGCTATAATTAGCAAAACAAATACTAAACCTAAAATAAGCTAAAAACTAAAATAAGCAAAGCAGATGCTAAAAGTTGTAGAATGGTCGCTAACATCTCTTCAGCCAATTTTTGATGTTAGCTAAACACCTCAGTTTTAACCTAAAAATAGCTGAACAGTATCTTAAGAAGATAAAAATAAAGAAGAATGTTTTGACAGAAGTTAAAGTTCTGGTATAAAAATACTTTGTTTTATTTTGAGGAAAGTTTATTTTTTAAAAACAGTATAAAAATGACTAAAAGCAAAACTTGCTCAGGTTTTGATGGCTCTTTATGATATTGTTTACATTTAGTCTTATTTTAGAAGTCTGTGCTTTGAAATGTTGAACTGAATGATGCTAATTGGACCCAATGAAACATTGATGTTTTTGTTATTTAGCATCCATCCATCATTTTTACCTGCTTCTTCCTGTCCAGGTCAGGGGGCGCTGGGGGTCCAGCAGTCTCGGAGAGGCGGGGGATGCTATAATCCTGACTTAATTAAACCTGTGATAAATTAGAAAACGATTTTGCTTCCGAAATGAAAAAAAAAAACTAAAATAGTTTCACAAATAAAAGCCCAACTTCTCCTCTCATAGATCTTATTGTCAGGAGTTTTTTTTTTTGTATTTATGATTTCCTCCTGATTTTTTACATTTTGTGTGCCTTTAAATCCTAATCACGTGTGCTTTAAATTAGTCTAATAATATTTGTCATCCTAAATGTTTCCAGTTACCGGCTGCACTTCCTGGTAGGCTTTTAAAAAGGATCCTCTGGGGCTCCGGAGGAGAGATGTTTCTGGAAATGAGTCCAGAGAGGTATAGAGCGCCAAGTATGAAATCTAAAGGTAAAAAAAATGTTTACATTTATATTTAAGAGCAATGAAACACAGCTTTTGTTGTGATGTCATCACCCTGCGACAAAAAGCAAGCCCTTATGCTGCTGAAGATGGTATTTAAATTTGAATTCCAAAATATGTTGATTGAAAACATTACAGGGGGTACCTGTGGTCTGGCAGTTTGAAGTCCAGCTCGGACACCGGCCACAACTGCAAGATTGATGTCTTGTAGGGATGCATTAGCAAAGTTATCAACGTTAGCAGGGATAGCATAGTTAGCAGTTGGGTGGTGATGTCATAACAAAAGCTGCTCACCAACAGCAAAGGTTGCGTTCCTTTCTGAAAATGCTTAACTGTGAACTTCAACATTTGAGATTTAACTTCAATAAAAAAAATAGCAACATTTAGGAAAAGTGAGCCAAATAACAAAATGTTAAATAAAATGTTAAACTAGGAACACAGCCTCTTCCAGTCAGATCAGGACAAAGAATAGTTTCACACAAAACTCCGTCCCGTCGAATCTGCTCCTGCTGCGAGGAGGAGGAGGAGAGATTTATTTTTATCTGAATCAGACAAACTTATTAATAGACGTCTTTTTTACGCTGCAGGGAGACGGGACGCAGACATGCCTGTCCATGCAGCGACACACACACACAGAAACACACACACTTTGATGAAAGCCTTTGTTGCTGATTTAATCTTTTCTCATCTTCGACACTTCCATTTCCAAAAAAGCGACACAAAATATTTTTTTACTGTACTTTTAGGCATTTTTCAGCAGAAACTACTTTTTTGTAATTAAGTATCAAGTATTTTACAAGGATTTTACATTGTAAATAAACATAAACAGACAGGAATAATACTTGACTTTTATTTGTATTTCTTCTAATAAAAATAATAAAAATCTAAAAAGCATGGCCTGCATTTGTATCATCCGCTCTGGGTGCGTTTTAGAAGCAGCAGTCGCAGCTCTGAACACATTTTTGCTCGTTGTTTTTGTGTAACTCAGCTGCAGCTCAGTCTGAGAGCTGCAGTGTTCAAGTATAGCTGGCAGCAGTGGGCACGGTTCTGCTAAACCGCTAATAGTGGAACTAGCTTCTCATTTAGCAGGTTAGCTAATATGCTAGCAGAAAGAGGTTAAAAAATTGCTGAAAACAGCTAAAATTAGCCAAAAATAAGCACATCAAACCTGATTTTAGCAGAAAGAAGTTATAAAAAAGCAGATATAAAAAAGAAGGGTAAAAAGTATCGTGAAGATTTAAAAACATTTTTAAGGATTTTAAGGACGTTAAAGACAGCTCCATTCATTGTTATTGAGGGGGGAAAAATGGCAGAAAAAGCCAAATATCTCAAAAAATATAAAATGTTAAAATATCAAAAGTCATAACAGGGACGTCCTGAAGGAGTTGAACATTTTGATTTATAAATCAAAAATTGCGGGAAGATAAACGTGTCAAAAAACGTAAGGAAAACAAAAAAGGATCTCAATTGTGTGAATGCTTCATAAGCATATTAGTACATACATATCAGTACGACCCTACAGAGTTTTTGAACCAGTTAGTATTATTTGTGTACTATTTTTTTTATAAATACTTTAAATTTGAGCAGGTTAGAGGCTAGAACAGATGGATCTATTTTTTTGACATCTGATTGCTTACATGGACGATAAATCATGCAAGCTGCTCTTTCTGCCCCTCCCTTCAATCCTCTCTCTCTCTCACATACACACACACACACACACACACACACACACACACACACACACACAGAGTAATGTAGTGTGCATCCTCAGTGTTCACAAGTGCTTGTGATGTCTAATCAGCCTGAACGCTGCTCATCAGTTCAAGGACAGTCTTCTCGTGAACTGCAGGCCTGACGACACGTTAACACCCCCAACTGTCACTCTGATATAAACACACGTGCACGTCACTGTCTGTGTGTGTGTGCGTGCGTGTGTGACCTCCTGACTCCTCTACCCCTCTGCCCACCCACCCCCCTAAAGGCCCGGGGTAATAGCTGAAGCCATGTGTAAGCAGATCAGAAGACCGGCTCCTCTTCCTCATCAGACTTGTTTCCCGTGTTCCTCTCGTTTCAGTTTTTTTTCCCCTGTACTCCTCTGACTTCTTCCCAGCTGATGGTTAATTCATGGAGTCTGGCTGAACGCGCAGCCTCTCCATTATTAATATAACATCAGGGAGACGGAGGGGGGAGGAGGAGGGGAAAAAAAGTGATGGAGAAATTAAAAAAAGAGTAGAAGGAAATCTGACATAAAACAGAAAATAATGAAACAGAGAGAAGACCCGCCTCCTTTAATGTCTGAGCTTTCAATCTGTTTACACTCAGAACATGTGTTGTGAATGACTCTCAGCTACTACCACACAAATCTACTGTATTTTTACAGTCATTTTCTTTGGGTTTCCTATAAACAGTGCTAATGGCGGCCATCTTGACTTTTGTATGTAAATGTTAGACGCACATCCAGTCATTATTCCCTGAAAGTTTCACTAAAATCCATATGAGATATTTCGCTAACAGGCGCACAGATATTTGGGTCAGATGATAAAAACGGGGAGGATGATGGGAGTGGAGCAGCCAGATTTGACCAAAAAAAAAAATTGGATGAATAACAGATGAGGAGGGAGAAAACGTGTCGGGATAAGGAGTACAACGCACCGCTAGTCCGCTCCTCGTTCTCAGAAGAGGCAGAATGGAGGGAAACGTGGGAAGTGGGCGGAGCCTGGATGTGTCCGAGACGATCATGTGACTCACTCAGGACATACGGAGACAAGAAACCAGCAACGAAACGGTTTGAAAAACTTTTTATTGATTTTTATTACCGTAGAGCGACGGATTTGCAGAAGGGAATCCACGAGATTCAAACTTTATTCGGAAGAACAAACAGCTTTGATCAGAACACCTTTCTAGCTGCAGACATTTAAAAGCTTCGTTGTTTCAGGGTAAAGATTAAAAAGATAAAGAATTATTACAGATAATCTTTGTTTTCTAATTTGCTTTAAAGTTAATTGTGTGAATTGATCCATTTTTCTTCCGTACAGTTTTCAGCATGTTACTCATCCTACAATTTTTGTGCCATTTCAACATTTCATACATCAAAACATTTCGCTCATTTAATGCTACGACTTTTGGTATTTCAGCAACTTACACTTTTTCAGCTATTTAGCTTTTTTTGGACACTTTTCTCATTGAAAATGAATGGAGCTGTTTTCAACATACTAAAAAGAACACCCTCTTTAAAATGTTTATATATCTTTACTACACTTTATACCTTTACTCTGCTTCTGCTTTTTTGGTGCCAATTTAGGTTTCCTTAGGCCTCTTTTTCTATTTTTTACAAATGTTTTTTTTTTGCCATATCAGCTATCTTTCTGCTCATTAGAACTTTGTACTTCTTTGTGCTTCATCTGATAATTTAAGCTGTTTTCTGCCTTTTAAGTTACTTTTAGCTGCTTTTTTTCCACTAACTTCAATTCAACAAATACCGTCTGTTACTTTATGCAAATTTCAGCTTTTTTAAGCTACTTTTTAGCTATTATCAGCTTTTTAGCCATTACAAATTCAAACTTTTTGTGTTTCTTTTCTCTTTTTTTCTACCATTGTGTGCTTTTTTAATGTCCCTTTGCCATCTGTCTGTTAAATCCAACTTGTTTCTGCTTTTTTGGCTACATTTTTGCTATTTTTTTCCTACAGATTTTTCGCTTCTGTTCTTTTTCTATTTTCAGCAAATGTTCGCTGTTCAAATTAAACTCACACAGCTTTGTTATTGAACATTTTCAGCTTCACTTTCAGCAATAAGCATTCACACTGAATTTTTGCTGTGTAACTTGCATAGAAGTAGAAAAAACACATTTTTTAAAAATAGATTAATGCAACTTAATAGTTAAGATCATCTTTTTAAGCATTTTATTGATTTTTATATAAAAAAAACATTCATGAAAATTAAATGTTGAGCTTTAAATCTTCCCATAAAATTCCTGCAGAGGTTTTTGTAGAAAGAAAAAACATGTTTCATGTGGAGAGATGAGCTCTGAAACATCTGGGACCAAACAGTGAGAAATGTCTCCCCCTGGTGGCTGCAGCCGGCACTTCAGTTTAGATTCTCTCAGCTCCACGGGGGTAACTGGAGCAAAAACAAAGCTGCCTCTGCCACACGAACCACATCCTGAAACGCACCTGAACCCCATATGCCCGACTGCGCACATCCGCTCTCACGCCACAGACACGAACCGAAACTTGGTGCAGATTTCCTGCGGCGGCGTCCTTCAGATGCACTTGGCCTCCATGTCGTAGAGCCGGAGCAGATCTGAGATCACAGCGTCCACGTCTGCTTTGGTCACGTCCTCACACAGCACCTACACACACACACACACACGGGGCAGACTTTCAGCTCCACACCTGGCATCGACAAACAGGTCACATCAAAGGGGCACGCGCCGTTTCAGACGACCCACATTTCATGGCCTCCAGAGACGAAGCTGAAGCTGGAATTAAAGCAGCTTTTTATTTGGATCTGCACAGGAGGAGTTTTTAAATCAAAGCTGCAACAAAAGAGGCCTCATTCATAAAACTGAGCGGCTACAAAACAATATAAATAACTGCCACTAACCCTAAATGAATGCTGAACGGTTACATAAGCTGTTTTAGCCTTTGAAGACGAGCTGCAGCTGGATGGTCGGGGAGTGAAGTCGCACTAATAGAAGCTTCCTGAAAAATGTTTCCTTCAAGCCCAATGATTTTAATTCAAAATGTTTTTGTTTGAAATGTTTTAAGGCCTCAATCTTGACCAAATAATCACAAATACAGACCCCCCCCCCCCCACACACACACACACACAAGTCTAGATTCAAGTCCCAATAGGGGTGCACCAAAAAATCGTTTTACATCAGAATCGTGATTCTCATTTACAAAGATTCAGAATTAATTTAAAATGTCCCAAAATCGATATATTTTTTTATATATATATGGTATAAACGAGTCTTTTACGTTATTTTCACATTCAGACCTTCAGCTGGGCTCCGAGTCATCAGCTGCAGCAGAGCCTGCCGGGTTCCTGAAAGCATTTTTAGTCTCAACTGCCTCGACACGTCAGCTCACACTTCAATTAATTTCTCCTCTGACTGTTTTAAGACCCCCCAGCCGTCAGACACGTGTGGGCGCCCAGTCAGTGGGCGGAGCCAAACCTTTAAACGGAGTGAAAAACCGCTCGCCCACAAAAACACACACCTGCCACCACGCCTTCTCGCCGACAGGAAGCTCCACACCGTAGCTGTTTAGGGCCAGGTACAGCGTTGCTACAGCGATGTGTTGCGGCGTGTGCCGGACGCACATGTCTCCGTGGTAACAGTCTCTCAGCAGAGCCCAGGAAGTCTCGGCCACGGGGGTCCGAGCCCAGGCGTGGCGGTTTACCAGAGACTTCACAGACAGCAGGTAGTGAAGCAAATACTGCGGATTAAAGTGCACATCTTATTTTTATAATAAATATCAACGCATATTAGGAAAGATAACATTGATAAAATATTGTGAAAAATAGACTTCATCAGAGCAAAGTTCAAAAGAAAATATGTCAATTATGGGACATATGTGTTTTATATCAAGTTCCTTAAATATAAAGATGTTTTCTTTGACTAGGGATGACTGTCAATGAGGTTTTATCGATACTTGGGGTGTTACGAGATCTCGTTGTACAAAATCTCGCGATATTAAACTTTGGCGATATCTCTCGTTGTGAGGTAACTGTTGTCTCACTAACAGTGTTGCAAACTTAGCCACTTTGTCACTGGATCTAGTGACTTTTTAGACCCCTCTAGTGACAAATCTAGAGTCTTTTCCCGGTGTTTTTAGAGACTTTTAGTAGGTATCCCAAAGGAAATTTTTAACTACTTTTATTGCAATTATTAAAAATTTTATTTGTTAGAGAATAAAAAATAAAATCCATTGCACTTTCAAAATCAAATAGGTACTTTTCAAATGGTGGTCATTTTACTCTCATGACCAGCTGTGCCTCACTTTGACAGTCTGAAGTGCTATTTTCAGGGGGGCAAAAACAATGGATACAATCCTCTAAAAGCCAAGAAAATTAGTTTGCTGACTGACTGCACATTTTTTTCATTTTCATGATATAAACATGAATCCAGCAGAGGAAGAGGCTGAAAGAGACAGATGTTTCCACACACCCGTACCTTGTGAGGGTGTTCAAAGGAGACGTGGAAGTTGAGCTGTCGGAGGATGAGGAGCTCACACTGCACCACGCTGTCCCTCAGGTCCCAGAACTCCTTGTCACATTCGAGTGGAGCGCTGCCTTTGTTGAAGTACCTGCGAGGGATGAAACCGGAGGAGTGGGAAGAAGATGGACGGGTTCGTGTGGACCGAGTTAATTAGCGCCGGAGCTTGTTTTAAAAAAAAAAATGTAAGAATTATTCAACATTGGTTCTCTTATTCTGAGTAGCTGAAATGTCAAACTCGTTACATGTTAATAAAGCAGCCACTTCTGAGAATGGATAAATCTGTTTGTTTCTAAATAAAATAAATATTTTCTGTGGTGAACCATCAATGCAAAAAGCCTTACTGGGTGTAATCTGTCATTTATCTTCTTCTACTGTTCCTTAAAACAAAAACAAAAAAACGTTGTAGTTTATCTTTCGCCGTGCGTTTATTACCTGTGGCTCACGTTGATGATGTCACGGGTCCTGATGTGCTGCTCCTCCACCTTGCCAGCCAGGTACAAGCAGCTCATGGCCACCAGGTAGGGCTCGTAAACCCGGACGCTGGCACGCTGGAAGAAGCGGTGGTACAACACACAAGCTGTGGCCACTGGGACCGAGCGCAGACGCAGCTTCACTCCTAAACACACACAGTTCTCGTTATCCTCTGCAGCCGACTGGTTTCTCTGCTTAATGAAATAAAACATGGGAATAAAATCTGGAAACACAAGTTTTTTTCCCCTCATCCTTGTAGTACCGTAAGAATTATTACCAGAAAACATTACATTCAGCCATCAAATATATGATTTCATCAATTGAAATTATTAAAATGTTATGAGTTGGTTGATTATAATATTTTACAGGTTATGTATAAAGCACATAAAAATGTATTACCTTTGAACATTCAATTGAATTTTGTTAAGAGGGTAAGTATATAGTATAAGAAACTTAAAAAACATCAACATGCAAATACTGATTGAAATAGTCAGTAATGGAGTCAATAATCAGACATAAAAATGTTTTGGATGATCTTTTTTGGTTTCTGACATTATTGCATGATTAAACATTCCCCGGGACAAACTGACACAGGAACAATATTGCTGTTCCTCAGAAACGAACATAACAGGAGGGTTAATAAACTAAACTAGTACCCTTTTCATTTAATCAATTCTCGAGGTCCTTTTTAACAATTAGTGTCCAAAAAATATTCTTTATTTATTGCAATGTTTGGTCTAATAAAAAAAAAGCCTGTTTGTTCTAGTGATTTAAAGTTAAAATCAGATCTCAATAAAAGTCTATATAAATTATTAGTTGATTCAGACCTTAACATAAAGCATAGTTGCTTCATTTTTAACCGTACCGCTGACTAAAACAACTAGAAACAGATTATTTTGGATTAAATAGTAGAAGTCTTTGAAATGTATATTTATTTAGAGGTTTCTAAAAATATAAAGAACATGATTTTGCAACAAAATATTGAGTGATTATTTCTAACTTCCATCATAATGTAGAAAAATGTCTCAGTTTTATCACAAAAAGTCAATGTTTTAGATTTGTTGATTTTAGAGGAAATTATTTGTAAGAAATAGCGTTTTAGCGGATTGTTATTATAACATAAAACGAACCCTTCGTACCTGTCTCCATGATGAAGCGACACACGCGAAAGTGAGTTCGGGAGTCCCGGGTGGGATCAGTTCCCGAACCCCCGCCGGACTCCCTCCTGTCCGCTGCCCGAGGAGGTCCACCCCGCACCGCGGGTGAGCGACAGGACGGACCCTCCATGTCCCGGGACCACAGAAGGAGACAGAAATACTGAATGAATTTACTAGCAACGAAGTGTTAGCCTAGCTGCTAATGCTAACAACTATGCTTCTGTTGCCGGAAAAACAATTCTACTTCCGGGTTTTTTTTATTTCAAAATAAAAATAGTGCGTTAAAAACATCTATTATTTTTTGTGCAATGTTGATTATTATGTCTTGTTGAATTAATTCATAAAATATTTTTAATTTTACACTAGCTCATATATTGAAAGGAAGTTTTTACAAGACGTTTTTATCTAAATATGGTGTTTTTAGATATACACGGGTTTTAGCGCCGTAGAATAAAACTTCCGGGTAAAAGTCCAACGAAAGTTTAAAGCAAAACTAAAATCTAAATATTTTAGATTTGTATTACTGTTGTGAACTGTGCATTTAATAATAATAAAGAAAAACATAAGTTTGTTTATCTTTTTGTTTTCTAGGTGACTGAAAATGCAGCAGCGCTTTGATTTTGCTGCTAGGCAACCAGTCAACACAACCAGAGTGGTTTACACACTAAATCAATATTTAAACACAACTGCTTGCTGCAGGGGCAGAAATGGCGTCCAGTTTCTCAGCAAATCAGGTAACTTTTGCATTGTCTTTTGCACTGATGAAAGTTTTGTTATGATTTATTTTTATCTTGTTTATTGTTTTTAAGTATGACAGCGCCTTCAAAGCACAGAGGCTGCAGAACTGGTGTGAAGCGAAACACTTTAAAGAGGTATTTGATGTCCTATCAGCAGAAATACGTTATGTTATATTTGTGTAAATCTGGGTTTGTGTTTGTAGAGACCCTCTGCTTGTGTGGGCCACACCTTTATTGCAGATGACAGAGGACATCTTCTCCCAGGAGTGAAGGTCTGAGCATCAAGTCTGCTCATTTCCCTTTATTTAAAGCAGTAAATCTTCACATTTCTGTTTTGTTTGGCTACAGAAAGGCAGTGCCTGGCCAGACTTCAAGGGAACCTGGGATTTACCCAAACGTATCCCGCCCCGACGCATCAACCCCACGGCCCGCTCCGCAGAGGGCCTCCGCAGGCTCAGGACCTGGGGGTTCTGTCCACAGCAAAGTGCCAAATCCCAGCGAGGAGAGGTGGGCGAGCAGGTCAGGCCCACTGTTGTTTTAACTCGGCTTCGCCCTGTTTTATATTTACACAAGCGCTCCTCAGATTGCACTCACAAGGTGGGAGCTTCAAGGACATATTGAGAGCAGCAGCTGTACATTCTTAACTGCAATAAAAAGAGACAAACAGGAACAGATCTGAGAGTTATAAATAAATATTTAAAAACAATAACCATAACGATAACCTTTTTAAAATAATCATATCTGTTTGTGGTTGTTTCTACTGTTTGGAAACAGGTTTTACTGAAACACTGTTGGTACTAAGACCTGAATGAGCAAAAAAGTAGCAATAATGCTAACTAAATCAAAAAGAAGCAAAAGACTACTTAACAGCCAAACTGCTAGCTAAAAGCAGAAAGAGACAAAAGACTAGTTTAATGCTACATTAGCAAAATAGTAGCTAATAGCTAAATTAACCAAAGGATAACTAAAACCTAAAAGCAGCACTAATACTAACTAAACGCAAAAAGAGGCAAAAAAAGCTAAAAGTTAAATTAGAAAAAGGCTAGCTAAAAGATGCCCAACTAGCTAAAAACAAAATGAGGCAAAAGACTAGTTATAAGCTAAATTAGCAAAAGGTTAGCTAAAATGCAAATTAACAAAATCCTACCTTTAAAGGTAAATTAGCAAAAGGCTAGGCATTAGCTAAATTAAGTTTATTTTATTCATTTTCAATTAAAAACATAAAATTTCAATACAACAAAAAATAAACACAAACCTCATAAAATGAAAGGAAGCAACAAAAAAAGGAATTAACCAAGGGATTAACACTATGATATGATAGCTAAAAACCAAAGAGACAAAAGGCTAGCCGAAAGCCACAATAGCAAAAGCTAAATGAGCAAAAGGCTGATTAAGAGGTAAATTAACCAAGGGATATATAAAAGCTAAAAGCTGGGCCAATGCTACCTAGAAGCAAAAATAGGCAAAAGACTAGCTGAAATCTAAATTAGCAAAATACTAGGTAAAAGCTGAATGAACATAAGGCTAACTAAAAGCAGCACAAATGCTAGCTAAAATCCAAAAGATGCAAAATGTTAACCAAAAGCCAAGATAGCAAGAGGCACATTAAAAGCTAAATGAGCAAAAGGCTACTTAGATGCTATATTAGCCAATGGCTAACTAAAAACTAAATTAACCATAGATAGTTAAAAGCTAAAAACGGGAGTAATGCTAGCTAAAGGCAAAATAGCCAAAAGACTACCTAAAAGCTAAATTGTCAAGACTAGCTAATAGCTTAATTAGCAAAAGGCTAGCTAAAAGCTTCACAAATGCTAGCTAAAAGACAAAAGATGCAAAATGTTAACCAAAAGCCAAGATAGCAAGAGGCACATTAAAAGCTAAATGAGAAAAATGCTACTTTGAAGCTATATTAGCCAATGGCTAACTAATAACTAAAAGTGGCACTAATGTTAGCTAAAGGCAAAATAGCCAAAAGACTAGCTAAAAGCTAAATTGTCAAGAGTAGCTAATAACTTAATTAGCATAAGGTTAGCTAAAAGCCCAAAAATGCGAAAGTCTACCTAAATCCAAGATAGCAAATGCTAGCTAAATGCTAAAAGTATCAAAGTTCTAGCTAAAGACTAAAATGACCAAAAGACAAAAACAACAGCTGAAGGTATCTTAATTTATTTCAGTGGGAAAAATAAATTCAATCAGACACTTTGAACAGTAAAAAAGTTGTTTCCTGAATGAGTCGAATGTTTTAATAGGAAAACAACAGAGTGAATGCTGACTCAGAGTTTTGACATTTGCTCAGATTGTTGAGATTTAAGACAAAATGGAAAAGGAAAAACACTCTGAGCTAAGCTAAGAATAATGTAGTTTTTTGTTTTCTAAGTAACCTGAGCTGTGCTGGAGTGCTGGCATCCTGACGGAGAGCTGGTGGAAATGAGCTCCATCTCTGCTCTCTGAGGAAATAAATAAGAATGAAAATCAATCTGAGCAGAGCAGCTGCATGTGGTTCGTCTAATAATGGGACATGAAGTGCTTCTGATTTTCATTCAGGCTAAAACCTGTTTGTGTTCTGCTGCTTTGAGCGTTAGTCAAACAATCAGGGTGTCTTTAAACACGTGTTCCTGTCAGGAGGAGAGAAAGATCTGAATCAACTGTAGTGATCTAAAATTACAGTCTTCTGTTTCCTCTACTGCAACACTGCTAATTAAAAAATATTTTATTTATGTACAAATACATCGTTTATAAGCCAGTAAAAGTTCTTACTGCATTTTAAAACCTAAAAACTTAATTAAAAACAAATCAAAAACCCATATCTGTCTGATTAGGTTACAGGTAGGGTTTAACACAAACTTGTTTGTTTTCTATTGGTTTAATTTGAAGGTGGGCGGGATCATCTGTGACTAATCAGCCAATCCAAACCAGAGTTACAGCTCTGTCGAACTTCCCCCTTTCAGAGTAAAAGCTTTTAGCTAAAAGTTTTTATTGTCACAAATATCGTTTGAAGTTAGTCAAACAACAAATAGCTAAGACTTTCCCTACCATGTTTTATACATAGATTTTTTTAAAATTTGTTATTTATATATTGTCAAATGTTAAAGATGCTACTTTTGTTACACATGGTGCCTAAAACATCCAGCACGACTAGTAAAGGGATAGTTCTTATTTATTCTGGGATGAATGGCATAAAAACAGAAGTTTTACACTTTTTTCAAAATAAGCATAACCTAATTTAGCGGAAGCTAATCGTCTGCTAGCGGTTTCCAAAGTTAGCAAAAAAGCTAATCCGCAACATCAGAAGCTAGTTTTGCTATTAGCGGATTAGCAAAACCGGATTCTGTTTTTCTGAGGTCAGAAGCAGCCACAAGATGACAAATTTAGTTTTTTTGATTTTGTTTCCGTCCTGTGTGTTCAAACGCGTTCTAAACAGATTTAAACGTTTTTCAGACCACCAAGGACGTACAGGAGGACAGTGTCGACCCGGCTGCTCCACCTGGCACCAGAAACCAGAACCACCGCTCACAAACATCTGTGATCGTTTCTGTTGAACATCAGGCTTCAGAGAACAGACTAATAAACCAGACATCTACAGAAGAAGAAAACCCAACTTCACCATCTACAGATGATAAAAAAAAAAAACCAAAGGGGCCTGAGACCGCAGAGCATGACCCAGTCCAGGCACAAGAACCTGTGAAGCTTTAAAAACAAAAATACTCTGAAAATAAAGTTTTAAACATTGATTTATTACATTCATATACAAAAAGATCTGCCTGATGTTTCTGATCCTGCATTTGTTGTGATTGTGTTTTCTTCCAGCTGTAGGTCCAGTTCTGCTCGTTTCGTTATCCCGTCAGCTGATTGGCGTAACGAGCTGCAGCCTCGCTGAATAATGCAGCAAAAGAAAGCCGATTGTTTTCTCCCTGCTGGTTATCTGTTTGAGCTTCATCCGGTATCAGGTTCTGTTTTTAAAACGTTCTGCAACACGAGTCGCTGTAAACGTAAAGAATCAGAAACTGGTCCTGTGTGAACCTCATGTGGTCCTAAGTTTTAGCTCATATCACGAGAGCAAAAATAACCCATCAACTTTACACACTATGCAACTAAATACTATTTTAGCTTCTATTTATTTTTTAAATTCATTTTTAATTTTAGCTTTTATCTACTGTTTTCCTCATTTTAAATCACTGGTTTGCTAACTAACATTTAGCTATGATTTTGCTGGTTTTCAGCTGCTGCGTTGCTAATTCTAGTTTTAACTGTTGGTTTGCTAACTAATATTTAGCTATTGTTTTGCTAATTTTAGCAACTGTTTTTCTGATTTGACCTTTTAGCTACTGTTATTCCAATTTTAAAATTACTGGCTTGCTAACTTTTAACTGCTGTACTGCTATTTTTTTAAGCATGTATCTGTTGTGCAACTTGTTTTAGCCTTTGTGCTACTGTTCTACTCACTCGTTTGCTACAGTTTAGCTCATTTTAGCTTTTAGCTGTGATACAAGCTGAAAAGCAGAGGTTTTCGGGATGAAGGCTTTCAGGCAGAGGATTAGTTCAGAGCCATAAAAACCTCCCAGCAGCTGGAGAACATTTCGCTCCAGGTAGTTTTTCACAGGAGACAGCCGGGATTATCAGATTAAGCGCTGCAGCTTTTGTTCTGTTCTCATCAACATGTGAGCAAAAACCTGCTCAGGTTGAATTTATGAGCAAAGTTGATGTTAAATTCATCGTATTTGCAGTTTGTTATTTTAAATAACTTATATTTATGATTGTAAAATATATATATTTTTTTACTGCTAGTTTATCTTTATTAGCATTTAGTTGATTAATATATTTTAGGGCATTTCTACTTATTTAGAAATTTCTCCTTTTCTTTCTCATAATGTAACAGAAATGATTCATTTTATAATCCAAGCCAGCAGTTTTAAATTGAGAAAGTGTTTTTTTTTATTTGCTCAAATGTGAAGAAAAAAAACAACCAGATTATTTGTCAACATCCAGACAACTTTATTAACCAAGTTTAAAAATGTTGCATTTATTGCACATAAATAACAAAATAAATGATATACTGTCAAAAATAAACAAAATCAGCTAAACGGTGAACTTCATGTATTTCCCTCCATTTTTATTCTCTTCTACATTCAACGTGTTTTTTTTTTTTTTTACATAAACATTTAGTTTTTGCGAGCTTGCCGCCCTGCTGCTCGTCTCACATGTAGCCGAAGATTTGACGTCACCGACATCGATTCCTGAGTTAATATGGCAAAAAATGATCTGAAATAATATTTATTTCCTCGTCAGTTATACTGTCGCTGTGCACAGCCCTACTTAGACGTCTACAAAGGCTGAATATCAGCCAAAGTCTTTGCTTTCAAGATGTTAACGATTAACCAAAGTTCTTAATGATTGTTTTCATGTTATCTTCGAACTCCATGGCACAATACAAAAGGTAGTCTGTGGTATGTTCACTGCCTTCATCTACGAAAACAGCAGAAATGACTGAAAGTAGGCCAAACATTAAACCTGTCAACCATATTCACGTAGACCACAGCTTAAAAAAGCTACAAAGCTGCGCCGTTTGATCAAGTTCAGGAAGATTGTTTTTATCTTTGGAACGAGAAACTTCAACTTTTTAAACCTTTTAAATACTTCACTTAAAAATAAAAATCAGAACCACATCCTGTCAGTGCACAAGGCCTCACCCTTCCACTTGTAATAAAGCTGCACAAGTTTTCAAACTCTTATCTAAAAACACAAAGTTCACCCTGAGGGATTTTAGTTTAGCACTGTAACAAATGAAAACAATAAAACTGGAGTGCAGAACTCTGTTTGAATAAACTTTGTTTAAACAAGTAAAGATTTTACGACAGAATATTAGAGCCACACGAGATTTTTTATTATTATTATTACGAGATTAAAGTCGTAATTTTATAAGAATAAAGTCATAATATTACGAGATTAAAGTTGTAATTTTACGAGATTAAAGTCGTAATATTACGAGAAAAAAGTAATAATATTATGAGATTAAAGTTGTAATTTTATAAGATTAAAGTCATTCCTCATTTTAATGCAGTGAAAACTGCAGGCTTTTTCATGTAAAGACTACAAGATTATGACTTTAATGTCGTAACATTACGACTTTATTTTTATAAGACTTTAATGTCGTAACATTATGAATTTTTTCTCGTAATTGAGATAATTTTTAAAATCTTGTTATGTGGCTCTATTGCTCCGTCGTAAGATTTAAATCAGATGAGGTAGTTAATTTTAAATAAGAGCCAATAAAGTAGAGCCAGTTGGACCCTGTCAGAGGAAAGATTTGGTAAAGCTGATCGAAGTTTCTGATCACATTAAAATGGTTCAGAGGAAAAAAGGTCAGCATTAAAGTGTATACAGACATGGACAAATATGTTGATACCCCTCAGGTAAAGACAGAAAATCCCACATTGAAATAACTTATAGTAAAGCATTAAAAAAATAGAAATGAAGAAAGAAAAGAACATTACCTACTGGGAAGTAGGTAATGTTCTGGTCCTGCTTTGCTGCATCGGACACAGTGGATCTTGAATCGGTTTAGGGTTACGAAGAAATCTCAAGACTATCAAGGCATTCTGGTCTCAACAGGATAACGGCCCAAAAGACACAGCTAAAAACACCCAAGAATGGATCAGAACCAAAAAACTGGACGGTTCTGAAGAGTCTTGCTGAGCCCTGATCTAAATCCTGTTGGACATCTGAAAGTTATGGTTAGTTTTTGTTTCTTTAAATAATCCTGCTAAACCTAAATTCTAAATCCATGTTTGATTTTCCTTCTTTAATTCTTTGAGTTTTTATTTAATGTATTTATTCATGTATAACATTAGAAATTTAACCCTAAAAATCATCCATAAAGTGGGGGGTAGTATTATACATGGGTTATTGATATTTGTATACTCAAGATCATATCATACAGGAATAAATACGGTATTTTTTATTACTTTTGTCAGTTTTGAGTCATTTCATTGATCACCGTGGGATTTTTGGTTTTTAACAGAGGGGTACCTACAATTATCTTGACGTCTAAATATAGTTAGTTTTTTTTTCTAAATATAGTTTTTATAGGCTGCGAGTTTAAAAACGCACAGAACACAAACGTTTGGTTGCTTGTTTATGGCTTGTTTGGGTCAAACGTTTCCTTCAAACTGAAAAGCCGGTTTGAGTTTGACTCAACCGGTTCAACAAGGCACAAAATAAATAATCAAGAAATCACAGTGTTTCTAAGTGCTCCCAGCAGATTTAATCCTGAGTCGAGTCGAGGCGGAACGTAATCCCACACCTGGCTGTCAGGATGTCCTGGACTTTGTGGTGATCCGGATCTTCCTGATGATGACCCAGTCCTTCTGGGCGGCGGTGACCAGTATCCTCAGACACGAGGAGGCGGTCTCCAGCTTCTTCTCTACGCTCTGCGTCTCCAACGCCCCGTTCTCCAGAACTCCCACCGACCGGAACTCCCTGCAGCTCCTCTCGCTCCCCGAGGCGACCTCGTCCCGGCCCAGCTCCACCTGAGCCGATTCCAGGAGGTCTTTACCCCCCGATCCGGTTTCCACCAGTATTCCCGCCACCACTGCGGGTTTGTGGAAGACCACCGTCAGGTGACTTCCTTTGTCCGGAGAACGGCCCCAGAAGAAGCCCTCCCCGGCCTCCCAGGCCAGTTTGGGGTAGTTCTTCTGGTAGGTGGACATGTTGGAGTAAACGTCAGCTGAAGGGTTTGTGTAGACCCCTTCCTCAAAGAACTTATCCTTCAGTTTGTTGTAAATCCCCTGGAAGGAGGAGAAAGTGCCCATGTGTTGGAACAACGAGGGTTTGAAGAGGATCGCCTCCTTTTGGGTCATCACTTCTCTAAAGTGGCTCATCAGCCAGTCGCAGGGCATTTCCTGGTAGAACAGGAAGAGGAAGCGGGCCAGGAGGGGGAGGTGGGCCGACCTGTAGAGCTTCCCAATGTAGCCGAGGGCCGAGAACTCCAGCATGGCCCACGTGCCTTTCTTGGAGTTCTGCTCTTCGACTCGTCTCCTCATGGTCGTCAGGAAGTTCTTGGCGGAGAAGACGTCATCTTCCAGCTGCAGGTAGTACTCGCCAAGAGAAGCGCAGTAGTGGACCAGGAAGGAGTAATCCAGGTTCTGCTTGGATCGGAATGTCACCCGGTTAGGAGGATCGTTGTAGTTCCTCTTTAGACCTTCAGGGGGAACCAGAGAGACTCGTTATCATCACGTCAACATGTATTTGTCCACAAACAGAGGGACGCCGGCTGCACCTGTGAGAGGCGGGTACCAGTCCTGAGGGACGTGGATCACCACCAGCTGGCCCTGTTCCAGCTCCGAGGCGAACGCCGTCTTGATCTCCGTCGCCGTGGCAATTCTCCAGCCGGTGTCGAAGTCCGCCAGCAGAACTACGACCACCATGGAGGAGCGCTCCTCGGGAGACGACTGGGTGAAGAGCGAGCGCAGCGTGGGGACGAGGTAGCTGCCTTTCTGCCGCTTCACCGAGGACAGCCCCACCGTCAAAAACCCTGAAACCAGTCAGGATGAGTTTATATAAAGAGAACAGTTTGTTTATCAAAACTTTCAGCTCCTTCAGGACATTTCAGCAACTTATACTTTCAGATATTTAGCTTTTTGTTTTTTTGCCATATTTATCCTCATTGGAAATGAATGGAGCTGATTTCGACAAATGTTCATAAATCTTTATCGCACTTTTTTCTTCACTTTTTTGGGGTAATTTCAGCTTCCTTTGCCTTCTATTTGACTGATTTTAGCTTTTCTCTGCTATTTTAGCTATCATTTTGACCTTTTCTAGGGCCCTATAATTTCCACAATGCGGAAAATGGACGAAAACGTGGAATTGACCAAACAAAATGGAATGTTAAGAGAGTAAATAATTATAATCTGAAGGGATTTGAGATGTTTGTAAAACCAAAGATTCAAACAAATTTGAAGGACCGTTGTACTTCAGTACAAGGAATAAGACTTTGGAATAATTTGGAATATAAAAATATAATATGTTAATATAAAAATGTTAGCTCAATAAATTTGTTAAAGAGAATGATAAAAGTTAGATTGTTGAAAAAATATGAATTTATATAACATGCATTCATAAGAACTGTTTGAGAAGGAGTTGAGGTTTGGTTGAGATTTTGTGTGTGTTTTCTTATTTACGGATCATATTTGTTTGAATTTACTTATTATACTGTTTTTTTGGAAAAAAGGGGCAGATATTAAGATTTTTTACTTCTTTCTGCTACCTTTCATTTTATTTGTGATTTGTATTATTTGTTATATGTATAGTATTTGTTTTGTTTTTCAAATTAAATGAATAAATAAAAAATAAAAAAAATTCAGAGTAAAACGCGGAATCTCGTGGAATTCGCTTATTTGGGCGAGTTTCTGAAGTATTTCGGCCGCTGCTGCTCACTGTACCTGCCATTACCTGGTAACAGGCAAGCATGGTGAGCTCTGAGCGACACAGGGTTTTATGGTTTTATTAAGGTTTTATGTTTCTTTATGACAAATTTAATGTTAAGTTCAATTCCAAAACATTTTTATTTTACAAAAGATAACTTTATTATGTGAGATTCTATGTTTTACACATAAAGAATGTTTTTTTCTTAGTAAATACTTTTAAACACCTTTCAAAAAGAATTTAATGTTCTACTGAACCACAGCTACTTGTTATATTAGTGAAAGTGAAATGACTTTTTTTTTTCTGTAGCTATTTATTTGTTTAATTATTGTTCAGTCAGTTCATAATGACACTTTTTAGGTAAATAAATATGGTTACAATGAAAATGTGGAATTCAGGGGAAAAAATGGAAAAAGTGGAATTTAGAAAAATAACAACAGAATTTGGGAAAAAATAAAATGATTTTATAAAGCCCTACTTTTCTGCTATTCCTCTGCTAATTTAAACTTTTTAAAACACTATGTTTTAAGCTACATTTTAGCTGAATTCACATCACTGTGATAGTTTCAGCTTTTTAACACTTTATTCAGCAAATGTGCTTATCATGTTTTAGCTTTGTCAGATACTTTTTTTTTTCCTGCCCATTTCAACAGTTTTCTGTGCTTTCGCTACTATTAGATTTTTTTCAGCTCAATTAATTTTTTTGTGATAATTTAATCTTTTTACTGCTTAATTCAGCAAACATGCTTCTTCTGTTTCAGCACTTTCAGCTACTTTTTTAGCTACTTTCCAGCAAATGTTTTAGCTATTTTACAACAAATTGTAACTTTTATGCACTTATTTTCTTGCTTTTCTGCTAATGTTAGCTTTTTACACTCCATTTGCCATCTCTGATAATTTGGACTTCTTCAGGTTTCTTTCTACTAATTTTAGCTTTTTTGTTCTCAGCTACTTTTGAGCTAAATTCTTCTTTTTGTAAAAATGTCAGCTTTTTACTGCTTAATTCAGCAAACACTGTTCCAGCGCTTTCAGTTACTTTTTATCCATTTTCTCTGCTAAGTTTCAGCTGTTTTAGTTATTTTACAACAAACTGCAACTTTTATGTAGTTCTTTTCTTGTTTTTCAGCTGTGAGCTTTTTTACTCTTCTTTCTGTCTTGTTTCAACTGGTGAAATGATGACCCCCCCTATTCATATCAAGGTCACAAAAGAAAAGGTCAAGGTCACAGGTCAGCCATTTTTTTTCTGCTTGTTTTACCTTTTTTAATCAAAATTTTATCTATAGATATTTTTTATTTGCAAATTCTCCTTTTTTGTTTCTTGCAACTTCTTGGTGGTTTCAACTTTTTAAACTACTTTTTGCTAATATTGTACTGATTTCAGCTAATTTTATCTATATTTCCACTCAGCTTTTACACATTTGTTTTTTTTTTCTGATTTTTATTTTGTTTTCCTTCTTTCAGCCAATGACAGCTTTTCAAATGTATCTCACATGAACAGTTTCAGCTTCTTCGACAGTTTTCAGCAAAAATCTTTCAGCATTAAGCATTCACCGCATTTTAGCAGGAAATGCAAATTCTCTAGTTTTTTTTTTTTGTTTCAGAGTTTTTAAAGCGATTATGGAGCTTCAGGAGGTTTTGCTGGTTGTGCAGAGAAGGTGGGTGTGGGAGTTCGAGATGTTTTTTTTCAGATAACGGTCAGATTATCGGGGCGAGGTTCTGATGGTGTCGGAGGAACTGGACTCACTCTGGTGGGTGGACGGCGCTCCGGCCAGCAGCTGATAGCTCACATTTAGAGGCATGAAGTCTCCCTGATCCACCCACGACTCTTTACTGATCAGCCTCTCCACTCGCCAGCTCAACTCTTTGGGAATCACCTTCAAAGATCTTCTTGGGACCTAAAAATAAAAAGGACAAAATCAGGTTTTAATGTTCGCACCAGTGCTTTAAGTGGGCCGGTACCCACCGGTACGCAGTTCCAATTTTACCCCTCAGCGTACCGGAACTTATTTCCTGAGTCAGATGCGTTCCAGAACTTTTTCTGGTGTTGTAAAGCCTGTGTTTCACATTTCCCTCTGCTCCCTGTACATAAAGTTCTGAAACGCGCAGGCTGAAAAAAAAAATTTAAAAAAAGGAGCGTGCATCTCGCACACAGACTGAATATATGAAGAGAAAAGCATGACATAGAATGGAAAAATAAGACAAAAAAACGCATGAAAACAGGGAATCCGGTGCTGAACAGTAAAAAATCCAGAGTTTGAGTGACAGATCAGTTGAAACACATGAGGATGAGGAGGTGACATACTGGTAAACATTGATACAATAAAAACAGCTGGGAGGCAGCTAATAACATGAGAGAAACTAAAAAGGACTCATTAAATGAAGAAAAGAAAACTAAACAGAAATGCATGAAGAACAAAATACAAGAATAAACTAATAAACTAAATAATGAACAAACCAGCAGGGCTATAGCAAGACCTTTTGAGCAATAATTAATTCAGGAGACAAACAGCAAAATACATGATCTGAATAAAAATAAAAACACATATCATGATGGGAAACAATATTCAGTAAGAATCAAAAGTAAGATTCATTAAAGCTACTGCAAAAAGGACTTTTTTTTTTCTAAACATCACTTAAAATGTAAGTGAGTAAAAAAAATTAGGTTCTGTGAGCTCCAAGACACTTGGACACAAACAGTGATGAATTTGACTCTTGTGAATTTGATTTAGAACTGACTTTGTTCTTTGTCATTTTTGTGCAATGAAAATTCCATATCTATAAATAGATCTATATAAAAACATTACATATCTCTCTATCCCATAATATTATGGGAGTACCGGCACTTTTTCCACTTAAAGCACTGGTTTGCACAGATTTCAACACAGACTGGAAGCTGATCCTCTGAACCTCTTTTGTATTTAAGACACACATTTAAATGTTTAAACTGACTGCCTTACACAGTGTGTGTGTGTGTGTGTGTGTGTGTGTGTTCTCACCGTCCCAGAGAAGTCTGAAGGACTGAAGAAGTACAATCCAGTGACGAGAAGCAGCAGCACTGCCAGAGCCACATTCTTCTTCTTCCTAATAAAACGTGGCATCTCCTGACAGAGGAGCACAAAAACAATGAGCAAGTTTCTTCATGAACAACACATCGAGCTACATCCATAAATCGATTAAATGATTAACGATTCCACTTTACAGACATTTTGTCAGGTCAGCCATTTCCTCTGCTTCAACACACTGCAACAGGCTTCTGCAGAACTTAAAGACCTGCTGCAGAGCAGGGAAACAACTAAAAAACATGCAGGGTAGGGGACCTCCAGGACCAGGATTGTACACAGAAAAAATCTTTTTTCTCTCCCTTATATCTAGGAAAGCAGGAAACATTCA
Source organism: Anablepsoides rubrolineatus (assembly GCA_031762495.1). Taxonomy (NCBI): domain Eukaryota; kingdom Metazoa; phylum Chordata; class Actinopteri; order Cyprinodontiformes; family Rivulidae; genus Anablepsoides; species Anablepsoides rubrolineatus. The sequence goes on along the minus strand of JARVGW010000047.1, from coordinate 24,868,446 downwards.
TCATGAACTCTATGTTTCACATTAAACTGCCTACATGTGATTTTCAGTATATCAAGCTGTTTGTATGAAGTGTGTACCAGCATTTCAGATATGCTAATATATACCCTTAGCAAAAAGTAGTATATGCAAGTATCCTTTAAGTGTACTCATTTTAAATAAAAAAAAATAAAAAGAATATACTTCCAGTTTACTTTTTATGTACTTGTAGGAAAAATGTGCGTTGTTCAAAATGGTATGTCCAAATAAACAGGAATCTGGGATTTTTAAAACTTTATTTGCGATCTTCTGACTCCAATCAGATTCAAAGTACAGCACACAACACACCTTGGGTAAACACAGCTGCCCTCCTCTGAGCAGTCTGCATCGCACTAACAACTCCTTTTTACTATAATAATGAATTGACCTTATAATGCATTTCACTCCCTGGTTACATCCCTTGAGGTGTTATTTATGTTAGACATCAGAACGTAACTCATTTTTGTTTAGGCTGAACGACAGAACACATGATAAAACACACACCAACTCTTTGTCTGCTTTAAACTTACAGGCTGAAATGATCAGAAAGTATAAAATTCAATACTGCATCTAATATTCAATTAATCAGTTACAAAATTTCCTTCATACTTATCTGAGATATACTTAACCAACTTTATTTTACACTGTGCTTGGCTTGTACTAAAAATATACTAAAAGTTAAAGTATAATTAGTCTATAATAATTAGGGTTGGGCATCGAGTATCGATTGGAACTGGGACTAATGTTTAAATTCTCCCGGAATCGTTCGTACTTTTAAATTACGATGCTTAGTTTCAATACCCAGTCCACCAACTGGAAGAAGAAGCCGCCCAACAACAACAAAGAAAAAAACCTGGTGAGCCACCGAACACCAATTTGAGTTGGTGTTCAGACTTAAATTATCTAATGAAGTGAAATAATCTGTCAGTGCAGTAAGACAATTGCACTTGGTAAAACTTGAAATGAGGAAAACATTTCCAGACTAACAAGATTAATAATCAAACACATTCTGCTCTTGCTTAGGAAATCCTTTCAAAACAAGATAAAAAATACACTTTGGCTGGATATAAGTGTACCTGATTAAACCATGTCAACTTTTTTGACCCTGTCTCTAAAAAGAATCGAAATTGGGAATCATTAGGAATCCAAATGAGGAACCGGAATCGTTCAAATTTAAATGTTGCCCAACCCTAATAATAATGTTTAACTTTTTGCCAAGATAAACTTTAGTAGTACACTGAAAGTACATTTTCACACAGACTGGTTAATTTGTAGTACATTTCAAGATTAAACTAAAAGTATACTTAGAAGACTACTTTCAGTGTACTTCTGAGTATACTTTCTTAAACCTATAGTGGGCCAATTTAGTCCTAGAATATTTGTTAGTAAACTGCTAGTATATATATATCAGTGTACATGGTAAATAAAAGTCCACTTAGGGAAATACACTTTTATATACACTTTAGTATACGTAATGCCATGTACTTAAACTATACTTCTTTTTGATAAGTTTAAAAAATTAAAAAGACATTACAACGGTATACTTAAAGTATATATTTATAAACATAATGTCCCAATTTAGTATGAACAAGTATTAAACCAGTATACTTCCTAGTACACTACAAGTACATGGTGCCTACTTGATATACTTAAACTCATGTACTTATTAAAATGAACTTCAAGTATGCTACTTTTTGCTAAGGGTAGATACAAACTTGGTCATTCAAGGATATGTAAATAGCTTTAAAACATATTTTGTACAGGAATACACGTTCACAAACCAAAAATCTGCTAAACAAGAATCTGAGCTCCTCTAACACTAAACAGATTAAAAAAAATTGTGCTAACGTCTAAGATGGTTAGCAGGATTGACACAAACCTGTTGTTAGTTTTCTATTGGTTTAATTTGAAGGTGGGCGGGATCATCTGTAGTAAATTGCAAATCCAAACCAGTTATGGCCCAATTACTTCCAATTTATTAAAGGGGTAAATTGCTGTAGCAATTTTTTGTATTCATTATATCTATTGTTAAATGTAATTTATTTCTTTTTAATGCTCTTAGTTTGAAATTTGCTAAAGATGCTACACACACACAATGACTGACTCGTCCAACACTGGGGGTGATTTTTATTTAATTTGCGATAAATGGCATTAAAAAATAATATTTACATAATTTTTCCTTTCTTCGTTTTGTCTGGAAAACTTAAAAACACTCTTTATTTTACAATAAAGAGCAACTAATTGAGGTTTTAGACTTTACTGTATAAAATATTTTTAGATTAGCTGTTGATAAATCAAACCAGTTTGTCTCACAGATTACTTGTTGAACCGGTTTTAACCAAAAACATTTATAGATTTTCAGTCATAAAACAGTAACCAGACGGAACCATATGGAAAAGACAAAGTTATATTATAAATTATATATTATTATTATTATAAAAAAATAAAAAATAATAATAATAATAAAAACGTCAAGTCATCGTCAACAAGTAGACAGAGCCCTTACTCCACTTTAAATATAGCTCAGCCCCTGTAAGGACGGCTATAATTAGCCCCGACCGTTAAGCAAAATCAAAACTATAAAACTGACAAAACCTGTTTATAAAAAAAACGAGGGTGCGTTTTAGTCAAGAAAAATGAACAAACATCTAAAATATTTTTACGAAAACCCGGTAAAAACAAACAAACAAACAAAAAAAAAAAAAACTCCAATCAGCTGAACGACACACGACGGGCGACGTTTATTTCATGGAAAAATGTTCATTCATCGCCTCGTACGGTTCGAATAGACCACCAGGGTCCGGCTGAGTCGAGTCGAGGGAAATATTTACTAAAGCTAACATTTAAAAAGTAAATATTTCACGCCGCTGCCTTACCTTTTAAAGATGAAACTCCGTCCGCTCTCTCCGACAGGTCCTCGGAGAGAAACAAAAGTTCTTCTGACGCAGAAGAAGAGGCGGCGGAAATATTCAACAGTTTTGTAAAAACGGTTCAGCGCACACAGATCTTTCCTCCACGTTTGGTTTCAGAGGAACGGTCCAATATTCAGTGACAGACCGACATCCTCAGAGGCAGCTCTCTCTCTCTGCGAGGTGAAGAAGGTGTGTCGCAACGTCTGCGCGACGTCCAATCGACGCCCGCGCGCGCAGCCAGGGGCGTTCCTAAGAGGCAGCCAGGGGGCGGAGCCAGGGTGAGAAGGGCATACATGTCCACTTGTACGGATTTTACGTCATTTTACATCATTTTGCAGGTTTTTTTTTTTTTTTTTTTTTTTTTTTTTTAACAATTTAAAG
>JARVGW010000047.1:24849398-24864383 GCA_031762495.1 Anablepsoides rubrolineatus | reverse complement strand
AAATAAATCTTACTTTGTTTATTATAAAACAGATGGATTTATTGCTTCTGTTTGTTGAAAAATACTTGAGAAGATATAAAAAAAAATAATCGCACATTAAATCGCAATTGCAATTTATAGATAAAAAATCGCAATTAGATTATTTTCCAAAATCGTTCAGCCCTACTGCAGGATGACCGGTAAAGCAAAAGGTGTGAAAACCTGTTTATCTGGAAGGACACAAACAAAGCTGCGTGTGTGATTGATGTAGCAATCCTCTGGTTTTGAGGTCATATATTAAACTGACACTTACATGGTCATTAAAACAAAAACAATGTGGTGAAATGCAAATGAAGAGGTAGAGAATAGCTTCCTTCTTATTCTTTGTATCTACTGAAAAACATCCTATGAATCACCAAACAGAATAATTGCACTGAAAAATCTGTCCATCTAACCAAGTTTTAACACCTTATATTCAGCCAAAAGTCTTTTTGATCTTGTTTTGAGACTGATTTACTCAACAAGAACTGATTATGTCAGAATAATAATCTTGTTTTCAGAATGTGTCAGATTATTTATCCTGTCAGCCTGGAAATTTGACTCAAATTAAGTCAAAAATTTCTGCCAATAGAGTAAGAAAATTTTACTTGGTAAGATTCTTAAAATACTTGATTTGACTCAATTGTTTTCTCATTTTACTTGTATTAAACTTGGTTAAATGGACAGTTTTTGCAGTGTGTTATGTACAAATGATGATGTTGGCCCAGTTTTGAGCAAAAATCCTCAAAATAAGAGTTTGGGACGAGGTCAAATTGTGTCTCAGAATCAAAAGAATTTAAGTTTTAGCTTTTTTTTGTGTGTTTTTTAAGGTGATTCTGTCGTTGATGTGATTTCTTGGTTTAATTCGACTCCGGATCACCTGACTGTCCTGCAGCGTTTCCTCGCAGCCCTCCAGAGCCGAACACACGGCGTCGCTGCACTGAGGACACACCCACACCAGGTCGCGCATCGTCTGCACCACCGCTGAGGTTCGAACGGAAACACAGAACAAAAGAGAAACAAAAGCGATAAGTGGAACCTGTTCAGGGTGAGACTTGTTTACGTCTGGGCGTGCTGGGACACGGAGGTTACCGGAGGTTATGTGTTCCTGTTTGAGCCCGAGGAGTCCCGTCAGGATCTCCAGACACCTGTCGCTGTAGCTCCGCCCAATGTGACCTGACAGGAGAGGACGGGAAGCTCTTTACACCCACACACATTTTAATGAATTCAAAACAACTTCCTAAGAGAATTCTAGGTTATTAAACAGCAGGGGTTGGATTTATAAAGCTTTTCACACAAAGGTTGTGATTTTGTACAATTCAATAATTGTTTCATATTTAATTTACTGTATTGAAATCTGGGGTAAAGCTTGCAAAACAATTACAAATCCTATTTTTGTTTTACAAAAAAGAGCAGTAAGAATTATCACTAAAAAAGATTACAACCCTCCATCAAATACATTATTTTGCAAACTGAAAATTTTGAAATTCTATGATTTGATTAACTATATTATTTTACAGTTTATGTACAAGGCTCACAGAAACGTATTACCTTCCAACATTCAGGTGAATTTTGTTAAGAGAGACAGTTATTATTATCTTAAGGGGATGGAAATGTTTGTGAAGCCATATTTTCATACTTTCTTGAGAGAAAGGTGTGACTCATCACATTGAAGCAAGGATTAAGTCTAAAAGTGATTTATGGAGAAATAGGCAAATATAGTGTTTTGATTGAAACACTTACAAAAATTGCATTTTGTCAAAATATAACAAATAAATGCCTTATTAATGTTTCATTTGAATGAACTGTGTGAAATATAATCATAAATTTTTTGTTTGTTTGGTAGTAGCCAGGGTACGGCTGTAGAAGTTACTGGAAATGAATGGAAGTCAATGAACGGTCCTAATAAGAATAGAAATACAAACTTGTGTGTGTGTGTGTGGACACATTTTTGCTACATGGTGAGAACCGTTTTCCAGAAAAAGGCAGCCTCGTTGGGTCCGAATGTGCATCGTGGGGGGTATGGATGCTAATTTCGGGTTGGGGGGATTAGATTTAGGACCAAGGTGTGAATTGTTAGTTTCAGGGTCAGGTAAGGTACCTGTGAGGTTAATTTTAGGGTAAATGGTCAGGGTTAGGCTGTAGAATTACCAGAAAATGAATGGAAGTCAATCCACGGTCCCCACAGGGATATAAAAACAAAGCTGTGTGTGTTTACCGATGGCAGAGATGGCAGCCTGAGCCGTGTCAGTGTTGACATCAGTGCAGTATCCCTTCAGCTCATCCAGCAGCATCACCACATTCTCATCGTTAACCAGCTCAACCATCACCTGCGAACGGATCAGATTTCATATGTGCAAAAGTCCTAATCCGGTCACAACGCTCCCCCTAACCTTTCGGAGGACCTTCAGAGTTTTTATTTTTATTTTTTTGTGCTTTGGCTGCTTTCTTCTCATTTTTCAGATAGAAACAGCATTTTACACGTGGAGCATATTTACAGAATGTAGCTCTGCTGAATCATGCTACAATTTAACACAAACTGTTAATTTGTCCTCTGATTCATATTTAGAACTACAGAGTGTAAAATAATATTTTAAATGTAAGTATTTTTAGGTTTCTGTTAGAGGAACCTGACCTGTTGAGAAGATAGTTAGCTAAAAGTTTCATCCTATAACAGGTATACAGACAGAGAACTGGTAAATATTTATTATTCTTATTTTTTATGACAGTAAGAAGAAATAATAAATATACTTTATTACTAGCTGAAGTCATCATTATAGATAAAGTCTGAGTTACAGGCTGTCTTCATGTCTGGTTTAGATCATAGTTATTTATAAAGTAGTTTACAGTCAATGCTGGCTTTAAACAGCTTATTTTTAGATATTAACACATCTTTAAAGAGCTTTCACATCACATAAAAAGCTGTGTGGAGCCACATTTTAATTTTTTTGTTTGAAACATGTTCCTGAACATCCACCTGCTTCGGTCCCTGCTTGTATGAGGGAAATGAGCCGTTATTGACTGAAGCTTTTAAAAGCTTAGTCGTAGTTTGTCACGGTTAGAAACAAAAACAATCAGGGGGGCGTGATGTCATCAGAGATTCTGTATTCGGTTACACACTGAAATATGGAAAATATCTGTTCAGCAACTCTTTTTGAATCTTATGTTGGTGCCAAAATACTATTTCCTGGCTGTAAAACTTTTATTTTTCCAAACTAATATACATAAACAACACAAACATTCTGTTTGCTGTTCGAGTCCATTCAGAAACCTTTTATGCCTGAGTGAATCCAAGTTCAGGGATTTAATAAACAAACATTCATCTGAAAATTTCTCTTCCTGGAAACAAAGTCTAAATAAATGAGGGGTGCAAAAACAGTACCTGCATCTTCCTCTGCTTGATGAAGGCCGGCTCGGCATAGCCGCAGAAAAAACGTTTGTAGTGTTCCCCCAACAGGCCAGGAACAGAACGCAGCAGCAGCTACAACAAAACAACCAATTTATTTATCTAATGACAGCTACGCATTCATCAGCAACAAAACATTTCCATTGATGATAAAACGGGTAAAAAAAAGCAACAGAGTTCCCCCTAAAAACATGTTTGCTTGGAAGGTAAAACAACGAGGACTGGATGAAGACTTTTGCACAGCTCTGACCCACCTGTATGTGGCAGAGGGCCGTAAACCTCATCTCCCTGGAGCTGCTCCCGCAGGCGGCCAGCAGGGGGCCTCGTGCTCGATCCAGAGCGGCCAGGCTGACGGCAGGAAGGTCGGCGCAGAGGCTCAAGAAGAGGCTGAGGGTGGCGGCCATGACGGGCGGGTGGTGGCTGACCAGGGAGGTGTCCAGCAGGGACAGGATGTCAAAGAGCTCCTCCTCCGACTGGGGCCGATAGCGCTGGAGGACCCTCAGAACCTCACACTGACCCCAAACGTCGCACTCCTTCAACCTGACGGTAAACACAGGGTTTAGATGGGTGGTGTCCAACTCCTGGTCCTCGAGGCCCCCCAGCCTGCACGTTTTACACCTTTCTCTGCTTTGACACACCTGAGTTAAATAAAAGTGATTAACGGGCTTCTGCAGAACCTGAAGGCCTGCTGAAGAGCAGAAGAACGTCTCAAACATGCAGGATAGTGGCCCTGGAGGACCAGGATAGGGCACCATTGGACTAGATGTTGCTGGATAAAACATTTTATCCCACACAAATCAAACAGTGAATACAATAAGAACATTAAAAACTCTTTCAAATAAAACTAAAATCATGTTTTTATCTCAAGAATTTAAGAATTTATGGATGTTTTTGTTTAAGAAATCAAGCTCAAGATTTCTCCCGTAATTTATCGCTGAACCAATCGGACATCCATCCATCATCTTCTCCTTATCTGTAGTCACAGAGGCAACAGGTCCAGGAGAGAAACCCAGACATCCCTCAGAGACACTTTCCAGCTCATCCTGGGGGACCCCGAGGTGTTCCCAGGCCAGAGAGGATACATGATCCCTCCAGCAAGTCCTGGGTCTTCCCCTGGGTCTCCTCCCAGTGGGAAATGTGGACCACCTCTAAAGAGAGGCGTCCTAACCAGATGCCCGAACCACCTCAACTGACTCCTTTCAATGTGGAGGATCTACTCTGAACTCCCCCCGGATGACGGAGCTCCTCACCATCTCTCTAAGGTTGAGCCCGGCCCACCCTACGAAGGAAAATCATTTAGGCCGCTTGTATCCGGGATTGCGTTCTTTTGGTCATGATCCACGCCTCGTGAACATAGGTGAGGGATGGAACGAAGACAGACCAGTAAATCCAGAGCTTTGCCTTTCAACCTCTTCACCATGACTGACCGAAGCAACGCATTTACTTTTTAGCTTTTAGCTAGCCTCTTAATGTTTTCAGCTTTAGATACAGTTCTTCTTCTTTTGTCTAGCTTTTTAATGTTTTACTTTTAGCTTGCTAATTGAACATCCTCCAGTATATATATGTTGCTAGCTGTTGGAGCTCAGGACCAACCTGTTGAGGAGGTGATGAGTGATTGGTTTGTTAATAACGACTCCTCCTTCCTCCTTCAGGATTTCTTCCAGAGCTCGGAGGCAGTTCACCATCACAACGGGGTCTGGGTCCCTCAGCAGGTTGTACAGCTCGTTCACCACCGCAGCATCTGAAAAAATGAGAAACAAGCCTGATATGGATATATAGGTTTGGTTATCTAAATTTCTACACTGTTTTCTCCTCTTTTCATGCACATGAAGGTGGAAACTGTGAAGACAACATGGCAAAATGAGCTAAAGGTCCACCTATGTCTGAGCCGGGTTGGAGATTCTGCAGCTTGGCCCATCCGAGCACCGCCACCCGTCGCACGCAGGCCGCTCTGTCTCTCAGTCCAGCTGTCAGAGGCTGCTCCACATACTCCACCAGGCTGGGCAACCTGCCACGCACAGACACAACCGTCACAAGCCCAGAACAGACCTCACACACGGGGTCCAGGTGAGTCTCAGCTCACCTGAGGTTGGTCATGCTCCTCAGAGCGAGGCTGCGGACCATGGGGTTCGGATCCTGGCAGTCTTTCCTCAGAGTGTTGACGACCAGCAGGGACAGCTCCGGGTTCAAGGTGGCGTAGGAACACAGGAAGATGTACACCAATTTTTTCTGGACCACATCCACCGTGGCGCACGCCTTCACCATCTCGCTGAAGAGGTCGGACACATCCACACCCTGAGACATCGCCCTGAGGTGGGGCAGAGTTCAATGAAAACAAAAAACAAAACAAACCTTTTATTAAACATACATATTATCATTACATTACAATCATTACACAAATAATAACAAATAACAATAAATAATATTTTTTTCCTGTACTAGGCTAAATGACATGGTTGTTGCTATTTTCTGTAGTTTTGTATCTTTGTGCACAGTAACTTGCTTTTTACTTTCCTTTTTATCTATTTCTCACCTTGCTAGTCCTGTACGGTAATTTAATATTCTTATTTTTATTCTCTTGATCTATGTTTATTTTTATTATTACTATCTTAATTCTACTATTATTGCTACAATTATATACTGTTTTGTGGATTGATGTATGTATCTGCTGCTGCTACACCTGAATTTCCCCGCAATAAAGGCTGTTTCTATTCGATTCTCAAAACTCATAAAAACAAGAGTCTGCTGTTCTAACAGTATCATTTGAAATTTGCATAATTTAAAAATACTGAAAACACAAGACTGCAGAAATGTTTTGTTGATTTCAAAACAACATGTAGACACCTAATAAATGTAATTTATTTCCAAAATGAATCAATCTGAGCAAAATGTGGACAAATATATTATTTTATTAAAGCAGAAACATGTATTTCTCAGGAGCAGCATGTCTGTTGTCTTTAAATGTTTATATAAAGTGATACCACACCAAACTACAGCTCAATATCTGTAAAAAAATATATAATAATAATAAAAGACAATAATCTCAGCTTGATTAACTGTGTAAAAACGTTTCTTGTTTCCTGACAGTGTAATCAAAATCTGACTGGTGTTAAGTTATTTTGCTAACAAACAGGGTTAACTCCAATAGTTAGTATTAAAACTCAGACTATATGTTGTGACTCTCAGCTACAAACACACCAAATTTTAGCTCAATAACTGTATCATTGACTCAGTTTGTGTTTTGCAGGATCAGTTGGCTGTGGTGGCCATCAAAAACCTTAGATTAAATTTCATCCAGTGGTTACTGAGATATTTTTGCTAACTTAAGTTTATACAGATCCAGCAGGTAAGAAGAGGAGGGGAAAAGGGTGATTTTGTGTCTGTAATCCACCTGGTAACCTTCATGATGATGTTGCGGTATCGCAGCGGGTCGGACTGGATGTTTGGGTTTGACAGAGCTCTCCTCAGCTCCTTCACCGTCTCCTTACCGCCCAGGTACGGCATGACGACGACCGCTAAAATAATAAATAAATCTAAATTTTAACAGTCTAACATGACGCCCTAACATTCTACAGAAACATAACAAGGTTAAAGTTTAGAAATATTACCAAATAAGACCAAAAACCTGGTGGTTTTACTCCTACTAAAACATGACAGGTTTGTTTACATCCTGGTCACTTCCGTGTTCTTCTTCGTTGGGTTTTTTTCCCCTCGGTTTTAACGCCGCCCCCTGCTGATTGGAAAAGGAATTACATGCCAGAAAAATACTGAAATGTGTTTTTTTTGTCCAGTTAAAATTTTTTCAAAGGTTCAAAGTGTCTGAAATATTAATTTTTTTATTTAATTATAATCCCATGCAAACTGCTGTGACTATTAACAACTAGACACTTAATAGCTGTAAGAATCATTGCTAGAAAACACTACAGTCATCCATCAAATATATTATTTTATCAGTTGAAATTATTGAAGTTTTATTAGTTGGTTCATTATAATATTTTACAAGTTATGTACTTCTATACAAGGAATAAGATTATGGAATAATCTGGAGAGTGATGTCAAAAATACCACATTAAGAGAATGATAAAAGTCACTTTGTTAAAGAAATATGAAAGATAATGTGTATTCATACGAAATGTTGTTCAACAAGAATTTGAGGTTGTTTTTTGTTTAGTTTTTTCGTGTTTGTAGATTATTGTTTAAAAATTTAATTTTGGGAAGAAAAAGGCCCAGATATAAGATTTTTATACTTCTTTCATTTTATTTGTGATTTGTATTTTTATTGTATACATTTTTTTAAAGAAATGAATAATTTAGTGGGGGAAAAAGTGGCATCAATCCTCTTTATGATAGTAAAAAAATATTCTCGTTCTTAAGCAATATTTTAACAATTAAATCCAAAGTTTGTTTTAAAAATGCAGAGTAAATGTTTTTGACATCTAACCAGACTTGGAATATCAAATATTATTTTTAGACAGCATATAGGAATTTTGTGTTTTATTGAAAACTGAGAAATTTAAAGTGATAAGAAGCTTTTTGACTAAATGTTTAAAAATATAAGTTTTTTAATCCCAATTTCAGCCCAGAACGAGTCTGTTTTTCTTCATTGTAATAAATTTAGCTTTTAAATAGTTAATTTGGGTCTGAACAGGTGCAGTTGTTGACAGTTGAACATGAAATCAAACACTCAGTCTGAGTTGATGGTTTTATTGATTGTGAAAAACAAAGTAAATCTAAAACAGGCAGCTTCAAAGCCTCCAGCGCTGTCGGCTCGACCACTAATCCCAGGACAAACATCGGCTCTACCTGGCCCCGGGTCGGGGTTTGATACGCAGAGCTTCATAAAGAAGGGAAAAAGTGGGAGGGGCTCCGCGCTGGACGGGCCAATCGGCTGAACGCTGCCCGCCGCTCAGAGGAAGCTGCTCAAGCCTTCCAATGAGAAGAGGGCAGAGGCAGGCGCCGCCACGCCTCATCACAAAACATTTCATCAAAACATTTCAAAATAATTAAATAGATAAAAAAAAATAAACAAGGTGCAAATGAACCCTGAATTATCGAAGGTGTGTCGAGGGTTAACAGTAATTTTGGTAAATTAAAGGTGAAAGTCGTCGGCGAGGCGTCGGATTACGACAGGTTGCCGCTCAGGTCTGGGTTGGCGGTGCTGTTGTCCTGATTTGACGCCTGGCTTCCTCGCGGCGGCACCTCAATGATGCGAGGCTTGTCGATGATGCGGGCGCGGCGGTCGCCCTTCTCTACAATTCCGATGATCCATGCCCCGTTTGAGGTGTTGCCCGCCGCCGAGTTGTGACTCTTCATCTCAGAACAAAACTTGGCTGCCTGCTCCCTGGGCAGACACACCAGCAGTCCACCTGGAGAGACGGAGACGGGCACAAGAGTCAACGCTTTAGTTAGTGCTTATTTTTACAGTTTTACACCACGAGGGCTGGATGAAGACTTCTGCACAGCCCCGTGAGTCTCCTACCGGAGGTCTCGGCCGACCTGCCCTGAAGCAGGCTGAACAGGTTCCCTCCAGCTTTGCTGATGGCGCTCATCTTGGCGATGATTGGCAGGTTGTGGATAACGAAGGCCACCTCGTTCTTCTGCTGCGATGCCAGGTTGTTGGCGTGTCCCAGCAGACCGAAGCCCGTCACGTCTGTGGCGGCGTGAGCCTGGTACTTGTGCATCAGGCGTGCCGCTGCAGAGGACACAGAGCCATTAGATCGTGTTTGTTTTTGTTAAAGAGAACCCCGACTTGACGTAATATTAGAGTTAATTTGATAAACTTTTACTACAACAAAGACTGTAAAACTACTACAGACCAGTAGTTTTTTTTATTAGTCTTTATTGTCCCGCATTATACATTTTACACATCGCACATGTGAACACACACGTGGAGCAGTCGAAGGGCCTTGTTCAAGGGCCCAAAGTGGGACTGGTTGGTTCGGGGAGTTGAACTGGCAACCCTCCGATCACAGGCACATCTTCTCTAACTTCTGGGCCACCACTCCCTTTTATTACTATTTATATATGTATTAGCTCGGGTGCTAATACTATGTCGTCATATAGATATATTAGCTTAAACGCCAACACTTTATTACCATATATATATATATATATATATATATATATATATATATGTGTGTGTGTGTGTGTGTGTGTGTGTGTGTGTGTGTGTGTGTGTTAACTGAGGTGATAATGCTATTTCATCATATATATGTATTAACTTGAGCGCCAAAGCTATATCACCATAAATACATGTATTAATTTGGGCACTAAAGCTAAACAGCTAAAGTTGAGGTTCTCCTTCCATGAAGCAGCTCTGTTGTCCTTCATCATTTTCAGTCAGAGTCATGTCTACATTCTCCTCTCTGTCAAGGCGCTCTGGTTATATTCTAAATGGTTGGTATACAGATGTTGTCCATGATTACTCTTTAAGCTGGATAGAGCTCGCACCACAACACCTGGTAAACGTCAGTGTTAATTTATGAAAACTTATTAACCTATAGTATTTTCTTTGTTGAAGTAAACAAGTGGGTTTGCTGGTTAAATATGAATTAAACACATGAAGAAAACACGGTACCTGTTCGGTTTAGCGTTGCCATGGAGAACATGGCTTCATGATACGCCTCTTTGACTTCCTCTTTGGTGATGACGAGCTTGATCTTGTTCCACCTTTCAGGCTGACGGGAGCAGAAAGATAAAAACAAGAGCGTGAAGACGTCCATGAAGAAATGCCATCCCTCTTTAAGTTTGCGTTTCAAACCTGTTCGAGCCACTGGTGGGCGTTCACGGCCACCTGAGTCCCCAGAGGTTTGGTCAGAACCAGGACGTCTCCCGGCACGGCTCCGTCAGGCCTAAAAACCCATTCAGATTAAGTTTTACCTTTAACGTGTCCAAAGGGATTAAAGTGTGTCTTTGTGCTCAAATCAGTTTTAAAGATTCACCTTTAAGGAAAAAATACAACTAACCAATGAAATAAAACTCGTCTCACTTGAAATTGTTAACGGTTGCATGAAGTCAAATCAAAGTTGACACAACAGACTCACATGATGAACTCGTTGGGCTGGCAGACGACAGACGCCACGCCCCCGATGATGATCCAGGGGTTGACGACCGTCTGACCGCCGGTCACCGATGTCCCTCCTTCCTCTGCGGCGTCACGGAACCCTCGGATCATCAGCGGCATCGCTCGCTCTCGATCCTGTTTAAAAATAAATAAATAAAAATTAATCTAATAACGAGACTACAGAAAAATCTTTACTTGATAAATAAAAAAATCCAAACTTTAACCACTAGATCGAATAACGTAGTTTGATTTGGAAGAAAAGGACCGGTCAGTACCTTCTCGTTCATCTTCTGGCTGACGCTCAGCAGCATCAACATGTTGTCGCACTCCGTGATGCCCATGGCGTACAGGTCGCTGAGGACGTTACAACACGCTATCCTCCCCTGAGGAATGGGAAGCACAGGTAGAAAGATTACAACTGTTTTTACTGGGTCTCCACCCAAACTCTGCAGCACCACAGTTAACCCTCTGTAATTAGGATTTATGGTAATAAAGCAGGGTGCAGGTCCGGTTATCTCCATCAGTTATTTGTTTACTCATCCAGTTTAGAGCTGCACCATGTATCGTTTGAGCATTGTCATCATAATGTTTAATTCATTAAAACACTTAATTACATAAATATAAGTAGATATAAATCAATTTAATTCCTGTATAAATTACAGATGCAAGTTATTGAATAATGTTGTCTGAAGTTGATTTATCTTATAGACTAACAATAGATAAGCAGCCATTTTCTTAAAAACCAGTTTTCTATAGAATCAAGAGGGTCTTTTCATAAAATGAAGGATTTTTTAAATATGTTAAATAAAAAAGAAGCACATCATAAATATTTTAACAATTGATTTTGCCAACTGTATCAAACACTGACTGAAAAAAATGTGGATTTCTCATACATTAATAAACTTGGTTATAGCTAAAACATTATTATAATATATTATAATTATATGATAATTATGTAATTTATTGTAACATACTGTAACTGGATGCATTTTGTTACGCTAGAAGCTACAGAATTTTTCTGTTCCAACAATCAGACGACCGCAAACATGTGACTCAGGTCTAAGCTCCTGCAGTCACATGACGTAGTTTTCTCTGTTACTTCTTAAGATCTCTGCTAAACAAGATAAAAAACAGCTTGTTTTTATGATTACTGCTTTCCTGATTGCAGCACCAAACACATACAACACACAGAGTGACACAAGTATGTAGGACTAAATAATACTACATTACTGTGCAAAGGTTTTGAGGTACTCCTCTTTAAATTCTTCAACTCTAAACTATGAATCTTTAATGCAGAAAACCAAAAAATATTAAATAAAATAAATATTTAACCTGGATTTTCAACCTTTTTATAAAAGCAACTTCTCTTTACACAAAAATAACAGTTTAATCAACATAATATAATATTTCTGCACCAAAAAATTGATTCCAAATGAGTTTTGCTCAACCTCTGCCTAAAATAAACAAAAAAGAAACCAGCTGATTATCAATTTAAAAGAGTTTTAAACCAGTTTAATTTCAGTTTTCTTATATAAACCGCTCACTTCAGGTCTTTCTGCAGGATTCCTCTTGAACTCGGGTCAGGAGTTGGACTTTAATGTTGCAGTGGAACGTGGTTTAATGAGGTGCTGATTCATCAAAAAATTCTGGACCCCAGGTTGATTTTATGTCCACGTGACGCAATACAAACAGACTTAATGCTTGCTTTTTTAAAATAACCACAGACAGTGTGATTGCTTCATGGAGGGTGGGGGATGCAGACTCACCATCATGTACGGATCTTCAACCAGAGGGTAAAAGAAATCAGTGGTTTGAACCAGAGACAGCCCTCCATGTCTTAGGGGGATCACACAGCTGTCCAAACCAATACCTAAAATAAAAACATGTTTTCTGTGTCAGGGTTCCTACAGTTTAAAGCAACTTCAATTTAAGACTTTTTAATGCCAACTGAAATTTAATTTAATACCAATTTCATAATAAACACAAATGGCAAAAAAATAAATCTGTAGCAGAAACTCATGAATCAAAGTATTTTTGGTTGAAGTATTCAAATATTGCTAATAGACCAATTGTTTTTATTCAAATCTAACTATAGCAAAAACATTCTTAGCAGTCAGTTTAACAACCCAAAATATGGAGTTTTAGGACCCAGAGTGGGGTCTTAACCCCAATTTGCTGTGGATTAAACCTTAAGTTACTGTGACATCAAAATTTGCAAAAAAATTAATAGTTAATGCATATTTGAAAAGACAGCATTATTAACATATTACAAAACGAATTTCACACAAATCTTTGCTTAGAAAAAGAGTAAGATTTTTTTATTATTATTTTTGTTAATTGAAGATTAATGACAATATACTGATTTAAACCATTATTTGATTAATGTTGAATTTAATGTTATATTTGGAAATGGGGGCAGATATAAGATTTTTCTTCTTCTGCTACCTTTCATTTCATTTTATTTCATTTTAATATATACGTGTATGTATTTTTATTTTATTATTATTTTCCTTTTTTTCTCTCATATTGTTTTATATGTTTTGAATGCATTTTGTTTTGGTTAAATGAAATGATATGAATGAATGAATGAATGAATGAATGAATGAATGAATGAATGAATGAATGAACTAAACTAAGAATTTCACATTGCTCAGATGGACATTTGTTGAGATATTTGCATCTAGTAACAAGTGATGTCAAAGAAGAATGTCTGCATGTGAACATTTAAAAAATAAATGTGACCAATTATTTTAATAATTAAGATTAATTACAATCATCTTATGTACAATGTGTTAACATGTTTCAGACTTCTAGAAGATTGATTTAAGACATTTTAAGGCTAATTAAGGCCTTATTTATAAAACCTTTTAAGGATCTGCAGCAACCCTTTGTGTTTAAAAGTCACATTTTTGCAGATTACTTTAATGCAAGTATTTTGTGTAAATAATATACAGCAAGTAATGAACTTAGTACTCACATAAAATATGAAATATTCTGCTGAATCATTACATCATTGTGTAATTTAACAGCTAAACACTCGTCTCTTGATTTATTGTGTTATTGTTTGTATTATCATGCATTTATGATGTCTCAAAGAGATAACTAGGATCATCAGCGAGTTACATGTTAACTAATTTAACAGTCAAACCTGTTTTACCTGGCTTTTAGCTGTCATTCTGCCAAATGAGAAACAAGCTAACAAGGTTAGCAACACTTCGGCTAACTGAAGTTAGCTTGGAGAGCAAAGGTTCGAGCTAAAAAAACAACAACAAACAAATCATTAACTTTGTTCCTCACCGAGCCGCGGGCCGGACAACTGTTCAACGAACTCCGAGGCCTGGTCCTCGGCTTTCCCCGACTCGTCGGCGGCTCGGTCCGGCTCCAGTCCCGACAGGAGTTTGAGCAGAGCCTCCTGCGGGACCTTGCATCCTCATCCCTTCATGTCCGAGAAGGCTGTGAGGCGGAACCCGCGATCCAGGCCATGCTCCACGGGGTCGAAAGGCTTGTATCCCGGGGGGAAACACCCCGCGGACCCCACAACCTCCTCGGAGGGAGGTGGGGGGCTGGAGCTCGACATGCTTTTACCCCGAGCACCGGTTCTGATTTGAAACAAAATGCAGCAGCAGGAGGACACACACACAGTAAAGACGCGCTGAGCGGTGTTCGTGCGAGCAGCGCTGCGTCATTAGAAGAAAACACTTACCAAAATAAAACAAAATCAACATCCTAAAAAAATTGTTTATACGTCCGTACGTAAAATTTACAAACATTAAAGATTATATTTACATTAATATTTTTATATAAAGTTAAATTATCATAATACAGGACATTAAAATTCTAAAAGAAATGGGAGATGTGTATTATTTTGAAATTTCTGCCAAGTTTCCGGCGATAGTTCGAAATAGAAATTGACGAAGCGCGAGCTCCAGGGTTGCCAGACTGGGCTGGTTTCCGCACAATTGGGCTTCTTTTGAACTTGTTGGGCTGGAAAAAACAGCTTTGGGCTGCTTTTTACCATATTTGGCTTTTTTTTTTTTTTTAGAAAGTATTCATAAGGAAATTATATGAAAATATCAAGTGTCACTACGAAATGGTTAATATTAACTGTAAACACAAAGAGAGGAGACTGGGTTTCTGAAATTCTGAGGACCTATACCACCCCTTCTGAAAAACAATCCGAGGGCTATTTAGTTGACTTTTATGTAATACAACACACACTCTGCTCTGCCTGGTGGAATCAGACTGGGCTGAACATTTCATTAGCGGCTAGTTCACCTATCAGAACAGGCCGTGTCAGCCTGCAGCTTCTTTTCAATTCCCCCAGGCCCATTAAAGCCAGCTAACAGGTGGTCTATGACCTGCATTTATCCACAGGCTGACAGACTCTGAAGTCTGACAACATGAGAACATATTGATCAGATCAATGAGGTATATATACTAGAGAGGCTACCCCCGTCAAGAGGCTGGGGCCAAGATATGCTAAGCGCGACGCCATCTT
>JARVGW010000047.1:24803423-24815496 GCA_031762495.1 Anablepsoides rubrolineatus | reverse complement strand
AAAGGGGTATAAAAGTGGTTAGAAAGGGGTACAAAGTGGTTATAAAGTGGTATAAAGTGGTTAGAAAGGGGTATAAAGTGGTTATAAAGGGGTACACAGTGGTTATAAAGGGGTATAAAAGTGGTTATAAAGGGGTATAAAGTGGTTATAAAGGGGTATAAAGTGGTTATAAAGTGGTATAAAGTGATTATAAAGTGATTATAAAGTGGTTATAAAGTGATATAAAGTGGTTATAAAGTGGTATAAAGTGGTTATAAAGGGGTATAAGGTGATTATAAAGTGATTATAAAGTGGTATAAAGTGATTATAAAGTGGTATAAAGTGATTATAAAGTGGTTATAAAGTGGTTAGAAAGGGGTATAAAGTGGTTATAAAGGGGTACAAAGTGGTTATAAAGGGGTACAAAGTGGTTATAAAGGGGTATAAAAGTGGTTATAAAGGGGTATAAAAGTGGTTATAAAGGGGTATAAAAGTGGTTATAAAGTGGGTATAAAGTGATATAAAGTGGTTATAAAGTGGTATAAAGTGGTTATAAAGGGGTATAAGGTGATTATAAAGTGATTATAAAGTGGTATAAAGTTGTATAAAGTGATTATAAAGTGGTATAAAGTGATTATAAAGTGGTTAGAAAGTGGTTAGAAAGGGGTATAAAGTGGTTATAAAGGGGTACAAAGTGGTTATAAAGGGGTATAAAAGTGGTTATAAAGGGGTATAAAAGTGGTTAGAAAGGGGTACAAAGTGGTTATAAAGGGGTATAAAAGTGGTTATAAAGGGGTATAAAGTGGTTATAAAGGGGTATAAAGTGGTTATAAAGGGGTATAAAGTGGTTAGAAAGTGGTTAGAAAGTGGTATAAAGTGGTTATAAAGGGGTATAAAGTGATTATAAAGTGGTATAAAGTGGTTATAAAGGGGTATAAAGTGATTATAAAATGATTATAAAGTGGTATAAAGTGGTTATAAAGTGGTATAGAGTGGTTATAAAGGGGTATAAAGTGGTTATAAAGGGTTATAAAGTGGTATAAAGTGGTTATAAAGTGGTATAAAGTGGTTATAAAGGGGTATAAAGTGGTTATAAAGTGATTATAAAGTGGTTATAAAGTGGTATAAAGTGGTTATAAAGTGGTATAAAGTGGTTATAAAGGGGTATAAAGTGATTATAAAGTGATTATAAAGTGGTATAAAGTGATTATAAAGTGGTATAAAATGATTATAAAGTGATTATAAAGTGGTATAAAGTGGTATAAAGTGTTTTCTACTTACGTAATTCTCTCCAAAGTTGCGCTGCCCTTGTCTGTAGGCCTCCAAGATCATCTCGGGGGGCTTTGTTTTGCTGACGGCGACAAGGCGAGGTGGGACGGCCGGGACCGCCTGCGGGAGGACGAGATGTTCTTCATCAGTACCATGGGCTCAGAGTGACTCTTTTTGAACAAACAATAACAAAATGTGGACGGTGCAAAGCTGAGATGCTGTTAAATATCAGAACAGTTTGGTTTTATCAGGAACACGCTGAGCATTCAAACAAGCTTCGACTCAGATAACCTTCAACTCAGAGAACCGTGCCAAAAAAAACAACAACTAACTCTCTTTTTGTTATATTTTGCTTCCAAGCAGCCAGATGTTTCAGAATCTTTTAGAGATCTCAGGGAGTAGATCTTTCTGGAGGTCTTTCAAGGTTTTTGCTGCTGTTATCAGGCATAAAAAAACCTCTCTCAAAGATATAATTTGTTCCCTTTTTCTGTAGCTGAACCTATAAAAGAAAAATCCCAAACGTAACAGCTTGACGCACACAAAATGAGATGAGAACTTGACCTACGCTAGAAGATCAGCTGAAGGATAATGTGTCTCTGCTGGATTTTCTCTCCTTTTTAAGAAACGTGACATTCAGTAATAAATCACGCTTTGACTTTTGTCCTCCTCTTGCTCAGTTCTCAGGATAAAAACAAAACTGCACAATGGTGAGAATAGCTCATTTAGAAACCACCTGACAGTCACATGCATGTCCTTCAAATACAAAAACACATTTTTATATTGAAATAATTTAACCAGACCTCTAACATGGCTCTACTTCAGTTATTCCTGGCTATGCAGCGTCACTATCATTATCATGATCAAACAGATACCATCTCCCCTCCCAAAACAGTAACTAAAGCTAAAAAGTGGAAAATCAATATCGGCCCAGTTTTACATATCGGGCCAATACCAATATTCTAAAAAATGACCAATATCGGCCTGTACCGCTATGATATATCGTGCATCCCTAAACAATTTTACCCATTTTGTCACATAACTGGCATATTTTCTTTTGAATGCAGCTGTAAAGATAGTATTTAACATATAAATTCAATTGTAGATTTATTTTGTTTGTTTTTTGTTGCATTTTTTACATTTAATTATTTGTTTTTCTTGTTTTGATTATTTAATAAGTGATTCAAATAATTGATTTAATGATTTTATTGTTGGTTCAATGTATTTTGTTTTTGGTGGAGGCTTTTTGCCTCTCCCTGCACTGTCATTATACTTTACTCTCTCTTCCACCTGCTCCCTACTCTCACTGTAGAGGTCTTCTGCAGCTTCTTAAAAGAAAAACTTTGAAATACCTCCAGAAACCCTTAAAAGATTACAAGTATAAAACAAAGAAATGAAGGATGTTGGCAGAGCATAATCTCAAAGGACCTCATGAAATGTCACTAAGGCTAAATAGAGCAAAAGCACGTGCTTCTCTTTTAATTCATAACCATAAAATAAAGAGTTAAAGTCTACATGCACGCATGAACCACGCTGCCAGTTTCAACCATGCATCGTGTTGTCACAGTGCTGCCAGGAGAAGCTAGCTTTTCTTCCATCCAAGAAGGTTGAAGATGTTTTGGCAGCCCTTACGTAACACAACCGGTCGCGTTTTCTGCACCGACACTCGTTCTATCCGCGCGCCGACACCGTAGCGTCGAGAGCCGGCGCCGCCGAGCCGAGCCGAGCGGAGACCTCCCCCCCCCGGACCGCGGTTACCTTGGGCCGCCGCGCCGCCGCCTGGTTCACCCGCTCCAGCACGGACTGCACTGCCTTGCCAACCTCCCCCGACATTGCTACTTTCCACATAACGTCAAACACCGCGACGCAAAGCGAGTCGTGGTGCGTGACGTAAGCGCGACGTAAGCACGGTGACGGCGATCCGCTTTCAAATTAAAAGCCCGACTGAAATTTGTTTTTAATTTTCAGAAAAATATCCATTTTATGAATACAAAAAACAACTCATAATTACCAATAGAGAGGAGAATAATGTAGTTCCTCAAAACTAAAATACAAACGTTAAAAAAAGTAATTGTTCAAGAAACAGCACATATGCATTTACAATCAACAATCTGGATCAAACAATTATGAACAAACGTGGTCTAGAATCATAAAAACAATACAGCATTACATTTTAAGGGAACAAACAAAAGTAAATGATAATAAGTGTAAAGGGGACATGTAATTTTAACTTAGAACATGGTAAACATTGTTCATTAAGGAAAATAATTTCTGAGCTTTAGGGCTTTTCATAAGTTTTAACGATTTCAAATATAAATAAAAGTCATTTTCTAAATGAGTGAAATTTGGACATTTCTGTTCTTTGTTCCTGTGAATAAAGAACTTGGCTACAGGTTTGTACAGTTGCACAAAAGAAAAATAGGTGGTCTATTGTTTCTGTAATTTTCACAAAATGTGCAACACAAAGTCCATTAAATATTTTACAGGGAATTAAAGCGTACAAAAATAACATACATATATAAACATATTCTAGTTTGTAAACAAATAAAAAATCGTTCTGCAGTTTTTGCAACTTTTTGTTAAAGTTTGCTTATTAAAAAATATAGCCGGGTTCTTAAAGTCTACAAACGGGCTGAGGCGCCCTCTGGCGGGCAAAGCTCGACGTTTCAGTCTACTTTACCTGATCTTTAAAATGTGCACAAAACACAAGCTCAAAAAAATAAAATCACATGTCATATTACACTGTTTATTTAACAGAACGTAATCTAAAATATGTAAGCAATTTAAAAACCATAACTAGCCTATAATTCAAAGGAAATGTGTTTCATAGCAACTTTTCTCTATCAATCTTGTTTTAAATTAGTATCATATGCTTGAGTTTTGCTCCAATTATGACTGCAGTTCATTGAGGTTTTGGCACTACTTAGATCAATAACACTTAGGTTCTGGACAGACTGGACCATTGCAGCACCTTTTTTCATTTTGTTGTACATCTTCTGCTGTTTATTATTGTTCTATGTGATCATGACACATCCAGGTTTTCTCCAAATGTGCTGGTGATACCTCATTTAATACTTCAACCTTAAGAGATCTTTCAAACTCTTCAAGTTTTTGCTCTTTAACAACAAAAAACAAGTATTTGTGAGCTGTAAGTTCTCATGACTTCTAAACATCAATGCAAAACAAGTGATAAAACCATTCAAATAAATTGACTTTGACCTCGTAGAGCTGTTTGTCAATCCAGACTAGAACCTCTTTAATAAAATAAAAGCTCAAAAACAAACTGAAAAAAAAGATTTATTCACAAAAACCATCCAAACATCTCAGACATACAAAGGTGAACTAAACTGGAAGAAAGAATGTAAAAATGTGTCGCTCCGTCTCTGGTCCTCTCATACTCTCTCTAAGGCCTCCAACATGATGATGCTGTTTCCTCTGATCACCTTTAGAACAAAAACAACAAAACAAACCATTAAATCCATTCAGAACTCTGATATCAAACAGGACAAACAAGCATTAAGGATGAGGGGGTATTAAATACAGAGGGTCATGAGCAGACTATTTGTTTAAATTTATGAGAATAAAGTCCAAATAATACAAAAATAAAATTATATTTCAATATTTTTTAAATATATGAGCGTATGATAATGAGTCATTATATTACTAGAATAAATTCATGAAGTTTATTCTAGTAATAAAAAAAACCCACTCTGTCGTACATAAATGATGCATTTCCCAGATTTATTTATTCAAATAAAGGTTTGAGAAACCGAGGTGTTTTCATGACTAAAAAAGAAGTTTTTTCGATACTCACCACCATACCGATGGTGTTCTGTTGTCCTCCTGGGCCCATCTCCAGACAGTCGTCCATCACCAGGTTCATGAACGGGTCGAACCCTCGCAGGATGCCCTGCACATGTCTGCCTCCATTCAACTTCACTAAAGAACAGAAAACAAAAAGGAAAACCCATCAGACAGACTGACATCACAGAAAAATTTAATGAGTCGACTCAATCGTCTTAACCAAGAAAGTTGAAGGTTGTTAACTTTGGTTAAATTAATGTTATATTTGAAATGCAACTAATTCAAACAGGCCTGTTGAAAACGTCCAGATTCATTTAGCATGTTTCCAGGTTAGATTGTCTCAAATAACAGCACTTTGTGCTTTTTATGAAACGTTGCAACGACCTAGATAATTATCACTCCTGGTTCGTTATTTAAACAAACCAAGAAGCCCTGCTGACGTCAAATTCAACACAGATAAATTAGGTCTTTTTTCCCATAGTGAAGTCTTAAATGTGAGCTTGTGTTCCACATTTAATTATAATCTAAAAAATCAAAAATATGCATTGATTTAGCACGAGTGGACGCTCATCTTCATCACTTACACATTTTGTGCAAGACTTATTTCTATGCGAATTAAAATGACTATTAGAGTTCCTATAAGTTAAAAAAGGGTAAAAAAAATAAAAACGGCTCATAGAAATAAATTGACTTCGTTCACTCATTTTTATTTAAGCTAAAGCTCAAAATCAAATCAAAGTTTTTTTTATAAACATTTACAGATTTAAACCATACTTACATGAAAGCTTTTTGTCCATAAATCTGAAAATTAAAAAAAATAATACTTTACATTAGGGAGGCTGAAACAGGAAAGCTAATGTTAGCATTTTATTCATAGAAAACAATGCGATGCTAACGTTCGGTTTCTATTAAAAACTAATAATCATATAGAACAAATAATATTAATATATTCTCTATTTAAAAAACAAACAAAGTAAACTCACTTCTTCAGCTCTGGTGGGTGCGCTTTGCTCATTTTGTCTTTATTTGTCTGATAGCCGGTATGCTAACTCGTCAGGTTTGCGTTTGAAGCCGCGGAAGGAAAGAAAGCGTGCGAGCTGACCCCGGAAGTTAACGTGTCTCTTCCCCACAGCGCCGCCTGCAGGACAGGAAGAGAAAGTGTTTGTTTACCTGAATCCATACAGCTTCACTTCCATCTTTAGCTTGTTAGGTTTAGTTAATATGAACAATGGAAGATGTTTAATCAAATTTAAATAGATAATATTATGTAGGAACAAAAAAAGTCACGTACAGCTTAAAATATTCAACCTTTAGTAATAAAACTAACGTCAGGGTGCTAATTGTAGGCTAACAGCTCATTTGTAAATCTGCCTAAATTCCAGCCACTTTTGTGAATCAGTGATCCCAATAGTTGATTAATTTAAGTTTTATCTAAATTAATTCAATAGTTTGAGAGGAAACCTATTAATACAATAAGACAAACTTTATTTTGCTACCATTAAGTCAGTGTATTCAATCTATCTGCAGGATGCACTATATTAAAAAAAGCTTATATTTTAGTCAAATATTCATACAACACTTAAATTATTTTTAAGTGTCACATTTAAGCATAGAAGTAAATGTTAACGAGCTTAAATAAAAAACAAAAATGTTTAACTGTAAAGTTTTATTTATGTTCTATAAAGAGTCGTGTACCAACTTACAAAACAAACAAAAGAATCCCCACACAAAATGATGCTAAACCCTTCAAATCACACAGTACATTTCTACAGTAGCACTCAGAAAACAGTAGCAGAAAATATCCGACAGAAAACCTAAAACACTGTCGTTTCAACGCTCCACAGGTTTGCATAAATGGAGCCGTTTGAACAAAAGTTTGTCTCCGTGTGATGAGGTCACTGAAACAACTCGATTCACAAAAAGAGAAAAAAAACATCCAGCTTCCCGCCCCTTCTGTAAGGCTGCAGAATTAAAAAGTTTCTTCTTTGTAAGGTGGCTTCAAAATACAAAAATAAATCTAAAGTTTCAGTCAAAAATGAATCAATACCACAGAGATGAGCCTTAAAAGTCATCATGATGTTGGAAATGCATCAAACTGAACCAAGATATGATTTAGAAAACAAAGAACTTACTCCTTAAACCAAGAAAAACATCAAAATATTTGATGATTTAATTAAAAAAAGTTACTCATTGGGAACCAAGAAATCAAACAGTTTGTTTGCCAGAATCTGAAATGTAAACAAAAAGGTTGAATCCATGAAAAACCCTTCATTTAGTATGTTTTCAAACTTATTTATTTAGTAAAAGGTGGAAAAATACTGTTAGGATTTTGTCTTTATGTTTAGATTTAATTTATTTTTAATTGATCTTCCCAACTTAAAGCTCTGTCAGACTGGACAACTTATAAACATTTCAAAGACGTTGAAGATGGAAATATAAAATCAACAGGAAACTTCTTTTTGGTTATTAGCAATTTAGACATAAATGTTTCATAAGTTGTCTAGTGTGACAGGGCCTTTAGTGATGCATACCTTTAAAAAGGAGAAATTTTTCTACTCATTTAATTCAAGAACAAACATTTAATGACTAAGAAAAATCTACCATAGCACAAATAAAATCCTGTGTGCATTAGGGTTATTTTGTGCAATTAATCGTCAGAAAAACTTTAATCAATTCTTTGGCACTTGACGATTAATACCATTAATGTCACCAGGCAGACTGGATTTACGAACATTTACCAATAAATTTCTGTAATTTATTTATCATAACTCCAGTTTTACTTGGTCTAGCTTATAGCCTGAAGTCTGTACTTTTTACACAATTTGGAACTGATTTTTATGGAGCAAATCTTTCCCACTTGACTGACGACACGGTCATGTGACTACGACATGCAGGCGTCCATTATATTATCGGTAAAATACCACAATTAATCATGATTTTATTTTTCCAAATTCTCCCTACCTTAGTGTGCATAGAAAGCAGTATATTAAAGCTCTAAGGAGGTAAAACATCCCGTTTGTTTGAACGCCCACATTGTCTCGTGATAGTTCCCCACGAGGAGGGATTTTATTTTTCTTCACCGCGAGACAAAACAAAAACACAGCTGCAGAGCTTCAAGTACAGGTTAACATTCAGCCCTCGACACGACTCAGTCAGTGACCTTTTAGATCTAAACTGATTTATTTCACCGTCCTGTCGTTCTTACGCAGACGCTGAGAAGCCGTGCTGAGACTTTTTATCATCTGCGCCTCAAAACAACACTCAAACGCCTCACAAAGACGACGACCCTGAACTATTATCTCTACTTGTTTTCCCACTGTGTGCTCGTTTAATAAAGTTATCAGCAAAGTGTTTACTTGAACCGGTCATATGCTGGGTTTACTTTGTGGGGTAGAAGCTGAACAACCTACGGAAGAGGATTAGGACTGCTGAAAAAAAAAAAAAAAAGGATTCTGACTTTTTACTCAGAATTCTGAGATTAAACAGCATGAATCCAGGCAGACATCTTATTTGGCCAGTGGCTAACATGTAGCTACAGGTTGATTTTCATTTTAAAACACTCAAACAGAGGAACAAAAATAAACGCAGTACGGGATAATTCCAGGAATCAAGAGCTGTTACATCATTTATTCATCTGTTTGATTCAATATTGCAAAACACGTTTGTTGCTCTCTGGTGCCCATCTGCCTGAGAGTCAGAATTCTGAGTTTAAAAGTCAGAATTCTGAGTAAAATGTCAGAACTCCAGCTTTAATCTTAAAATTCTGAGATTAAAGTTAAAATTCTTTTATTTTTTCACTGGCCCTAATCCTCTTCCGTAAGAACCAAACGCTGCAGCAGGAAATTTAATTTTACCCAGTAAAAAAAAAAAAAGAAAAAAAGAAATGAACACAGTGTGAATGTTGGTTCACTTTTCATCTCTGAGTCAAAAACCTCAGTTACAAATTAAAGTAATGCTTTCTGTGGAAGAACTTGCATCAATAAACACCTGATGCCAGTTCTACAAGTAAAAAAAAAACAAAGTTTGAAGGTGTTCAGAGGCAGCGAGGTGATGAAGACGAGCGTATGTCGGATCCTCCTGATGCCTGATTGTCGGTGAATAAAACCCTCGAACACCGAGGCGTAACAAAGGCCACGCGTGAACGTCAGGCCTTCCCGGCCTGCTGCGTGAAGCCCTCTGAGATCCGGTCCTCCTCCACCCGGACCCGCAGGTGCTCCTGACAGTGCTGGAGGAAGGAGTCCAGCGCTGAGAAGCCCAGCTGACAGGGCACGCAGTGGTACAGCCGGTGTCTCCTGGAGCCCGGTCCTTTGCAGGGCTCCATGTCGCTGGCGCAGACGCTGCACCGCCTCTTCTGCTCTGGGGTCTGGTGCAGCTCCATGTGCTCCTTCAGCTGCCACTGCAGAGAGAAGACCTCCGGGCAGGAGGGGCAGGGGAACTCTTTTTCCTCTTCCTCCCTGCTCTTTAACACCCCGGGAAGCTTCCGGGGCCGTCCTGGTTTGCGTGTCTTGACGATTTTATTTGGTCCGTTTTCCGAGGGTTTGGAGTCTTTAGGGGCACATCCCGGAAGGGTTTTCTTGTTTTTGATGGTGTGTGACAGTGCGTGCTGTCTGAGATGTGCCCTCAGTGACAAATGATGGAAGAAGACTCTGCAGCAGATCTGACACGGATACACGCAAACCTTCCTGTGCTTTTTGACCACCGGCCTGACTTCTCTCCTGGTCGACTTCTCCCTGCTGTGCTCCTCCTTGCGGTGCACATACAGGTGGGAGGTGTTCCTGAACACCATGTCACAGGAGCGGCAGCTGAGGAGCTTCTGTTTGGAGACGGGCATTTGTTGTGCTCGCGGAGCCTCTGCGGTCCTCTCCTCGGCGACGTGATTGTTTTGTTTATGCCGCTGCAGAGCGGCCTCTGTTCTGAAAGTTCTGGAGCAGACCCGGCACACGCTCGCCGAGTCGCCCTCTGAAACCGGATGAGAGTGTTCCGGGAGGCTGTCGGCTGTGTTCGAGGCGTACGGCGGCTCGCTGCAGCCCGCCTGCTGGTGCTGCAGCAGCGCCTGCTTCTGGCCGAAGCTCCTCCCACACGGGGCGCACGAATAAGCACTGCTGCAGAAAAGGTGCGGCGGGCGGTGAGGCGGTTTATCCTGCAGCTTGTCAGGGTTCGAGGTCCGCGTGGCGCACACGGGGCACAGGGCGCCGAGCCGCGACAGCGTGCGACATCGCTCGCAGCGGGCGGAGTCCTGGTTACATTTGTGCAGCTGTAAGGACGAGCGCAGAGAGAACGCCTGGCTGCAGGAGGGACACCGGTGAGGCTTGGGCAGCGTGTGTTTCAGCTCCTGGTGCTGCAGCAGGTCCGCCGCGTACGGGAAAGCCTTCCCGCACTCCGGACACACGTACAGCTGAAGATGGGACAGCTGCTGCTCGCTCTGAGCGTGTTGTCTCGTGTTGGAGCGAGCGATGAAGCTGGCGAGCCTGGACAGCGTGTCGGCCGTGGTGGAGCGGCTGAACGACTCCTGGGACCTGGATGTACTCCAGCTGACTCCATCCATCCTTTCAGAGCTTCTCTCCAGCTTCAAGACAGACAGGAGACACGAGTCAGACGTTTTTTTTTATTGTTTAGAAAATGAGAGGTAGATGCAGCAAATCACTGACAAATACATAAAAAGACAATACGACACCTTTCAGCTTTTAACTTTGTAGTTCCCAAACTTTTGAACTCATTACAGCAATCTCTAAAAGCTGTAAACTCAATGGAGACTTTTAAAAGGCAGCTTAAAACATATTTTTTTAAACAGGCTTTTTAACATGTTTGTATGAGTTTTATGTTGTTTTCTTATCATTTGTAAATGTGTTTTATGCTTTGTTGTTGTGAAGCACTTTGAGGCTATTTGACTGTGAAAAGTGCTAAATAAAAAGGTTACTTCCTTTTGTTTCTAAATCACCTTTGTTTTCTCCAAAGAGTTACGATCAATACTTTGGGCTTCTTGAATGATATTTTAGAGCTTTTCTTCTTAAACTGACTTCTGCTTCTTGTTTTGATGTGATCCCACTTCCTCTTTTGATTTCTACTCAAATTATCTTATTTTATGTTGCCAGATCAAGTATTAAGAAAATAGCCATTTGGAAATTACCGTGTTGGTCCAAACAAATCTATAAAGTTTGACACAAATCTAATTTAAATGTGACTTTATTTTCATGTCTAATTATAATATTGGTGTATTCCTTTAGCTTGTTGTTGTTTTAATGGTTTATAACTCCTTGATAAATAAGTTACTAGGCTGTTTTGAAGGACACGTTAAGCTCATAAATCAGACATTTGAACGTGTAAGAAATGTATCTTTTGTTAATTAATCTTGTTAACTTTCTCAAAGCTGATAATGTTGACAAGTTTAAAACAAGTTTAAATAATGACCCAGTTAATCATCTAGTCAACCTAGTTTTAGTTGAGAAAACGGCTCCTCTCGGTCAGTAAAGACACAACCACAGCTTTAGCTCCATGTTTGCTAACGTTAGCTCGCTGCTAAGCTATGCTAACATGTTAAAAATCCACATTTTTCGTTTTTTTTTAACGGCTTACCTGAGCCCTCAAACAAAACCAGACCGAGTTCGGTACGGAGAACCGCGTAAAATCAACCTGTGTGGGTCGGTACCAGACGGTTCTCTCACTGGGAACCACACTCGCATGTTTGCGGACGCGGAGAGATCACTTCCGGTAACTGGGCGCGCGCGTGCTCCTCCTTTTCTTTCAGCCGGGGAAGGACCCGGATAGAAATGAGGGAGGAGCTCTTCTGAAATTCGTATTAGAGCGCAAGCTCCGCCCACCCAGCGAGCCGTTTTGACAGCCGGCTAATAAATGGAGTTAAATAAAAAACAAATAAGTACGGAGCCCGTCCGGTGACATGGAATAATTTTATTTTTTCACGTGGCCACGCAATAATTTTCACGTGGCCGCGTGAAAATAACACGTTCCCACGTGATAATTAACGCGTGCCCACGTGATAATTTTCACGTTCCCACGTGATAATTAT
>JARVGW010000047.1:24752414-24764381 GCA_031762495.1 Anablepsoides rubrolineatus | reverse complement strand
CTAGTCCTACAAACACAGCTATCACTGCTAACACTGCTAGTCCTGCAATCACTGCTAACTCTGCTAGTCCTGCTAACTCTGCTAGTCCTGCAAACGCAGCTAACACTGAAGATGGCATTTAAAATCTAAATTCAAAACGCTCACATTGTTAATTAAAAAAATTGAAAACAACATGGATGGTACCTGTGGTTCGGCAGTTTGAAGTGCATCTCAGACACCAGTTGCTACTGAAAGTTTGATGTCTTGTAGAAAAGCGTTAACAACATTAGCAATGTTAGCAACAGTAGCAGCATTAGCAACATTAGCATTTGCTTTAGTTGCAGGATGACATCCTAACAAAAACTGCACTCCAAAGGCAAAGGCTATGTTTCATCGCAAATCACTTTAATATTTACATTTAATATTTAAATTTAAGATTTAATATCAAGACTTTTGACGTTTAAATTGAACATTTAGTAAAAATTTGCTGAGCTAATAAATTTTACTTTCATAAAGTGAACTAAACAATGAAAATGTGACATTTTGTAACATTTTATTTTTATTTATCATTATTGCAGTTATTATTACAGTTGATACAAAGCACTATACTGTTTTTTGCTGTTACACCTGAATTTCCCCACCGCGGGACAAAAAAGGCTGTTTCTATTCTATTCTATTTTACACTTGGAGCTCCGTACAGTGGTGCTCGATGTTTGGAGCTAAAAGCTGCTAGGTCTCAATCTGAATCAGTTCCTCAGTGTTTTTTTTTCTCATTTCTTGTTGGGGTTTCTGTCCACCTGCTGCAGATTAAAAAACAGAAAGACGATCCGCTCTGCATCCTTCATATAGACACCTTTAACACTGTGGTATCCTGAGCTTTCACTCCACTAAATCATAAAACAGAGGATAAAAACACACAAGTGGACAAACTTAGAGGACAAGGCCGAGTTTTCTTTGAGGTCAGGGAGGCGGTTAATTAATGCTTTGTGAAATTCTAAAAGCAGGGAAAGACGTTTTCCATCTCTTTCACGTTAATAATCGTCACACCTGGTGGCGAATGTTTCCTTCACAATCATCCCGAGGCCCGACAACAACACAAGAAGTCATTTACCTGGAAGGTAATGATGTTGGAACGAGTCGGTAAGATGAAATGTTCCCGGAACAGAATCGACCACTTACACTTATCCACAACCAGCCTTTTAATAAACCACCAAAGTGATTTAGATCTGGATCTGTTCCTCCCTGCAGCTTCTAGTTGCTGTTGATTGTGTTTACACCTGCGTGACACACACAACCCAGCCCTGGCAGATTAATCTTTTCTTTTGGCAACAAAAAAAATAAATAAAAGATAGGTGAAAGGAATGTTTTTCAGGAAAAGGTTTGTGGCATAAATAATGAGTAAACCAAGACAACGCCTGTTTGGCGCCGTGGTTGCAACAAGGCTAATTAGTCCTTAAGGGAAAGAAAAAAAAACATATTTTGAAAAAAAAATGAACGAGTGGTAACGAATACAAGCAGCGATAACGAGGAGGTGGAAGAAAAGTGATCAAAACAACAACAGAGTGAAAAACAAACTGCGTGTTTAGAGAGGAAAGGTGTGAAGAGGTAATATTTTACCTGTTGCACATAGCTACTGTGGCGTATTTCTGACCGAGCTGACAAGCTAACGGCTAGTTAGAGCGAAGACCGAAGAGGATCTAAGCTCTGACTGTCAAAGTTTCAGTGATTTGTTTGATAAAACCACCAGTTTTATGTTTTGTAGAATTCTATGATTCATCAGAAATGTAAATTTTTAGATAGTTTTTTGTCCCTTTAGCTTTTGGCTAATATTTGGTTACTTTAACTTTGAGTTGTGTTTTTGCAGCTTTAGTGTTTTGCTCCTTTTATCTTTAACCTGGCTTCTGTATAGCTCACTACTGGTATGTCAGCTTTTAGCTTATTTTTAGCTGCTTTTAGCTTTAAGCTAACCATTTGCAGGTTTTGGGTATAGTGTTTCGCTACTTGAACTACCCATTTGTACAATTTAACTAGCCTATTAGATTGTAGCTTACCTTTTGCTGCTTTTTAGACTATCCTTTTGTTACTTTAACTTTTGGCTAGCTTTTTGCAAGTGTTCTATTATTTTTAACCTTTCGCTAAGTTTTAGCTGCCCTTGTGATATTGTCACATTTTAGCTTATCTTTTGTTGCTTTAGACTAGCTTTTTGAAACTTTTAGCTTTTAACTACCTTTTTGTTACTTTAGGTTTTGGCTAGCTTTTTGCAAGCCTTCTGTTACTTTTGATTTTGGCTATTAATGTTTTAGCTGTGCTTTTGATTTTGTCACATTATTTTTAGCTTACCTTTTTTACTGCTTTTAGCTAGCTTTAAGCTTTTTAAAACATTTAGCTAAGTTTTTGCTCTCTTAACTGTTGTCTAGTTTCCTGCCACTATTAGCTTTAAGCTCTCCGTTTGCTACTTTTGGGTAGTAGTTTTTTCGACTTGAACTACCCATTTGTAAGTTTTAAATAGCCTTTTGCTACCTTTAGCTTGTAGATTACATTTTACTGTTTTTGGGACGCACTTTGAAATTTTTAGCTCCAATTTTGCTACCTTAGCTTTTGTGCATTAAATTGCCCCTTTTAGCTTTAGGCCTTTTAGCTTTAGGCATCTGTTTGCTGCTTTCAGGTAGGGTTTCTCTACTTGAGCTACCCATTTGTAAATTGTATTTATTTATTAATTTTTATTAGCTTTTGTTAGCTTCCAGGCCTTTTGCTACTTTCAGCTTTTAGCTTACACTTTCTTGCTTTTGGGTGACTTTTTGTAACTTTAACCTCTTAGCTGTCCTTTTGATATAGTCACAATCTAATGTCTTGTTATTTTTAGTTAAAATTTATAAATTTAGCTGTTTTTATGTGAAAAGACAATGCACATTAATCATTATTCTAAAATAAATAAAAATAAAAGCGCTGGAATTAACAGAGCAGCTAAATTTTATCTGTTGTCCTCAGCAGATAAAAAATAAAAACATACAATCATCACATGTAGATTTCTGCAACATCAACTTTTATTTAGGCTTTTAATATTTTAATATTTTAGAGCATTCTGCTTCTTTGAGCTTTCACAACTCAGTTTCAGCTTCCTTCAAGACTTTCAGCTGTCATTCGGCTGCGTTCGCTCTGCTTTAAAAGGTAAAATTTTTTGGTTTAACTCGTCTCTGAAGTCGTCGTGTGAACAAAAAGTCAGATTTAACATTACACAGATTATAAAAGGACTCCTGATGGCGTCATGACGGGAACATATTGGACCGACAGCATGAGGTAACCCACTTCTCCTCATGTGGGATGAGTCGAGCCAAAGTTGCTGTAAGACGAAGTGTTTGTGTTTGTGTGTGTGTGTGTGTGTGTCTGTGTGTGTGGGTGTGTGTGTTTAACTTCAGCCTACAGCTACAGTCGCCCCACCAAGCCATATGGTCCGGTCCTAATCTGAGCCCCGTCCTGCTGACAGTGCCGAGATCGACTTCTGTAATTAGAGACAATCTCCTGCTCCTGAGAGAAACCAAACTGAGCCGAAGGTAAATAAAAAAAAACAAAAAACATTTCTGTTTGAAATTCAAAGATGTTGTCACCTGAGATGAGTCGTTTTACTCCGGTACTGAGGCGTCACTGGAAGGAGGTTCTGATGAATCGAAGCTCTCCGGCTGATTTAATATTCTAACGGCTGAACGCTCGCAGCCGTAAACTTACCCTGCTCACGTGTCATGGCCGCCGAGTCATCTCCGCTCGCCCTGCAGACATCTTTTTATTGTATCTCCACTTTGATTGATCCTCCATCTTTATAACCCCGCAGAGGGAAAAAACAGGATTATAGCCCAACGCCTCGTTCTCTCATTCTCACCAACATGACTGTGCAAAAGTCTTCAGCTACGTCTGGTTTCTTTATATTTCCTTCAAAGCAGCTTGACTTCCTTAATAATCTAATCCCAAGCAACCGCTAAAAACATACAGATATGAGCAAAAGTTCAGAACCGAGCATCAAGACCTGCAGTGTGAAGGTAAATTAAAACTGAAATTATCTTGTGTTGAGAAATGCCAGCTCTTCATATATTATTATTATTATTATTATAGTTCATCAAGATATGTTTTTATAAATGGATCAAAAAGTTTGGTTCACTAAACACTAATCCGCTAAACAAGAATCTTAGCTTCACTAAAGCTAAACCGCTAAACAAGAATGTTAGCTCAGCTAAAGCTAATCCGCTAAACAAGAATCTTAGCTTCACTAAAGCTAAACTGCTAAACAAGAATCTTAGCTCCGCTAAAGCTAATCCGCTAAATAAGAATCTTAGTTCTGCTAAAGCTAATCTGCTAAACAAGAATCTTAGCTTCACTAAAGCTAAAACACTAAACAAGAATCTTAGCTTCGCTAAAGCTAATCTGCTAAACAAGAATCTTAGCTCCGCTAAAGCTAATCCGCTAAACAAGAATCTTAGCTTCACTAAAGCTAATCTGCTCAACAAGAATCTTAGCTTCGCTAAAGCTAATCTGCTAAACAAGAATCTTAGCTCCGCTAAAGCTAATCTGCTAAACAAGAATCTTAGCTTCACTAAAGCTAAACCGCTAAACAAGAATCTTAGCTCCATTAAAACAAATCAACTAAACAGAAATCTTAGCTCCGCTAAAGCTAATCTGCTAAACAGGAATCTTAGCTCCACTAAAGCTAATCCGCTAAACAAGAATCTTAGTTTCACTAAAGCTAATACGCTAAACAAGAATCTTAGCTCCGCTAAAGCTAAACCACTAAACAAGAATCTTAGCTCCGCTAAAGCTAATCCGCTAAACAAGAATCTTAGCTCCGCTAAAGCTAATCCGCTAAACAAGAATCTTAGCTCCGCTAAAGCTAATCTGCTAAACAAGAATCTTAGCTTCGCTAAAGCTAATCTGCTAAACAAGAATCTTAGCTCCACTAAAGCTAATCTGCTAAACAAGAATCTTAGCTCCGCTAAAGCTAATCTGCTAAACAGGAATCTTAGCTCCACTAAAGCTAATTCGCTAAACAAGAATCTTAGCTCCGCTAAAGCTATTCCGCTAAACAGACAAAAAATAAATAAATAGAAGAAGCTAACGCTAACAGCTAAGGTTGTTTAAGTTGGACACAAACTTGTTGTTAGTTTGATTCTATTGGTTTAATTTGAAGGTGGGTGGGATCTTCTGTAGGAAATCGTCCAATCCAAACCAACTGTAGCTCTGTCTAACTTGCCATACTTCCAGTTTACCCCTTTCAGAAAAAATGCATTTCTTTGATCAAGTTTGTATTTTTAACAATAACAAATATTCTCTACCATATTTTACAGATAGTCAATTTTACTTTTTATTTTAATATTGTTTAAATGTTATTTAAATTATCTTTGTTGACACTCTTAGCTTGAAGTTTAGCTGCTAAAGATGCTACATGCTACAAACATATCTAGCACTGCTTGTATGAGGGGAATGTTTTTATTTAACTTGAGATAAATAGCATAAAAAAACAAGTTTAACACTTGTGAAGACTTATAAGTAGCAGAACCTAAATGAGTGGACGTTAATCAGTCCTCTAACGGTTTTGAATGTTAGCAAAAAAAAAGCTAATCTGCTAAATGAGCACCTTATTTTGCTATTAGCGGGTTAGCAGAACTGTGCTGATGATGGATAAGTACACATAAAAACAAATAGTGTTGTTTCAGTTCTGTTTATTTATAGAACAATAAGTCAAATCTGAAAACATTCACAGATATTATAAAATGCCAAATAATAAAAGTTATTCAATTCAAATACAAAAATAAATTATTGATCCCAGAAGGAAATTAAATGTTATCTAAAGAAGATTGTGTGGAATCTTGGTTGGTGACAGTGGAAAGAAACAACTCCTTTTCAACAGAAGGTAAACTCCAGTAGAACCAGGAGGGTCGACCAGCTGTTTTTAAAAACTCTTTTCTAATTTATCTCTTTATGTTTCGACACAAACGAGCTTCATCCTTCGAGCTTAGGAGTTGTTTTTGATGCTTCATTGATTAACGGGTTAATGGACCATTGTGTGGCCACACACACACAGACACACACACACACACACACACACACACACACACACACACACCTGGCAGAGGCTGTGTTCACAGGGCAGGTGTGTAGAGAAATGAAGAAGGTGATGGGGTGAAAACCTGAGCCCACCTCCTCCTCTCTGCTCCTCAGGGGACAATAACGGTGTTGATGGCGACGTTTGACCCGTGTGTGCTTTTAGGACCCACGTGTTACCTTTGGGGGGGGGGGGTCAAAGGTCACATTTGTCCCAGAGCTTGTCCCATGTGTCCTCTGAGTTTTTCACTGGAATGTCTTCAGGCTTACCGCCCTGGAGATAATGACCAACGCTCAAAATCGGTGTTAACTCATGGTCTGTGTGTGGCCATTTTTTTTTTTCTTTTTAAGGTTTTTCAAATATATTTATTTAGATTTTCACAAAGGTTTTAACTTTTGATATAGAAGTTTTGTTAAAATCAGTGCTTTATAAGATATTTATCCACAAATAAAGTTTTTCCTGATATTTCTGGGTAGGCCCAAACCCCCCCCCCCCCCCCCAGCGAGCTCTTCCTGCTCCTTTGCGTTGTGTGTTTTTTTACACGTCCCCCTTCTAATCTCTGGGGTTTTGCCCAGAAAAGACATCAGTGATTCAGTAATACAATCAGCAGAACCACAGCTGCACCACCATGATGGCTAATTACATCATGGAGTCGGTGATAAAGTCTGGACGGGGACGGCTCGGTCTTTCTGGGAAGATGAGGCACTTTTTGTGGCCTTTTAGCTTTTTTTTCTCTCCTCTTTTAAAAGTTTAGCGGAAAAGCCATTAATGAATTTCCAGTCAAGAAAGGCCTGAATCTGCTTTTAAAAAAGATGAAAACATCAGATCTATGATATGGGTTCAGATCCAAATCTGTTTTATTTAAAAAATATAATAAAACCAGATGTTTAGTTCTCTGAGTTTTGAACAGTTAAATGAGTTTTTTACAAACTGATGGCAAAATATGAAAGAAAGTGTTAAATTAAAGTTACAAACATGACCTGAAGTGATCAGATCTTTTAAAGGAGGGTTATGTGAGAATGCTATGAACCATAAACGTCTTACCTGCTGCAGACAGATCTCTGAACAGCTTCAAGTCGAAGAATCAGTTCAGTTCTGATCAAACTGAGGATTTTTTATTCATCCAACATGAACGTGGATGACT
Source organism: Anablepsoides rubrolineatus (assembly GCA_031762495.1). Classification (NCBI taxonomy): domain Eukaryota; kingdom Metazoa; phylum Chordata; class Actinopteri; order Cyprinodontiformes; family Rivulidae; genus Anablepsoides; species Anablepsoides rubrolineatus. Next base: position 24,757,170 of record JARVGW010000047.1, on the reverse strand, counting down.
GCTTTTTAAAAATACATCAAAGTTTTATTATATTACAGTAGTTCATGTGATGAGCTAATGGCTAGTCTGAAGTTTAAGAGTGAAATGTTTTTTTTATTAAACATGTTAAACGTGTTAATTGAACAAAAATTACATTTTAAATAAATATGCTCTAATATGTTATTTAGGCATCTATGAATATGCCATTAAGCTTTAATTAATAACATGCCTTTTAAAAATCAACAAAACCTTTATTTAACATATTTAATATGCTTTATTATGTTAATTAAGCATCTATTAATATGCTATTTAAACTATAATTATTAACATGATTGAATATATTTAACATGTTAATGAACTTTATTAACATGTTGAATATATATTTATATGTAACATGCATTGTTATGTAAATTAGGCACACATATATATTGATGTAATTGTTAGTTAACATGCTAATTAAATAGCAATTAACATGTTATTTAAACTCATAATTATATGGTATTTAAATATAAAATCACATGTAAACTAAATGTGTTTACCATGTTGATCAACATCAATTAACACGTTAAAACATCAATAATAACATGTTAATAAAAGTGTTATTTAAGCATTGAAACATAATGTATACACATGGTAATCAATCATCAGTTATGTTAAATAAACATATGGTAACCTGTTAAATAAACAAAAATAATGTTATTTAAGCATTAATTAACATGTTAGCTAATTATGCTAAATGTTTTATAAATTTTTTTTAATTAATCTATTATTTAAGCATCGATTAATATATTATTTAAACATGAATTACCAGTGTGAATTAGTTAAGCATCAATTAACATGGTAACTAATATGTATTAACATGTTAATAAACATATATTAACATGTTATCATTTTGTTATTTTCCACTTTGCCACACTCACCTGTTCCTGGTCTGCAATCACCCATGTGCTTCCACTTCTCATCATCCTCAGTTTGTATTTAACCGGTCTCTTGTTGTCACAACCTCGTCGGATCATTACTTGTCTTCATGCCTGTTTACCACGTCTTGTATTTTGTTTTGCTGCCACGTCAGCGTTTTGTTTTGAAAATCATTAAATCAGTTTTGTTCTTCACTATTCAAGTCCTCGCTGCTTGCATTTTGGGTTCATCATGGCTCTCATGCCCAATCCTTACCTCACACATTACAAGTTTTCAATAAAAACTAACCCTATTGCACATTTTAACTATAATCATTCTCACAAATATAAAGATGATGTTAAAAACTGAAAACATTTTTTTTTCTTATAGTTTAATTTGATGTTTTTGCTCTTTTATGTTTTGAAAACAGCTTGTAGTTTAGTTTCTTTTAGTTTACAATCCATCAATGTTAGTTTCTGGTCTTTTTATGTTTTGATAATATCCTTTTTGCAACTTATAAAAACAAAACAGGGCTTTAAAATGGTTAAATAAATTGTAAGTGTAAACTTTAAATACAAAATGGAGCTGAGATTCAATACGGTTCTGATTTTTTTCCCCCTTTTTTAAGAGCAGCTGGAGCTGAAGCAGGCAGGATCAAATCAGCAGATGTATTGATCGGGTCAGGAGGGCCCAGATCCGGTGTCTCTCTAATCACAGAGAAATGAGGACTTCTTTAAACCGCTGCGTTTCCACCGGGCGAAAAGGAGCCAATCGAACGTAGAAGGAGGGGGCTCAGCCTCATCTGAAATTCATCTTTAATCTTTATGAATTATGAATCGAATTCTGCAGCGGAGAAAGAAAACGACATTTACATAACCCCCCTCTCTCTCTCTCTCTCTGACCACAGCTTCATGTTTTACACCCGCTGTGGCTCTGCACTGCATTTTCCTTTTCTTTTTTTTACAACAAATGATTATTTCTCAGTGTCAGTGTAAGTAATGATGTATGCATTTATAGATGCTGAGTGTGGAACACGTGAGCCCGCTCATCCCGGGTGAATCATGCAGGAAGTCCTCTCCCTCTGGGCGGCATCACTAGTAAAGGCATTTTCAGACTCAAAAAGAAAAAACAAGGTTTTAAATTTCAAATGGGAGGGTTGAAAAGAAGAAGTAGATCTGTGGATGGGTTCACACCACCTTTTTTTTTTTTACCCCTCCTCCTTTTTTTATTTTCCCCTCTTCATCCGTTCCTCCCTCCCTCTCTCTTGTCAACCTTTTCAAAAAGCATCTATATTCTCACACCAGGCTGTAGGGGCATCTTGTCATGTTGCTACGCTACCTGAATGTCAAGCAGAATGTCAGAGTGATGGCAGAGTGCGAATATACAAAAAAATAATGGAGCTTCTTCTGATCGGAGAGCTGGAGGAGGAAGAAAACACACAACATGTAAAAATAATTAGCATCAAGGTCTTCTGCTGTGTACAAAACAAGAAAAACACTCAGAAATGAGAATAAAACAAGAGGCTGGTAAATCACAAGCAACACATGCAAAGCTATATTACACAAATTTTCAAAATTTTTATCAGAATTTTTATGCCTCTAATACAATATCCACATAAATAAACGATTGTTTGGGTTCATTTATCTCAAACAATCAAACAATGGCAGTTGTGTTAAAAGGACAACTGTTCCTCGCCTCCATCTACATTTGTCGGAAATGATCCCGTTAGAGTTCAGAAGATCTTGGCACAGATCGTTTTACCTCCATCTTTGATTTCGGTCGACTCGTTCTCGCAGCTTTTAGTCACCGTTTCGTTTCAGAAAAAGAGAACTTTAAATGAAAACAATTTCAAACCAAATACCAAACTGCAAAAACTGTCCATCTAACCAAGTTTTAAAACCTTATATTCAGCCAAAAAGTCTTTTTGATCTTGTTTTTAGACTGATTTACTTAACAAGAACTGATTGTGTCAGAATAATAATAAGAAAACACCACTACCACACTACAATAACTGTAAATAAACATGAACATGTTTACATAAAAACATAGAGCCTTAATATTAGTTAGCGTAGCATTTATTTTACATCAGTTTGTCGGTTTGCACTAACGGGACGATGAAAACAAACGGCGAGGATGTTTTTTTTGTGCTTTAAGGTCTTAAAACTCAACAGACAGACCAAGCAAAGCACGCTGACACTTTTATAGAGTGCTTTCTTGGCTCTAACGTGTCATTCTTTGTACCTGAAGGAGTTGAATGGGACCATCGTGATGTGCGACGTTGCAAGTACAAAAAAAGACACCCCCCCCCCAGGTGAAATGTGGAAAACTGTAAAATGGATTGATGCCACCATTTTTCACACCACTTCTTCCTGCAGTTACATAAGCTCATCCAGCACTTCTGAGCATTAAAGGCTCCAACAGCTGCGTTAAATTGGACAGAAAGAGGAATGGATTGAAGACCGGTTCGGCTCCGTCTGCAACGTCTTCCTCTCATCCCAGACTAATTATCATCTCCTTTCTCACTTCATGGACAAAATTAGAAATTTGTTTTTTTTCCATCTCGTCCCGGCCGTCGCAGTTTTGTTTTCCTTTTTGCTTTGCGGGGGGACTGGGGGGGGATGCATTTCTCTGCAGCATCGAGGATCTCAATCTCATTTTCTGCTCTGAATTACTGTCTAATGAATATAAGGCTTTGGATTTGGAGACAGGCAGACTATCTAATGGGTTTGTTAGTTTGTTGAGTAGCATGCCTCACTCATTATTGCTTTCAACGCTGTGATTAACTTGATTTGCAGGCCAAATCCATCGAAGAGAAGACGATGCGCTCACATATATAAATGCACGCATGCCTGTAACGTCATTATCTGATTTAATAAGTTATTAATACAGTTTGCGGCTCAGTTGGAAATAGAATAGTGTACGGCTAAAAACACTAAAGCAGCGAATGATCATGTTGTGATTGATTTTAATTTTATTTTGGGACGGAACACGATGTTACATCGGAGACTAACAGGATAAGACCGTCGCTCAGGGACATCAGTGATTTAAAAAAAACTGTTTACTTTTATTTATTTTTTTTTTTTTTACAAAACCTCTATAAAGTTTCTAAAGTATTGTTTTTCTGTTCCTGTTATTATTCTATATTTTCCCATATGGTTTTGAAATCCAACAACTTCAGTATAGTTTCTTTTTAGGAGATGATTTTTAAATTTTTTTATTTTTGTGACTTTTACACTTTTCAAAGTTTAGTAATTTTACTTTAAACATGTATTGAAGTCTTTTCAAAATCGTTCAAAAACATTCTTCTCTTTAAAATCTACTTCAGCGTACTACTGCTATGCTAATTCTGATACAGCTATTCCCACTAATGCTAATTCTAGTAGTGCTAATTCAACCAACGCTAATACCACTAAACCTAACCCATTTTTATTACTACTTATTCTACTGCTGCTAATGCTATATATGCTAATATTAAGTAGTGTTAATTCAACCAAAGCTAATACCACTAAACCTAACCCATTTTTATTACTACTTATTCTACTGCTGCTAATGCTATATATGCTAATATTAAGTAGTGTTAATTCAACCAAAGCTAATACCACTAAACCTAACCCATTTTTACTACTACTAATGCTACTACTGCTAATGCTTATTGTGCTAATACTAATTGTACTGGTGCTAATTCAACCAATGCTTATACAACTAAACCTAACCCATACTTACTACTGCTTATGCTACTACTGCTTATGCTAATTATGCTAATGCCTTTTCTACTTTACTATTACAACTATCGCTATTACTACTGGTGCGTTCACACCGAGCGCGTTTTGAGCGGCAGGAGCGGCCGGTTTACATGCAAAGTATATGGCGGACGCGCCTC
>JARVGW010000047.1:24741027-24751910 GCA_031762495.1 Anablepsoides rubrolineatus | reverse complement strand
TTCTTTATTTTAACTTTATTTCATCCGTGGTTGAGACAGACTGGAAAAAGAGCCAGACGCTCCTCCCTCCTCAGCCGTGCGTCTAGTCTCTGTCCCGGTGTGAACATAGTGCGTCCAACTTGAGGCGGTGGGTGCGTTTTGGCCGCTCAAAACGCGTTTGGTACCTTGTGAACTTTTACCACTGCTAATGCTAATTCTGGTAATGCTATTTCATTTAATATTTACTTTTAATTCTACTATCACTAATAATGCTACACCTAATACACTTTTACCTTTGCTTATGCTATGAATGCTAATTCAGCTACATTTAATGCTACTACTGCTTTGCTAGTTCTACTAATGTCAAATATGCTAATGCATTTTCTGCTACAACTACAACAGACTTGCTTGTCTCTTGCTACGTTTAATTTTAAACAAGTGTTTAGCTTATTTTTGTAGCATTTTGCTGCTTTTAGCTAGTGATTTACTTCTTTGAGCTAGCTGATTTCTACTGTTACTTTTAGCTTCTGTTTTGCTTGTTTGAACCTTTAAAAAATCAGCTTCAGCTTCCTCAACAAAGTCATTCAGCACTCAGCATTCACACTGTGTCTGTGCAGGAAATGCAGTTTCTCATTACTCCTTTAAAGATTATTTTTACAGCATCTCTGCTTTACTGGATTGCCGATAAAAGACGGGAGGAATAATGGATAAAGATAAAAGATTTCAGCTCACACCGCCTCAAGGACATCACATATTGTATCAATTTACTAGAAAAGGTTTTTTAAAGAACTGAAACTGAGAATGTCACATAACAAAAGCTTTTGAGGAACCTGTGAAGCATGTAACAATAAGTGTATTCTTTGTAGGTAAAACTGAACAGGTAAAAGACACAACTGGAATGAATGAAAGAAAGAACTTTTAGAAAAAAATTTAAGTGTTAATGTTTTAAATAACTGGTTCCATCACAGCCTGTGACCAGCAGGTTTCTGCAGAGACGTGGGTTCTCGCTCGCCTCTTTCCACCCTTTGATAAATGTCTGAGGGAGGTCCCTGAACGTCACCTTAATGGTGTCACCGTGGTGATTATCAAGCATCCCGGTTTCCTCGTCAAGCTGGAGGCCGTTGCCGGAAATGTCAGAAGCATCTCGTATTACGAGTCATTAGGGGAGTTAACCACAGCGGGGACGGCCGCGGAGCGCCGTCTTTAAGGTTAGAACGCAGACAGAGCCCACAACTTCCGCCGTTAAAACACAAACTAATGAAGAAGTGTATGTTGTTCATTATTTAAACTCTTTCAAAATTGATTTACTTCCTCTAAAAGCCCCTCAACCAACCATCGTAGATATGGAATTAATTAAAATAGATGTACATGTACAATAATACCACATGTATGTGGTATTATAAAACAAACAACTGAAAAAGAAAGGTCTGTAACAAAGTTTGTTTATATGACATATTGTATATTTTGACTTAAGAACATCTAGTTCTAAAACGTTATGTCCATTTATTAACCAATTTGGTTTGGTAGTACCAAACTAAATGGATTCATTGAACAGTAAAACTGTCCTGATGGTTTTTTATGTCCAAGAACCAGCTTCCATTTGGCTCATTCTCAATCGTATTTTCAAACCAATGACAAAAAACACCAAAACTACAATCATTTAAATTAAAAAGATCAGATTACAGGTATGTAGATGTCATGATAGGAGTCAACCATCAGCTTCCAAGTATTCATTGTTTTCGGATCGAAGAGATAACAGGCTCACCAAGGACACTATTCAGCTCGTCTTGGGGGTATCCCAAAGTGTTCCTAGACCAGACATGATCCATAATCCCTCCAGAGAGTTCACAGCATGCCTTAGGTCAGGGCTATTCAACTGGCGGCCAAAGTGACCAACGTTCGGCTCGCCAATTGGTTCATTCATCTCTTAACTCGTCTCGCCGAGATCCTTAACTTCAACCCTTACAGATACTGTCATCCAGAGGTTTGATAGCTGCATATGTTTGTCTTAAACACTATTTTGTCTACTGTACATGTTACTTCTATTTTTCGGCCTGTATTCAACCAAAATATGGTAATTTAATTCTCAAATGTCATTTCATTAAGTCTTAGAACTACTGTCTTTGCGTGGATTACTACTTTGCCTCATCTAGACTGTACTACTCATTGTTCAAATCTGTTTAATGCTACTGTATTTTTTTGTATGTTTTTCTTTTTTACAATGTAACTTTTGTGTCACCTACCCTATGACATGTGCTGCTGACCTCTTGACCAGGTCACCCTTGGAAAAGAAATCTTGATCTCAATGAGCTCTATCTGGTCAAATAAAGGTGATTGATTGAAATTAAGCCCAAATTTTAGTTGAATAGCCCTGCTTTAGGTTCCCCCAAATGACGGAGGATAATAAGTGAGGGCTGGAACATAAACGGTAGTGGTAAATTCAGAGCTTTGATTTATGTCTAATGTTACAACTGGTCTGGGTTCCCTTTAAACTCCTCCATTTGAGGCAGAGACCGTCCCCTGACCCATACGGAGCATTGTCTTGGATTCAGATTAGCTGTCTTGGAACCAACTCAGCCAAGACTTGAAAACGACAACAGGACAACGCTGAGAGGACTCCCAAACCTGTCCCTCCTCTCCCAAACATGAGCTCTGTGACGCTGTCCATGAAGACAACAAGCTCTATCACAAAGAAGGGATCATAAAGTTTTAGAACCTCTTGGAAGCTGACCAGAGTCTCATCTCCTGGTTTAAATAAAGATTCATTTTGCGGTGCACCCCCTTTCAAACAAAAACGGACAGTTTTTGACAGGATAAACCCCAGGATGGACTGAAAACTCTGGGCTTGTGTGTTTCAGGGAGCTTGCAGCCGTCAGAATCATGTACGATCCCCGGATTTGTGGATAAAATAACATATTTCTCGTTGGCCGCTCAACTCCACCCCTGCAGCCTTCACACCTGCCTGCAAGGAAGTACACCAAGGTCAGGCGGAGGGTACCGTGCCGGAGCGCCCCTACAGTAACGGGCTCTGCATGAATTTGCTCGCGATGCAGAAACACAAGTAGAAACACACAAACACGCCTGAAAAAATGTAAGTTTAATGAGCGAAGTCTGGAGCTCCTCTTCTCACCTGTCACCTCTCATTAGACGGTGGCGTGGCGACTGACCTTGGTCGTCTTTCCTGGGGCCGGGCTGCGCGTTCGTTAATGCAGGGGAAGGGGGGCCGCCTCGCCCTTAATGATGTGGCTGTGAAATCGAGGGCCCGAGCCCAGCGCCACCTCTCATTACGCCCCTCCAAATTCATTTGCTCCGTCGGTTCTGCCTGCTCATGCATGCGCCGCACGCCACCACCCCCCACCCCCCACCCCCACCCCACCGCGTGGCTTCACTTGTACCTGCTGTTTGTCGACATCCAGTTCACCGGTCAGAACATGAGGACGGACACGAGTACACGTTAAAAATGTGCACGGATTGAATTATTCAGGGACAAACGCAGAATAATCATGTTCCAGAAATCTAGTTTTCTGTTGCTGCATGTTTGTACGACAGAGTAAGAGCTTTTATTTATTTATTTTTTAAAGAATGAAGTCAAATTATTACCAGAAGAATAAAAAAAAGTTGTTTTAATCTTAAAAAAAGCGTAGCTAGATTTATATTCAAGGATGAAATTATCAATAAGTTAGCTTACCTGCTGACTGTACAGGTGGTACGGCTGAGAGTTTGCTTGCTTTTTCTCATTAAAACAAGTTTTTTCTTGTAATTTTTAATTGATTTTTATCTGGTAATATTTCGTCTTTATTCTGCTAATATTCATTTCAATTCAAAAACTTTATTCATTTTTTAAAAAACAAAATAAAAAACAATGAAAAAATATACAAATCACAAATAAAATATAATAAAAAATAGATGATTTATAATAATAATTAATAATATTGTGACTTTGTAATATCATGACTTAATTCTACTTATACTGACTTTATTCTCATATTATGACTTTATTCTAGTTATACTGACTTTATTCTCATATTCTGACTTTATTCTAGTTATACTGACTTTGTTCTCATACTATTCTGACTTTATTCTAGTTATACTGACTTTATTCTCATAATATTATGACTTTATTCTAGTTATACACTTTATTCTCATTTTACACCCTTATTGTGCATGTATTGACTTTATTCTTGTAATATTATGACTTTATTCTAGTTATACTGACTTTATTCTTATTTTACCACTTTATTCTGCAAATATTGTGACTTTATTCCTCTAATAATATGACTTTATTCTGGTTATACTGACTTTATTCTCATAATATTATGATTTTATTCTAGTTACACTGACTTTATTCTTATAATATTACAACTTTATTCTCATTTTACAACTTTATTCTGCAAGTATTACATCCCAAAAAATTGTTGCATTAAAGTTTTTGCCCACCTCAGAGGCGCGTCTGTGTGGGTTTATGTCTGTTAGCAAAACATCTCATCACCCACTGGATGGATTTTAATGAAACACTTTGTAACTATAGTAAAGATCTTTTTCTGTTCTTTTCTTATTTTAAAGTTAAATAACTAGATTTTAGTGAGTCTTTTCATTGTTTTACCTGATTTGCTGGATTGTGATAAAACCTATTTAAAAAAAAGTATAAAGTTGTGTAAAGCAGAGGAAGTGAATTCTAATGATCTTTTATTCTAAACGCTACAATGAAATGTAGTCATTTAAATTTGTATAAGAAAAACTTCTTATATAACATTAAAAAAACAAAACTTTTTATATTTGAACTTTTGTCCTTTTGTAACCAAGTTTGACACATCTGTTTTATCATTTTTTATTCTTTTTATTGGCCTTTAATTCCTGTAGTTTCTGATTAATTTAATCTCTGTGGGAGGGTTAATCTAGATTCAGAAAGGAAAAACGTTTCCTCAGATCAGTCTGGTATCAGAACCAGGACCTCAGACATGATCGGATCGTTTCGTCACACCAGAAAATGATAAAAGTTGTAAAAAAATGACACGTGTTTGGGGGGGGCTGTGTCCTTGTACCGAGCTGTGGGGTGGGATTGACTGACGTCCACATAAACTACGTCCTCCTGACCTTGAGGAGCGGAGCTGTAATCTGTAATCCTGCAGGACGAGCAGAAAGAAAAGGTTCTAAGGACGGGAACGTTCTGGTTCTTCTGCAGTCAGACTTTAACGTTAACGCCTCCCGAACAGCAGGACGTACAGAACTGATGTCAAAGGTTTGCTATCTGATCCTGTGTGTGTGTGTTTTTATTTGTGTGTGTGTTAATGTGTGTGTGTTCTCATCAAAACAAACAGATGGTATCATAATGACATCATTGCACGCCGGGGTTATGTTCTCCGAAACTCAGCGTTGGGAAAAAAAATATTAAAAAGGAGGCATCGCCGCAAGCATCCACTCATCCAGAGGTTCACAAATATGTAGTCGGGACCCCTTTGTGGGTCACAAAACACCAAGCTGAGGGTCCTGGAGTGATCTCCAGAAATCAAACTAAATTTAAAACAAGTAAATTTAGTGAAAACAACTAATTTGTTACCATTGTACCAGAGGTGGGGTGGAAGTCATGAAGGTTTTTGTCTGTTAGCAAAATATCTCACGAATCTTTGAATGTATTTTATTTAAACTTACAGAAAATAATAACTGGATGTTCAGATACAGCTGATTAACTTTTGGAGCCAATCCAATTGAAAATGGCCACCACAGTCAGCTGATTGTAGGAAACACAAAACCGGCCACGACTCGTTACATTTTACAGATATTTAGCTAAAATTTGGTGTGGTAGTAGCTGAGACCGATGCTCAACTTAGTAGGACTCTAGGTGCTAACAGACTGCACCCGATCTTCATTTAAAACTTTAGCGTTTACTACTGGAGCCAACTCTGTCTGTTAGCAAAATATCTCACAAACTACAAAATTAATTTTAATGGTACATCCAGGATAAAATCACTGGATGTGTATCTACAACTGATTAAATTTTGGAGCTAATCCGATAAAAGATGGCCGCCACAGTCAGCTGATCATAGAAAACACAAAACTGACTATAACTCATTAAATTTGACAGATATTTAACTAATATTTGGTGTGGTCGTAGCTGAGGGTCATCCCCAACATAGGCTCTAAGTGTGGCATCAAACTCAGTTTCACCGAGGGACTGGTTTTATATAACTTCATATTCTAAACAAAAAATGTGGTGCTGGGCCACGTTTGGCCCGAGAGCCTCAAGTTTGATACGTGATGCAGCGGCGGGGTCAGAAAGCAGAAAAAGTTTTTGGATTCGCCTAAAACAAGACGCAGAAACTGAAACCGTTGGTTCTTTCTTTTCACCGAACTCCTCGCGCTCCTCGGCTCGTCTGTGAGAAATGTCAGGAGCTGCCAGTTAACCGGACTTGAAAAGAGGCGCCTCGTCTTCCTGCGCCGTGTTCTCCTTCATTTGTTCAGGTCGCCCCGAGCAGCCGGGGGTTCTCTTCCTCCTCCTCTTCTTTTCTTTTTAATCTTCCTCTGTTCTCGACCCCTCTCATCTCCACAGAGCAGAGAGAAACCTGTCACCGCACAATATTAGTATGCTCTTTTCATATCTCTGCCATGCACACACACACACACACACACACACACACACCTCCTCAATTTGTGCAAACATAAAAATAGTTTATGCGTCTGACAAGAAAATGCCTCTAATCCTGAGGTTCATTGCAGAGCAAACAGACGCAATTGGCCACTTATTATTCTGTGTTGAATTTTCTATGTGGGGTGTTTGTGGTATCCATGGCAACAAAGTAGGACGCCCCCCACCTCCACCCCCCCAATTTCCTTCTGTCACCAAGCTGAATGGGATGAAAGAAGGCGATAAAATAAGAAACACACAGGGCAGGCTTTAACCTGTTAGTTTGGTAATTGTGTGTGTGTGTGTTCATGTGTGTGTGTGTGTGTGTGTTCATGTGTGTGTTCATGTGTGTGTGTTTTTGCTTCTACTCTTTCACACAATCAGCTTTATTTGATTGAATCTGCGTGTGTGTTATATGAGTAGACGCAGGTGCACTTTTATGAATTAATGCCTGTTCACCTATGGATTCAGGTGCACCTGACGGCACACGTGTGTGTTTGTGTGTTAGTGTGTGTGAGTGTGAGTGTGCGTGCGCCTGGAGACGAGTCCTCCACAAGTGCAGCATCTTCTTATCGGCCCGTGAAGACCTTCACCGTCCATCCAGCGCTGTGGAAATCGATGAGAAGCGGTCGGAGAGGTGTGAAGATGGAGCCGCGGTCAGAATGTGTCACGTGTGGAAAGTTAACCGGGAGGAACAGGGAATTATTATTATTATTATTTTTTTTTTTTTTGAGTCTTCAGGTGTGGTTTTATTTACTGTACGTGTAGCTTGGGCGATAATGTTTTATGAGCATGGGTTTCTAAGAAGAACTGATTAACATTTTTATTTGACAGCATTGGTTTTAGACTGGTCTGGTTGTCCCTATTCAGAGGAGCTACATTTTAATTAAATTTTTTATTTTAAATAAAATAGAAATTAATATTTTTAACTCTTAATTGTTTAAAAAAATAATAAAACTGGGGGGGGGGGGGCAGCTAATTCTCAGGGGGGGCCTGGCGCCCCTGCATGTACGACTGACTAAATGTAAAATAAACTAGAAGCACTCGGAGAGCGCAAACCTCCACCAAGGCCAATTTCTCCTTTCCTTCAATAATGAAGAATTCTTCAAAAGATTCCTGGATCATCACCAAAATTTCATGGTGTGTTCCTTTGGCCAATACACATCTGTGGTAAACAGCGAGTGAGAATTCCCACTCGAGGGGTGTTCCAGTTTAAAATTACGACACATAAGTTGGAAATTCCCACCTCCCAGTACAACCGGGCCACAGCAAAAGTAGCTGGCGAAAATGCAGCGAAATGCAGGTTTTACACAGAGAATATTGCTGCTTTTGAACCCTGTGCAGCTCCACCTGGTGGTGGGATGATGTCATTTTGCAGACATGCATTATGGGAGATGTAGTTTATGATCAATGCTTTAAAACAGCTTATTTTAAGACATTAATACGTCTTTGAAGCTCATGTTTTCTTGATGGTTCTGTAATTTTCCTTTGGGATCAAGTTTTTTTGAATTGCAACACATAAAATGCAGTGACGGCCCACATTTGTGAGTTTGAAACTAATAATTTAATAAAAAAATATTTGAATTATTAGTTTTCTAAAAGACAAAAATGACTGAAATGGTGTGTGGCAGCAGCTGATCGAGTCATTCAGGAAATTTGTTCCAAACTTTTGACCCGAAGCCGACCGCAGAGATCCCGTCTGTTCCAGACCTCATGTCTTCGGTTAAACCGTCATTTCGCCGCTCGCTGGTGTCGCGTTTGGCATCGTCGTCATATTTGTGCCGAGTCAGAGCTCAGTCGCTGAACAGCTTTTTACTGGAGCAGCTTGTGTTGCTCCTCGTTTCAACTATTATTTAGACACAAAGTAATATTTCATCTTTAATTAAAGGCCTGACAGGAGAGAGTTTGAGTTTTAAAGAAAGCTTTCCAAACATTTTATCTTCAAGACAAAGAAAATCCCAACAGCAGATTGTGAACCTGAATGCAGCACAGTTAGTTAGTTATTTCTCCGTGGTGAAGCAAATATTGTCACGTCTTAAATATTTGCTGTTTACATGTTTTGTTTACATGTTTTGTTTACATGTTTACCCTGAGTGGCTCTAATCGTCACGTCGCTCCGTGTTTCTGTCAAACATCTGTATTTGTGCAGGTAAAGAGCCGTGTTTGGTTTGAACGTGTTTTCTGTTAACAGCTGTCGGTGGTGTAATGTTGTTTATTTATCTACCCCTGAGGGGGGGGGGGGTGTAGTGAGGGGGTACGTTCATGCAGAAGCTGTTTGTGTTTTTTTGTGTTTGTCTGAGTGAAAAATACTGTAATTTGATCTGTGTTCAAGAAAATTAAGAGTTTTTATTTTATATATTTTCATCCATCCATCCACAGGTGAGACGAAGATCAACAGGTGACCACAGGTGAGACGTAGACCGACAGGTGAGACGTAGACTGACAGGTGTCCACAGGTGTCCATAGGTAACCACAGGAGAGACGTAGACCAACAGGTGTCCACAGGTAACCACAGGTGAGACGTAGACTGACAGGTAAACCCAGAGCTCCCCGCAGCTCAGCTCCAGAACTCCGTTACAATCGTTTGACGTTAGTTTGGAGTTTTTAACATCGCGGTCGAACCGATGCCGGGCCCTTCTGTCTGACGTTCTACGTATCGTATCGTAACTCCCTGGCCCTCCAGGCCCGCGACGAAACCGTAAACTTTCCGTATGAATTCTTTGCAGCGAGCGCTGGAGCCAGGAGCCACAGATTAATAATGCAGTTTTCTATCTAAATTCTTATTTATGTGAAGCAAAAAGTTCCCCTGAGATGACTGTATTATTCATACGCATCAGAGAGACGAAGGAGGATACAAATCATTTAGTGCAACGTGTGAGTGTGTGTGTTTGAACACAGTGTGTGTGTGTGTGTGTGTGTGTGTGTGTGTTTGAACACAGTGTGTGTGTGTGCTGTAAATATCTGCATGTTGTGCATCTATAAAAATGCTTTTTGTCCTCCTCCGTGAATAGTTTGTGATATTTGTAAGCCTTTGTGAGACTGAGGAGGAATTTGCATCTGTTTACGTGTGAAAGCTTGTATGTTTTGATTATCAGAGAGGCGAGGTTTGTGTGAATGACAAGCAGTGTGTGTGTGTATGTGTTTGTGTGTGTTTGTGTGTGTACTGTACACAGATATACGTTATAAACACACGGAAGCACTTGGTATTTATTCCACGCAGCTCATCTCTTGTCAAAGTTTGAAGGGAAGAAAAGGCTGAATGCAAATAAGACAAATTAAGTTGTTTTCTTCTCTAAACCACAACAGCTTTTTACTGTCGATCCCATCTTTTCTTTTTCTATCATTACTCATCCCGCTGAAATTAGAAACATGGATGTTGAAGAAAATGTGAGAAAAATGGCAGCTAATTTTTTTTGTTCACCCCCATCAGGAAAACTTGTTGTTCTTTTTCTTTCTGGGAGCAAAATATATATATATATATTTAAAAAACCCATCATCATCATCAGCATGTGAGAGCGTCTGTGGGGTGAGAGGACAATTTCCATCTGGGATGTTGTGTTGATTAAAGTGTTAATAGCTGACAGAGCGAACAACCAGCAGCATCACCTCCCCGAAAAATAAACACATAAATACCATTTGAGACCCAAACATTGAACAATATTGTGCATGTTTTTCATCAGACGAGAGAAAAAACAGAAAGGGGAATATGCGTATCGACACAAACCTGTTGATGTTAGCTCGTTAGTGGACCTAACATTGGAAAACCTAATTAAATTGCAGCTAATTGGTCAGTTTTTAAAGTTAGTAAAAAAGGATAAACTGCTAAATGCTAGCCAAAAAGATAGATTCTATAACTGCTAATTCGCTTACAAAAAACATAGCTTCACTAACGTAAAACATATAAAAATATTAGCGGAAGCTAACATTAACTGCTAACTGCTAAGACGATTGTCACTCAGTCTGTGTCACGTGACTTTGTCTCCTTCCAGCTGCAGACTGGTGGGACTGACGCAAACCTGTTGATATTTATTTGTTTATTAGCTGTTAGCTAATTTAAAGTTGGCAAAACATAATTTAGCTGAAGCTCATTGGTCTGTAAACAATTGTTCAAAGTTAGTGATAAAACAAGTCTGCTAAATGCTACCCAAAAGGTTAGCTTTGCTAATGCCAAACCACTAAACAGGTATAGTCCATGGGCTAGGGTAGCTTACCGTGCACCCCCCCCACTACTGAACTTCTCTGGTATTTTCATGTACCCTAGGGTCCACTCTTTCAGAAAATG
>JARVGW010000047.1:24708820-24740927 GCA_031762495.1 Anablepsoides rubrolineatus | reverse complement strand
TTTTTGATGAGAGGATAACATTATAACATGGTATAAAGCTCCAAAAAGTGGATTTTACATGATATAGCCCCTTTAACTGTTTTGCTCTTTTAAAACAGAATGACGGTTGGACCAAGACTTTTGCACAAAACAGCATATTTTTTTAAATTTTTGTCAAAAAAAAAACAGAAAAACGTGACGAGTGATAAACCTCAAGGATCAGAGTGATATTGTTGACGTTACTCGTCAATACCGATCAAAACAGCTCGGATCAATACATCATCAATATTTGTTTTACTTGCTCCTGTGTGTGTGTGTGTGTGTGTGTGTGTGTGTGTGTGTGTACATGTTTTTGCTATATCGTGGGGACCACAGGTGCTGGTGCTGATTTTAGCACCAGTGGTTAGGTTTAGGACCAAGGTGTGAATTGAGTTTAGTATAGGTTTAGGGTCAGGTGTGTACTGGGGGGGGTCAGGTTTAGGGTACGGGGTCAGACTTAAGCTTTAGAAATACCAGGAAAATGAATGGAAGTCAATGCAAGGTCCCCACGGGGATAGAAAAACAAATTTGCATGTGTGTAGAGAAAGGGCTGCTTGCCAGCTGTGCAATCTGTTCAGTAATCTTAGGTCTGGCCTGTTCACACACTGCACAATCTGCTCTGGTAAAACTGGTCTATTAACACACACACGCATGTTTGTTCTTCTATCCTCATGGGAACTTTGCATTGAATTCTATTCATTTTCCAGTCATTTCTATGGCCTAACCATGACCCCAGGTACAGACCTGACCCTAAACTAACCAAAACTTAATTTACCGCTTACCTCTAAACCTAATGAGAAGAGCGCAGAAGAGCTGTAAAAAAAAGTGAGGACTGGGAGAATGTCCTTACTTCCCAAAAATGTCCTCACTTCCCAAAAATATCCTCACTTAGTGGGTTAAAAACATACGACAGTCCTCACTTTGATTTGTGTGTGTACTTGTTTCTGTTAAAAAAACTAAATGAGGGTTCTAATTGTGTGTCTTAAAAAAAAATACATTTTTGCGGGATGTCAAACAGCAGAGTAGTTTTATCTTGTCTGTTAGCAAAATATCTCTCAAATCATTGGTTAGATTTCAGTGTTTACTAAAACGTTTCTGACTTCTGCAGTCAGTACAGTTTGAGACCAACAACCGCCAATCATTAATCAACTGAAAAAGAGCTTTAATTCTCTCAATTTGACAAATATCGAGCCTAAATTAGGAGTGTTGGTAGCTGAGAGTCATACTGAACACACACTCTGAGTGCGTTACGTTACTTTTGAAGGTACATTTCTGTCATTCGTTCTGTCAGCAGACGAGAAGCCGATTCCACGGATCAGAACTTTATTTGTTCTGAGAATCTCAGGATCCCTCAAGACTATTTACATCCTGACTCTGCACGCCGCCGCCGCTAACCCACTCGCCTCTGATTCCCAATAACCCTTATCAGCCCAATTTCCTCCCTCTCTTCCCCTCGCCCATTTTAACACGCCGCCCTGTTTGTTGTTTAAATGGAAGCCAGAGAAAATTGGCCACTTTTGCCGCTCAGAAACTCCCGCAGCTGTCGGTAATCGCCGCGCACGCTTGTCAGTGTGTGTGTGTGCGCACGGGGCGCCCGGTAATGTGCAGTTACCGCAGCAGGGGGGCCGAGCGGGGCGGGGGGGCGTGGAGAGAGGGGTCATGGCGTGCAGCGGAGAAAGCGCTATTAGGAGAAAATGATAGGCCTTGTCCCCGAAACTCCATTACACACCGAACACTTAAAGGACTGGACCGGCTTCATTACGGGGCGACATGAATCACACAGCAACACCCCCCCCCCCCACACACACACACACACATCTCCTCCACCCCCCACCCTGAACAGCCTTCTGTTTGAACGGGAGGAGGGTCAGGATCTACGGATGGAGAGCCAAGAGCAGAACCAGACCGACTGAACAAGAGGGGGACGATGTAAGACTAGGAGAGGAGAGAAGGAAACGAGTGAAGAAAAGGAGATGAGAGTGGAGTTCTGTGCAGAAGTCTTAATCATCACTCCTTTTTAACAGAAAGAAACCTCCACCAGAACCAGAATCGGGCTCAGGAAAAGAATGCTGAGACTTTTAGTTTATCTAATATTTGTACTTTACAAAATATTTAACTTTTTTTTTACAAATACTT
The DNA here is from genome assembly GCA_031762495.1 of Anablepsoides rubrolineatus. Classification (NCBI taxonomy): domain Eukaryota; kingdom Metazoa; phylum Chordata; class Actinopteri; order Cyprinodontiformes; family Rivulidae; genus Anablepsoides; species Anablepsoides rubrolineatus. The sequence goes on along the minus strand of JARVGW010000047.1, from coordinate 24,738,773 downwards.
TACTAATATAAATACACAGAGATCATCCAGAAATAATTTAATACATTGTTTTATTTGGAAACTGCTCTGATTTTATCTTCTTTTAACACTTTTAGTTTAGTTTTAGCTAGCCTTACTACTTTTAGCTTCTAGCTTGTCTTCTTTGAACTTTTAGATACTTTTAGCTACCCTTAGCAAACAGTAGTATACTTGAAGTTCATTTTAATAAGTATACTTGAGTATAGGTTTAAGTATATCAAGTATACTAGGCACCATGTACTTGTAGTGTACTAGAAAGTATATTGATTTAAAACTTGTTCGTACTAAATTGGGATGTTTTTAATTTATAAAAAGTATACTTAAAGTACATGTCATTACGTATACTGAAGTATATAAAAGTGTATTTCCCTAAGTGTACTTTTATTTACCATGTATACTGATATAAGTGTACTAGCAGTTTACTAACAAATATACTTCTAGGACTAAATTGACCCACAAAATGTTTATGAAAGTATACTCTGAAGTATACTGAAAGTAATCTAAATACAGTTTTAGTTTAATCTTGAAATATACTACAAATTAACCAGTCTGTGTGAAAAGTGTACTAAAGTTTATCTTGACCAAAAGTTTAAACATTAGTATAAACTAATTATACTTAAACTTTTAGTATACTTTTAGTTCAAGCCAAGTATAGTGTAAGATAAAGTTGGTTAAGTATATCTCAGATACGTACATACAAAGTAAACTGGAAGTATACTCTTTCATTTTAAGTTTAAATTAGTATACTTAATGGATACTACTAGTTTTTGCTGAGGGTAGCCTTTAGCAGCTTTTAACTACCATTCTGATAATTTACATTTTTAGTTAGCCTTTCAGCACTTTTACCTTCCAGCTAGCTGCTACTTTTAGCTTTTAGCTTCTAGTTCTGACTTTAAAGTAGTCTTTTATCCCTTTTACAATCTAGCTAGTCTTTTACTTCTAGATTTTAGCTGCTGCTTCTCACTTTTAGCTAGTCTTTCACAACTTTTATGTTCTAGCTAGCCTTTTGCTAGTTTACGATTTTAGCTGCTACTTCTGGCTTTTAGCTAGCCTTTAATCTTTTTTACGTTCTAGCTAAAGTTTTGCTACTTTTAGCTACTTCTTATAGCGTTTAGCTAGTCTTTCACCACTTTTACCTTATAGTTAGCCTTTTGCTATTTTTAGCTTTTTGCTGTTACTTCTAGCTTTTGGATAGTTTTTGATTGTCTTTTGTTACTTCCAGATTTTAGTTAGCCTTTTTTGTCACATATAGCTTTTATCCACAATTGTGTTAATTAAATGTTTGATCCTGGTGTCATCTTGACCTCAGACATGACCAGAAGAATCTTTGCAGATATAAGCATATTTTAGAAAATGTCCAACATTCTGACTCCAGAGAAAGAAAACTAAATCCACACTGGAATGTCGTGACATTGAATAACTGTAACATTGATTATTATTTAAACTTAATGGTATTACAGTTTTTTCTTGTGATTACTCAGACCTCTGCAGTAACACAATTTGACAAACAGAAAATAGGACACATCCATTCATAAAGGCAGCTTGTTTTCTACAAAAAATCTAAATCTGAAAGACTCTTAAAACCTTAAGAACTGCTGATAATGACCACTTTAAGTCTGAAACGTTGGAAGCAAACAGAAACAAGAGAAAAACTGTAAAACACATCAGGAAGAAAAAGAGCAAGTTTTGAAATAAATAAATAAAAACCACGAGGAAATGAGTGAGAAATGGAGGATGAGTAATTACAGGGACCTGCTTGGGCATGTTTTAGCTGTTGATGGGAAAAATGTGTGGTTTCATGTGGTCTGTGTTCCAGAAGAGCTACATCTACCCACCACTGACTGTCTACACCTTTTTATTCAAACATCCTGTCAATCAATATTGGAACTATGAACTGGGAAATTTATCATTATAAAGTTTAAAGTAGGGATGAGAAGATTACGATTAAGACTGAATCATATTGAGAGAAGGACTGAATCGTATTGTGATAAGGACTGAATTGTATCGTGAGAAAAGACTGAATCGCATTATAAGAACTGAATCATATTGTGATAAAGACTGAATCATATTGTGATAAAGACTGAATCATATTGTGATAAAGACTGAATCATATTGTGATAAAGACTGAATCTTATTGTGATAAGGACTGAATCGTTTTGTGAAAATGACTGAATCGTATCGTGAGAAAAGACTGAATCGCATTATAAGAACTGAATCATATTGTGATAAGGACTGAATCGTTTTGTTAAAATGACTGAATCTTATCTTGATAAAAGACTGAATTGTAATATGATAAGGACTAAATCATATTATAATGACTGCATAACACTGTGATAAAGACAATCAAAGAGCTATCCACAACAGGTAAGATATTAACTGTTCCCGACCTATCTACAGAACCCCTCTTTCTTAAGATCTGAACTATCGTTTTGATTTATTTCAGTCTGTTCTGGTTTTAATCCACTGGGTGACACTGTTTGTACCTCATCAGGTTTTGGTATTTTTGGGGCGATATGCAGCATCCCAGTTAAACAACCAATCATTAAATGTAATATTTAGATTTTTGGGGGGGCTGGTTTGTATTTTGAGCACCGCCTCATCAGCATAAATGGACGAACTGCCCCAGGTGTCCTTACAGTGTCTCTATCAGCCTGTGTGACTGTGCACACTTGTGTAAAGACAGCCTGTCAGCGCTCATTGTGTGTATTTGTGAAATGTGCACGTCTCCCGTGTGTGCACAGTCACAGTGAACATGTGTTGTGTGTGGGTGTCTGTGTGTGTCTGTGTGTGTGTGTGTTAGCACGCTCCAGAGCATGTCACAGCATGCTGCCAGAGAACCGGGGCAGCGAACCAGACCCGGGGAACAGCATGACGCTGCATCCCGATCTGTGTTGTGACTACCTCAATTACCCATCAGCCTGACAGAGAGCGAGACTGAGTGCATAAATGGGCACGAGGATGAAAGATTTCCTTATTCCGTTTGCGTTTCATCTCCTCCAAAACAATATTTCCAGAAATGATTTGTTTGTTTGTTTGTTTGTTTGTTTTTGAATGGGCAGTTGTGCTTTCGTTTGCCATTTCACAGATGCTTAAATTCAAGGTCACAAAATCTTCATATCTTCTGTTTTGACTGCTTTTCTTTTTAGATTTTTCCCCACGCTGACAAAACTTAGGCTGAATCACAAACCAAGTGAAGTCTCTAATCTTAGAAAATCTCTAAATACAATTTTTTCTTTCTAACATCCATCATCCATGTCATGCCTTTTTCTTCTTTTTCTAGATGTTGTGAGTGCTAAGCACCATAACTGTAAATCCTATCAGTTATTTTCTTCACACCCACTCTGAAACAAAAACATAATTTATTAGTGATGTCAGCGGCAAATTAATCCCAGTGATAGTCTACAGTTAATCTCTAGATCAGGGGGAAAGTAATCTGTGTCACTGCAATCCTTTTAAATATCAAGTTCAGTGTTTCCACTTTAGTTTTAATCGGGTACAAGTTATATATTGTATATTTTCACAAAGCAACTTCAAACCTACATGTCTAATAAGACATGAAAGTGTCAAAGGCATAGCTGTTGGAAATAAATCATATTTTTTGAAAATGGAAAGTCATCATTTTGTGTTGACAAGAGTTAAAAAGTATCTAAATATTTTACAGCTGACAAACAAGTTTTATGATTTTTAAAAACTGCACACATGGATTTAACCGTGAGAAACGACTAGCTTAAGTTAGCTGGTTCAAACAATCTAACAGATGTACAGTTGTTTTTATCATAGCTACAGCTCACAAGACTTATTATGATACACAGTAGTTAACTAGTGAAAGTAGGTACAGCTAGTTAGCTAGTCTTCTATAAAGATTACATGGTAGTTAGCTGTAGCGTTGTTATAGTAGCTACAGCTGGTTAGCTAGTCTTCGATAAGAAATAAAGGGTAGTTAGCTGTATCATTGTTATAGTAGCTACAGCTGGTTAGCTAGTCTTCGATAAGAAATTGCGATTTCAAGCTTGTTAGCTTTAGCGATTTTTATTGCAACTTGCAACAACTTGCTAGCTACTCTTCTGGCAAGAGCACAAACTTGTTAGCTGTAGCGTTGTGATAGCTACAGCAAGCTTTCTACTCTTAACATGACAAGCTAGCTGGCTGTAGCTTGCTCTCCTAACAGGTAGTAAACCAGTATTTGAGCATGACAAACACTGACTATAGATATATAGTGTATACAATATTTACTTTACACTGTATGTACAGTCTGGTCAAAAGCATTAACATGCAGGCAGCATTGAAATCTAATGATACTGTGAAGAAAGGAGTGTTAGCATCAGGTTATGTTAGCTTTGTCTTTTCCTCAAATTGGGATCACAGAGGCTAATTCATTCACTTTTATTGTTTGCATTTATTGTGAGTTGTTTGGATCAGGCAGCGATAATTAGACTTTACAACTTTTAAAATACTAAACCATACAAAAGTAACTTGGTTGTGTATGACATGACAAAAGCTGAAGCACAATTCCTCAAGTTGATATTATTGCATATTGTCTAAAGAAACCTCACTAAAATCAATGTAACTGGTTGATTAAGTTGGAAGTCCCTGATGTCCAATTTTCCCAGCAGCAAAACATGCATCCACAAGAGTTAAGGCAGTCACACTAATGACGCTAGTAATAGTCATTATGTAAAATTCACATAATAAAGAAGATTTATTGCCACTTTGAGCTGCTTAGATTGTGAAACACAATTACAGACGTTAATAGCTGATGTTTGTAACTGATTTAAAGTTACAGTTAGGATTGTTGCCTGACATCCAGCTGGTGTTGCAAATGTTTATCAGTCTAATCTGTTACAAAGTGATCATCAGCAATAAATTCTCATGAACAAAATGCCATAAACCACTGGACAGATTTTTATAAAACTCAGACAGTAATGACTGACGGAACATCTATACCTAATTAACGTTTGGAGCCAACCTGATTCAAAATGGCTGCCACAACTATATCTTTTGTCAGAGCACAAAGTTTCTTTTTATTTCACCATCTGCCTCTGTGTGTTTGTTTCGAAATGTTCTAGCAATATATTTTACATAAAAGGCAATTATTTTAGAAAGCTTATAAATTAATTGAGCAGAGTTTTGACATTTCTCACAGTCCATTAAAAGTATAGCATACAAAGGTTTTTGAATTCACACAGCATGCAGTAACCTGCAGATGTATTAGGCACAAAGTAATGGGAATGCTTTCAAAATTAATTTCACAAGTAGTTTTTATTTGTCACATCATATAAGGTTCAGGTAATGTAAAAACTAAATCAAATTAGTTTGGAGTGGACACCTTTCTGATTTTCACACAGCACACTAGAAACAATTAGATTAGATGCAGATTTGTTCAAGAAATGCAGAAAATGTTGGTTCAGTTTTGTTTTTTGCGGTTCCATGATAGATATTTAAGTACAACAACTAGATTTATTAAAAACACATGAAGCAAAAATAAATACAACCTGATAAAATTCAGCTTTTATCACGATACAGTTAAACGTTTATCGTGATCTAATTCAACTTTTATCGTGATAATATTCAACCTTTATCATAAAAGGTATAAAAGTTGAATAACATAGTGATAAAAGTTGATTTGTATTGTGATAAATGTTTAATTGTATTGCGATAAAAGTTGAATAATATCTCGATAAAAGTTAAATAATATTGTGATAAAAGTTGAATAATATCTCATTAAAAGTTTAATAATATCGCGATAAAAGTTAAATAATATTGTGATAAAAGTTAAATAATATCGTAATAAAAGTTAAATAATGTGATAAAAGTTGAATAATATCGTGATAAAAGTTAAACAATGTGATAAAAGTTGAATATCGTGATAAAAGTTGAATAATATCACAATAAAAGTTGAATAATATCGTGATAAAAGTTAAATAATAATGTGATAAAAGTTGAATAATATCGTGATAAAAGTTGAATAATATCGTGATAAAAGTTAAATATTGTGATAAAAGTTGAATAATATTGCGATAAAAGTTGAATAATATCGCGATAAAAGTTAAATTGTATCGCAATATTATTCAACTTTTATCGTGATACAATTCAGCTTTTTATCACGATAAAATAAGGCCTTTCTCACAATACAAGGCCTCTTTTGTTTATTTTACTTGTAGATCTCCAGCTGTAAACAGCAGTGAGTGTGTTGCAGTATACACAGGAGAAGAGACAGGCATAGATGAAGAGAATTATGGGACAAATGATACATTTTTCCAGACCTGAGAGGCAGTTGATGCAGCTGACTGAGCTGATATTTGTCATCTCCCCTCTCAGTGAAGACTTCAGTGTTTTATTAACCTGCCTAAAACCGATCGTCTCAGCCGAACCTTAAACAAAGAAACTGAAGGGAGAATAAAACATAAGGAAGCCATGTTGATTTGGTTACTAAGGAGACCGTACGTAAACGCTCTTGACACGCTGGCTTCTTCAGAGGCCGACCTTCTTCAGACCCTCCTTCACTATCATAACATCACTCACAGCCGGCCCACTTCCAGCCCCCTCCCCACCAACATAATGACATTTGCATACAGATGTCTCACTTGTGCTGATAATGCACGGGGCAGCGTGCGTGCGTGTGTGTGTGTGTGTGTGTGTGTGTGTGTGAGCTGTGAATGCAATCAGCTGACATCTGAGGACAGGCTGAAGGGAAAGCAGCATGTGCAACCTTTTGTAAAAAAAAAAAAGTCCTCATTACAGCCATTATCACCATCATTATCAGAAATAAGACAATTTATTTGGCTCAGATAAACACGCACACAGAAGGAACACGACAAAGGGAGCGTTGAGTTGGGAAAAACACAAACCCAGTTCCAAAATAAGGTAAAAAAAAGGAAAGGAAATAATTTCTAAATCTTATAAACCCATATTTCTTTCACACTGGAACACAGGAAACATATTGAATGCTGACGTTAAGAAAAAAAAATACATTTTATGGTAGAAAACATTTTTAAAAAGCTGTTTCAGGTCAATCGCCTTTTTTTTTTTACAAGTCCGTAAACATCCACGTCCTGAGGAGGCCGGGTCTACATTGTTTTTCTGAAATTCTAAATTCTAAAACTTGTTTATATGTTGGAGACTTTCCAGATGTAAAAGCTGCCCTAATCTAAAGGCACTAATGCACCCCCATACCACCAGAGAGTCTGTAAACGTCCTGAGGAGGCCGGGTCTACATTGTTTTTCTGAAATTCTAAATTCTAAAACTTGTTTATATGTTGGAGACTTTCCATATGTAAAAGCTGCCCTAATCTAAAGGCACTAATGCACCACCATACCACCAGAGAGTCTGTAAACATCCTGAGGAGACCGGGTCTGCAGGTTTTGCAATTTAACTTGGTTTTGCTGAAATAAGCAAGACTTTCTCTGAGAGATGCATACGCAGATGATGTTCTAAAACCTGTTTATATGTTTTTACATTGATGGAGACTTTCTAAATGTGTAAGCGGCCCTGTAGGGGTACTAATGCACCCCCATACCATCAGAGAGGCAGGTTTTTAAAACAGACCATATGGTCATTTGGATAACAGTTCTCCATTTTGCCTCTGTTTTTAAAAGATCTCAGGTTCAGAGAAGACTGCAGCGGTTCTGGACGGTGTTCACATATGGACTCTATTGCCTGATAGAGCTTTAAGCATCATCAGGCACGGTGAACTGTGTTTACAGACAGTGATGTGTGAAAGTTACTTTCAGCCTTTGAGTTCAGTGATTTCAGATTCTTCTAATCTGATGATGAGATTATGAACTGGAGATGATTGGAAACTGTTTTTCTTCTTTACCTCTAAAATGCTCTTTTTATACCCTCTCCTCTTACTGACCTGTTGATAATTAACTTCATTAGTCGTACATTTCTTCCTCAACCTTTTCTTTAAACTTGTCGCCTCCATCATATTCAAAACTATCTTTAAATTACCCAAAAAGAGAACTACGTTTCTTAGTTTTAACATTTGATGTTTTGTTCATAAGTTTTTATTTACACAACTTGTTTGGCACCTCTACAATAAAATAAAACTTGTGTTTGTTCGCAGCAGCTGGCAGACAGAAGTAAAAAAAAAAAAAGGATTGAGTTGAACTCAGGGACCGGTTCCAAAATTTTGCGGCCCTGCCCCCACGCTCCCTCATCCTCCTCCTCTTCTTCTTCTTCTTTTCCTTGCATCTCCTCTCGCCTTGTGAAACAAGCCACCTACACTTTAGGACATCTGCTAAGCTGATTTTCTGGAGCTTAGCAGCACCACAGTGGTATCAAAGAGATTAGGTGAAACAACATCCAACTCTGGCTTTGTGCTGCGTTTCAATAATGCAGCACCGTGCTCGTGTGTTTATGCCTGTTCGCCTCCAGTGTGCGCTCGCTGGCTTACGACTTCATTTTTTATTATTTTTTATTTCTTTTTTTTTTCTGGTGTATGTGCGTGGGTGTGTATATTATGCTCGGGGTTACAGTGCCATAAGTCACAGAGCTGGTGTAATACTGTTGGATCTGGAGCGTGAGCTCCTCTTTGCATAGAAGGATTCAGAAAGCGGAACCGGAGAGCTGCTTCAGAGGAGCTCTTAAAGTCTTTGTTTTTCAGCCAAACCCATTATCACTGGAGGAAAATCATTTCCAGAAAATAAACTGTTGTTTGGCTCTGCTGGAAACCAACTAAATGTTTTTTTTTTTCTCTTGCGAGGCTCAACAAACATATATTTGCACTTTATTTTCTCCTCGCAGAACACAAGTTAATTTGTCTTTACTCATATTTGGAAATAAAACATCCATACGTTGCTGCATTGTGCACGCACGATGGTTAACGCTTAGTAACCATTCATACGTAATTAAGTGGTGAAACGTAATAATGTCATTTATCCCTGTGGGTTTAGGGTTGGAGTAATTGCTGCAGAGTCGGGCCTGCTGTGCGTTTGATTCGTGTGAACACGTTTGTGCGCAGGATCCAGCGAAGGAGTTCTCATTTAGTATATTCTTTTTCTTTTTTTTTAAACAGCTTTCTCTTTTTTTTTTTGTGCCGCTAACTAGATGAATAAAAGTGCGAAGAGGGAGGAAGGAGTGGAGGGAAGGGGGGGTTCAAGAAGAAAAGAGAGCAAACCAAAGAGAGTTGAGTGCTGATTTTTTTTTTTTTACTTATTTTTTTTCACTTTTTTCACTTTTTTTTTTTTGCGGTGACAGCTGGGCCCAGAAGCTCAGACCCTTTTCTTCTGGCACACGAAGCCCATTAAGTATGCCGCTCGCTCCGTGGCCCCCGCAGCCTCCAAATTGCTCCAAGCTCCTCCCTAAAGTGTGGCGGCCTTTGTCATTGTAATCAGGCCTTGTTTGTGAAGTGCTGCCTGTATTTACCGCGGCTCGGGGTGCATATCTGCCCTGGCCTGCTGCTGCTGCTGCTGCTGGAAGAAGAGATGGATGGAGAGCTGCAGGGAGGGTTCAAAAAAACTAACAAAAAAAAAAAGCTGAAGGAGAGGGAAAAGTGTCGACAGAGGAACGAGAAGTGAGGAGATCAGCAGAGAAGTGGCCTTAAAGAATCTGACTCAGTGACTTTGTAGGATGACATGGGGTCAGGCGGGGGGATGAGGGGGGTGAGGAGGGGGGCTTATTTATTTACAAATCCCAGCAGGCTTTGCAGCTCGCATGATATTCAGGTTAAGTCAGAAAAAGGAATAAAACCCCTCCCTGAAGTGACTGACGGAGTGACAGGAAGGTGCAGCAGACGGAGTGACGTGATGCCTTTTGGCAGGGGTGACCCCATTCCCCTCCTCCTCCTCCTCCTCCTCTCGCCTTCTCTTCATGGGGGGAGGAGGCCCGAGCTGCGGGACGACGTTAGACCGTCAGAGGAGGGGGACTCCGAGGATGATGGTCATCCAACGTGGCATCCAGACCAAACTTTAGTCTGTCTCCTGGCCGTCTCCTCTCACTCTGAGCGTAAAAAATTCATAACCACAACAAAAGAGGGAGGAGGAAGAGGAGAAGGACATTTGTGACCCATCATATCAAAATGAGGATTAAGTCAAAATGACCTTATCATATTTATCATATTACATTTTGATACTTGGATCATTCTGATATCATAAGTGGATCCAGACATATGACTTAATTTGTCTTGTTGGTTACAATAATGCAATAATACTTGGTCTGAATTGTAATTTTATGTAATTTTTATGAGGAACTTTTTAATCTCATTATAAAGAGGAAACTTCAAATAGTATTTGAATATTGAGATTTTCCAGCTGGAAGGAAAAAATCTCCAAATTTTAAGGCATTTTTGTTCAAATTCAGTTTTTTTGTTGCTACTTCTACATTGTAGAAGTTTTTTGTTTTCGATTCATTCTCACAATAAGATTTTTCTTCACTCATAAATCTGATAGGCTGATGCTGGAAATAAGATGAAAAGCAGCCAAAGTCCAAAGAAAAACCTTAAATCCTGAAAAACTTACGAGATCATGAAGGAAACGGACGAGGGCTGCATCAAGACTTTTGCACAGTCCTGACAGAATCTTTAGCAGGATTCCCGTCTGCGTTGGCTCGCCGTTGATTCAGCTCTGCGTGTCTAACGTGAGCCGACAGATATGAGCGTGGATGTTAGGAAGACATGGGGGTGAAAGTGATGGGGGGAGGGGGGTAATAAAGTCATGGTGTGATGATCCAGATTGTTGTCATCAGATCAGGAGCAGAGCTCTGCTGTCAAACCTCCATCTGTGCCTCAAAAAAACAGCACGGGAACTGAAACCAGAGCCTGAAAATCCAACTTTGTAAAAACTGAAAGTATGAACCGTGGACGCTGCTGCGGTCGCCACGATAACCGCGCGCATCGCTTTACTTCGTAAAGGCCGACTCAGCGAGGACTGAAAAATAAGCCTCAAGAAACCGTTGTCGACTTCCAAAAAACTACAATTCGGGTGTTTCTGGAACCGTGAGCAGAAGACCTGCACCGTTTTACGTCCAAGATATGACAAGGTAAAAAAAAAAGACTCATGTTGAGTAGAAATATAACAGAATCTGAGGACGGTCTAACAAACACTAACTGAGCTCTACCTGGTATTTCCTGCATAGAAACAGCGTTTTAATATGTCCTCTTATAAACAGCAGCTACGTTTCCATTGACCATGAAAATGCGCAAATTAGAATTTGGAAAATAAATTTGCTCAATGGAAACACTGCAATTTCGAAACAACTTACGTTTTTTGACAAAATGTTTTTACGCTAGGATGAGGTGGTTTTTTGGCCGCATCGAAATTGGTGTATTTCGCAAAACTGCAATGGAAGCACTTTTTTCGCATCACGGTAGTCACGTGATCAGGCTGTTTCTACTGGTGAAAAAATGACAACAGGAAGTAAAAGTAGTAGTAAAATCACAGAAGTTGTAAAATAATATAGTAAACTCACCGACTACAATTTCTCAAAAACGCAGCATAAGTATCCGCTCCCAAATATAAGGGGCTTGTCGCTCGAAAGCCTTGATAAGACGTCAACATCTCCTCTGATCATTAGTGTCGTCGTAGCAACATGCATGATTGTTAACATCCATTGTCGCCATGTTTGTAATGACTTATCGCGAGAAAAAGCGTATTCACGCGTGACTTTAAAGGCATTTCTTACTTAATGGAAACACTGCAATTGCGTAACTGTGTTTTTCAACATTAACAGAATATTGACAAAGTTTTGCACACATTTGCAATAGAAACACAGCTATTGTAAACTACATATACGACTGAACGTGAAATAAATAAAACAGAAATACTATTAAAAGTACAAGTAAGAGAGTTTTACTCACTGTTGAGCAGTGGTGAGTATAGCTGCCATGTTGAATTCTGGACTTCCCCACTTTCCAACAAATAATTCCCACTGTTGAGGGTGTTCCAGTTTAAATGTATGACTTTTAAATGGGAAATTCCCACTTCCCTTTAAACTTTTGCTGGCGAAAATGCAACGACATAGAGATTTTACACCACGTATTTCAATGGCTTCTGGCTACTTTTGAACCCTGTGCAGCTGCACCAAGCTGTTGTCCATCACTTCTTAGATAAAATAATCAACAGGCTCTATGGGAGATGTAGTTTCTGGTCAATGCTGGCTTTAAGGCAGTTTATTTTAAGACATGTATTTAATACAACTTCGCAGGCCACATAAAATGCAGTGGAGGGCTGCATTTGAGCTTACTGCCATAAAAAGTAGAAAATGATCTCAATGAATTCTTAAACATCTTTGAAAAATTCTACATTTACAGCTAAATACATGTATTTAGTGTTTTGAGTTGTATATTTTTGCAAATTTGAGCATTTATGTAAGAAAGGTTAGCATTATGCTAGCGGTTTTCTGAGGGGTTTATACTGCAGGTAATTAGCACGATGCTAACACTTGTTTCTTGCACAGTTTGATTTGTAATTGACTAATGGTAAAAGAGTGTTTTAAATATGGTTGTGTATGATTTAGATTCAGCACAGCTTTATTTGTTGAATTTACAATGAAGGTCACGTGTATGTTTAGACAATTTGTAAACTTAAAATGCCTTTGTGTAAAAACTGTAAAAGATCTCAGACACATAAACTCCAACTTTCTGTGACCCTTTTAAACTTTAAATGTTTCTGAAGTGAAGTATGGAGGTACGGAGCTCTGGAGTGGGCGGAGTTTTCTCACCTGTTCCACCAGAATCACATTGATGCCCATTGTTTGTTTGTTTTTTTAGATTTAATTTGTGATTAAGGGATATTTCCAATAAAACTTTCTGTTCTCTGAGGAGTTTTTGTTTAAACTTCATCGTCTCGCAGACAGCTGGAGGCCGAGTTCAGCCGAGTTCAACTGCTTATTAGAGGGGGGGGGGGGGGTTCTGTGTGTGTGTGTGTGTGCATTCATTTCTGTTCATTTGCATACGCCTGTGAACACGCAGTACATGTGTTAGTGTGGGGGTCCTATCTGGAACAGAATGGTGGTGGGGGGGTTGAGGAGTGAAGTTAATAGGCTAATGAGAGCTCTGCTAGAATACAAGAGGCTGTCTGGCATTCGCAGATAAAAAAAATAAAAAAAACTTGAAGAGGCTTTAGATGAGCCCTTTTGAACAGCAACACCTTTTTTTTGTCCACACTCAGAAATCCACTTTAATCAGCTGTAAATTTATTAAATTGCTCTAAGATGAAGAAGAGATTTTAAATTAAATAAAGTCCGACGCTGTTTTTAGTTTTCTGACAAGATGTTTTCTCCAGAAAAGAATCCTCACCAGCAGGTGGCGTCATCATCACCAAACACTTCAAAAAGTCAAAGAAATAACATTTTTCGTTCGGTTAAAGATTCTTCCGAATCAAAAAAAAGAATCTTTTGATCGATCAGGCCTGGACTGAAAAGGTCAGAAATCTGTCAGGAACGCGTTCAGCCGAGCCGCCATCGAGAATAAAGATTGAATAAAACGTTGTATCGTTTTTCTGTGAAAAGATTTTCATGATTTATTTTGCAGCTTCAAAATGAAATATATTTCACAGAAAAATGTTTGGATCAATAGAAACTGTCGTGATGCAACTGAGCTAGCATTCTGCTAGATTTAGCTAGCTTCCTCATACTTTTACCCTTTTCCTCCGTTTTAGCTAATTTGATACATTTAGCTTTTTGCTACCAATCTAATACTTTCAGATAACTTTTCACCAAACTTTTTGTTTTAAGCTACAATTAGCTACGTTTTTGATCATTTTACCTTAAAGCCTCTCTTTTGCTACATTTAGATTTGACCAAATAATCAACTGTTGTTTTAGCTAACATTTTCTTTTAGTTTTTGGCTATATTTTGTTTGCTTTAGCTTTTAGCAGATATTTTTAGTAGCTTTTTTGTTACTTATAGGTTTTAGCTATAGCTTTTGGACAACCTTTTGCTAATTTTAGCTTCTTACTTGCCTTTTGCTTCTATTTGCTACCTTTGAATTACATTTAGCTTTTATATCATTCTGCTTCTTTCAGCTAACATACTGTCACTTTTACCTACAATTATTCTATTTTTAGCTATTGTTGATTTAGATTCTAGCTAGTTTTCTGATTCTTTTAGCTAACATTTTGCTACTTTTAGATTTGACCTACATTTCGTTGTTTTAGCCAACATTTGGCTACTCAGCTTTAGTTTTAGTTTTTTTTAGCTAGCAGATATTTTGGTAGCATTTTTGTACTTTTGGGTTTTAGTTAGCTTTGTGATAATTTTAGCTTTTTGTCAACCTTTTGCTTATTTTAGCTACCTTTTTAATACATTAACGTTTTAGCCACCATAAGATTTAGTTAATTTTGGCTATAATAATTTTATTTTTAATTAGCTTTTTACTCTTTTTAGCTGCTAGGTAGTTTTCTGATCATTTTAACTTTTAGCTAGGGTTTAGCCACATGTAGATTTTATCATTCCACTGCTTTTAGCTTTTTGCCAGCCTTCTGCTAGCTTCATAGTGAGCAGATATTTTGGTAGTTTTTTGTTACTTTTAAGCTTTTTGATACTTTTAGCTTTTATTATTTAGCTAGCCTTTTATTGTTTTACATTAGCATTTAGCTATATTTAGTTTGTTTCTTTTAGCTTCACCACATGTGAAGTGATGTTGTCTCAGTTTTGGCTGTTTTAGCTTTTTATTATTTCAGCGTCTGGTCACAGATCCAGATGTTTTAGTTTTGTTTTCTGATGGGTGGGCAGAGCAGGCTCAGGTCTTGTTTTAGTTGTTTTAATATGAAATAATATTTTGAGTTATTTCTTTATGTTAAATCTTATTATTTTATTTTTCCTTCCTGAAAGATGATGAAGTGTTTTCATTCATCAAGATCAGACAAATAAAAAAACAAAAGGTTTCATAATAAAATAAAATGACAAAATAAAAGCAGTAGATTGAAGCTTAGACCCTCCCCCTCCCTCCATTTTGGAAAGATGTGGACGGGGGGGTGCGGGGGGTCTCATTATCCTGGCAGACCATCTGCTGCAGGGAGGGAGGACCTGTCTGTCCATCCCAGACCCAGACACCCTGAATGGGTCCAGAGTTCCAGTGAAAATCTTCCTCTAACTTCCTGAAATGAAAGCTGTACATCTGCTATATGCTGAACGGGGGGCCGGGGGAGGGGGGGGGGGGGGGCAGTTCTGATCTTAAAGAGGACCTGATCCAAGTCTGGCATTTCAAATGTTTCCTTTTGTTTTAATAAATCTGAGAAAAACCTGACAGAGAGAGAAGATAAACAGAGTTTAGATGTTTGAGTTTTTGTGTTTTAATCCTGGGGGGGGGGGGGGGCTTGGCCTGTGTGTGTGTGTGTGTGTGTGTGGTGGGGGGGGGGGCTCAGGGTGCACCAGATGCTCTTTGTTTCCGTTCGGGCCCTTTTGTTCCTGAAACCTGACACCCACAGGCTGGGATTGGGTCCAGGCGAGACTCCTCCTCCTCCCATTGGCCACTCCCTTGTGTCAGTCATCTGCTTGGCCCCGCCCCCGCCCTGCTTTGGCAGACCTGCTGAACCTGAGGGGGGGAGTCAGGGAGAGGGGGGGGGTTAAAGTAAAGTTTGGAGAAGTTTAGTTGCAGAAGTAAACTTGGCGGTTCTGCAGAGAGGAGAGGAAACATGAAGCTGTGCCGCACTTTTCTGGGTTCGTAACTTTTTTAATTTTATTTATTTAAATTTTTTTATTTCTGTTTATGCACCAAAATCCTTATTTTTAATTGAACTTTATTTTGTTTATTATTACGCGTTGAATTAAAACTCTTTTTAAAGAAAAAGTTGAAACAGTTATGTCAGAGACGAGGCAGTTAGTGAGGATTTAATCAACTTTTAAACTTTGTTACAAAAACTTTTTTTTAGTTTTTATTTTGAAATAAAAACTTTATTTTTTTTAAAAAAAGAATGAAACTGGTAGAAGCGGGTCCAGACAAAGGACAGTTGGTCCCTGAGGGGACCGTGTGGCCCCTGGTACCGCAGGGACAATGCCAAGCTGCGGGCTTATTAAAAACTTTTTTTGTGTTGTTGTTGTGTTAGTCTGTGGACCTGGTCCATCTGTCGAGGGACTACAGGGTCCCCCCCCCTCCCCTCAGGACCCACTCAGCTGCTGGCTCCCATCTAATATTTATATGATGCTGCAGGGCCCGGTGCCGACCCGGTCCAGAACAACGGAGCAGAAGTTCTGCCAGCTGCTGGTCTGGACCAGGATCCTGCTGAACAAAGCCTGGTTTAGAAGTTCAGCTTTAGTTTAAAAACAAACTTTAGGTTTAGTTTGAAACTAAATTAAAGTTCTTAGAGTTTAAATATTCATCTGAAATAAAAAGAACGTTAAATGAAAGTTTTATTTTAAGCCTTAAAGGACTTTTTTCATTTTAAATTAACTTTGAATTTTACGTTTTTGCTCATTAAAGTTGACTTTAGTTTAATTTTAAGAATATTTACTTTAAAAAGTTGAGTTGAAGGGAATTTTCAATCTAAAAACATCTCCAAGAGTAAAGAATCAGCGACAAACCTTAAAGGTTTTATTTAAGTTTGATCAAAAACAAGGATTTTAAACTTTGATTTCACTTCTTTATGAACTGATTTTATTTTTATTTACTTTTATTTAAAAGCAGTTTTTATTTAACCTAATTAGATAAAGTTTAATTATGTGTCAGAAACTTAAAAAAATAAAAAATAATAATTTATCAATTTTATTAATTCAAATGATTAAATTAGAGTCAAACTTTTAAACACTTTTGTGTAACAATACGAGTTGGTTTTGTTTCATTTAACAACAGTTTTGTAACAAAGCAAAAAATTATATAAATAAATTTTTAGAGTTTATAAGTTTTATTCTTAAGAAATAAAGTAATATAAAACATTTGACTCTGATTAAAAAATGTCTGAAACTTTTGAGACTTTTAAATAAGTTGGGAGGTAAAATATTGAAATGTTGAGTTTTGTTTTGGGGGCGTTTTTTGTTGGGTTTTCATTATCACAAATACACACACACACACACACACACACACACACACACACACATATACACACACACACACATACACACACACAGACTCGCTCAGCTGTTTCCTGTGAAGGAGCTGTCCTCGGTCCTGAAACCTCTGATCTGATTCTGCAGCTCCTCTGAAACCTGCAGAAACTCAGAGCATGAGTGTGTTTGTTTGTGTGTGTGTGTGTGTGTGTGTAAGGGGACCCTCCCTCTGTCAGATCAGGGATCTGTTTCCCCCCCCCTGCTCCCCGTCCTTTTGTTGATGTGATTGTTGGACGGTGTTGTTGCTGCAGTTGTGAACCTTTTCTCTCTCCTCAGTCTGAAATCGTTCTGATGGCGTCGCGCGGCGGCAGCGGCGGCGGTCGGTGATTGATTTCAGCTCCAATGCATAACAATAGGATTGCACAAAAAAAAAAAGAGAAAACAGAGCCTGCTGCAAAGAGATAAGAATTTAATAGAATTTGTGAAAGCTGAAGGTTGGGCTTTTTGAATATTCCCTGCGTACGCGGCGTGGAGGCAGCAGATAAAGGATGGCATTTGTGGCGACTATTCTCAAATGGCTTGTAATGAATGGTTGTCATTTCCACTAATGGTTTGAAAACAGCAGAGCAGAACCACGGAGCGGGCCGCAGACAGAACTTAGTCCGGACCGGATGCTCGATGGGATCGCTCAGACCGAAGCTTTATCTTTAAAACAGATTCTCCTGAATTAAAAGCTGCAGTTTGAACGAGTCTGATTGATGAGCTGATGTGCAGTTCTGCAGTGCTGGTACGCACTCAATGTAAACAACGGCTGTGTTTAATTTAAACACAGCCAACTTTGAAATAATTAGGCTGTTTCTGTAAACAAACAAGATTTTTAAGCATCAGGTTGCAGTTCTTATTTTTAATTAAGGCTACATTAAAGACACATTAAAGGAAATGCGGGTACGCACTCAATGTAAACAAAGCACTTGAACATTGAGTCACTTAATTCAGCTGATAACTTTGAGTCACTTTGGCTGTTCCTGAACATCAGAGCTTTCCAGTTTTTATGAAACATTAAAGATAAACCGAACAGAGAAGATATTTCTGAGCTTTAAACAAAACCTGAAGATTTTAGGAGTTTAATTCTGTAGCTAAATGAATGTGTGGTTCTGAAATGTGGGTACACACTTAATGTAAATAAAATCTGTATTTATTTACTAGTAGAGGGAAATAAAATCAACCAGTAACTTTGAAATGTTTGACATCTCGTCACAGTTTTTTTTATTATATTAGGGAAACACTAAAGGGGCTTTAAAAAGAAATGCAGGCATGCAGTTAATGTAAACAAAGCCCTGAAATTTCTTAAATTCCAGGTGGAATCACTGGATTAATTAGGCTGGTTGTATAAATACGGCTGGTAACTTTGAGTCTGTTAATGTAGCTAAAAATAACGCTAATTTTTATGAATAAGTTGCGTTTTTATTTAATTTTGTCATATTTTTTTTTAATTTAAGGACTCAAATTCACATATTTATCTGTTTATTTATTTTACTGCAAGAAGCACCTTTAAACCCCTCATTCCCCAAACAGAGGACTTATCAGATCCAAACTCTCGGTGTGAATGAGTTATTGGATGGTACCACCTCCCAGGTGTGTGTGTGTGTGGTAATCTATAATCTGTAATCTGTTAAAGATTAATTCATCAGAGGGTGAAATGTTGGAAATCTGAGCTCAGGTTTGGAGACAGAAGGATGGAGGAGAAAGTCTAAGAGGAGGGAGGGGGTTCATGTAGTAAAATGTGTGTGTGTGTGTGTGTGTACAAGGAGGGGGGGGGGGCTTAAGCCCCGCCCACATGATGCCGGAGGTTTTACTACAGCTTCCGTGATGTCATGGCAAAGGGCGGAGGGAGGAGTCGGAGGGGGTTCGGAGGGGCTGGAGGGAGGTGGGGGGTGGTACAATGGCTCATGAGGGAAAGGTAAGTCAATATTACGTTTTTTTTTTCTCCCCTCCTCGCTGACAAAGGCAAATGAAGCCATGTTTTTGCTTACAAACAAGTCGGTCTTTACGCGCGGATCCGGAGCCGCCGCTGCGTAAAGGAGAGGCCGCTTCCACCTCCACCCCCCCTCCACCACCACCTCAACCACCCCGAGCCTGCAGTCCGCTCCGACCAGAACACCACAGCTTCCGGACGGGATACACGAACCCATTCATCTACTTTTTACCTGGGATATTTATTTTTTACTATTATTTTAAAAATAATTAAAAAAACTACTTTTACCGAACGAGCCGGAACTCTCCCGGACGCGGCGCGGAACCATCCAGAGAGGAGAGAATTATTGAAAACAGGTAATCCCAGATTAATTCTGTTTATGCTTTGATTATTACCTCTGATTGATCCGGGATTATCCAGACTTTCACCTTTTCTCTGCTTCATTTCAACCCGTTTAAGCTTGTTTTTATATATGATCATTGCGCTTCATTTTGTTGTTTTTGTTGGATTAAAACTTCCGCACAGCTGCGGGGTCTAAACTTAATATTTTTTGCTCCGGAATAAAGTGCGCGTTTATGGATTCTATTTCTGCTTTGATGTGATGGAGGAGGGGGGGCTCAGAGAGGACGCCCCTCTCCTCCTCTCCTCTTTCTGCAAATGTTGACACCTCTGGAAGAAGAAGTGGAATTATGGCTCCGATACTTCACCGACCGGGTGTGCGCGTGCACGCTTGCGCGCGTGTGTGCGCGTGCTGGAGTGTGTGTGTGTGTGGGGGGGGGGTAATCAGCTGCGACCACTGTAAAGAATAAAAAGACAGTAATCTGTTCCTGTGGATGTAAACTCTTATCGGACGGAAGCGCGCGCGCCGTCCTCCAGTCTCACCTTCTGATCCCGTCCTCTGGTTGGACCGAGACCAGCAGGACGTGTTCGGATGTTTACAGATGGATGGAGGGATTGATGGAGGGAGGGGTTGGCCATTTGATCCTCTGCAGCAGAGATGCTCTCTTCAAATGTCAGCCGCCTTTAATCGCGCGCAGATAAAAAAAAAAGGGAAGAAAAGTCCTCAGGAGCGCGAAAACAGTCCGAGATTTTAACCTTCATCCATCCATCCATCCATCCATCCATCCATCCATCCATCCTTGCATCCATCCTCCTTGCTTTGCTTACATGACCGCGTAATGTGCTCCGCGCGCGCATCGCGGTTCGTCAAAAGCACCTGCGTCCTAAGATGGAGGCAGGAGATGAAGGATGATGATGAGGAGGAGGAGGCTCGCTTCATCTTCAAACAGAAACTTCAGCTGATGTTTGGGATTAAAAACCAGCAGAACCTCCCTCCCAGAGAACATTGTTTATTATTATTATTATTATTATTAATATTATTATTATTATTATTTGTTAGTTGTTTTTTATGTTTTAAAGGGAAAAATATTCCCGACTTTAAGGAACTCGTTCAAAGGTCCAGAAAAACAAAAAATCATAAATAAAATGGTGAATTTGTCCTTGAATTTAAAATCCTTAGTAAAGTTTGTGAGATTCCAACAAGCCAAAGTTCTGTTTGAGTTCTGGTTCTGTGGTTCTGACCCAGTTTTCAAGTTGGTACCACAGCAAATTTACTTCAATCCTTAAAAATTAGGTTGGTTTAAAACAGACGGACTTGATCATCACATAGCTAGAAGGCGCTAACCGCTTTTAGCATAAGCTAGCAGCTATTGTTTATAACCTTAAACTCAATCTTTAGTGCAGGGGTTCTCAAACGTTTTGGGGTCTGTGGACCCCTTACAAAAGTAGAAAATTTCCAGGGACCCCCTTATAAACCCCCTTATAAACCCCATGCTCTTAAAAAAAAAAACCTGAATGCCATGGGAATATTATCTTTAGTCTGATTTATGTTTGTTTTACCAGTATATTGTTCTTCATGTGCATTTTTTAAAATAAAAATCAAATGAACAGTTTCTTGAACATTTTTAAGGACCCCCAAGATACGACTCGTGGACCCCTTTGGGAATCTCTACTTTACCAACTAAAATGAATAAGAAAGCTAACCAGGTTAAACATCTTACAAGTTGTTTTTAATGTCTTTCTTTTTTTATTTTATTAATTAAGACTTGTATTTCCCCCCAAAATAAAGTAATTGAGAGCTAATTTTTCTTTTACAGATGCGACGTACCAAAAAAAAAAGATTATATTTTAAAACAATAAACAAAACAAAGACTGGTTAATAATAAGACAACTTAGAGTTTAGGACAAAAATGACATTTAGAGTTAGTGAAAACACTTTTATAAAAGTTTAAAAATCAATTTTAAACACTAACTGCTTAGCTTGAGTGGTTTTGGGCCAAACTTTATTAACTACTGTTTGTTTTGTGTGTGAATTAAACTCGGTTTAACTCAAAGGAAAGTTGAAACAAACCCAACCAGGTTAAACATTTTATTAAAGATTGTTTTTATTAAATGATTTTGAAAAGGCTGACCGATGGGGTGAAACAAACCCAACCGATGACTCGATGAACCCAGCGCTTTTTAGAGTGCACACTCGTCGGCCATCTTTGTTTACCTCCACAGCCTGATGTAGGTCAGTTTTTGGTGGATTCAGCTTTGTTTCCATTGAGCGCAGACCCTCATTTCAACACTTCACTCATCAAAGTTTTTAACGTTTGATTTGACGACAGAAAATATTTTTTTCTCTTTGAACGCTTCTAAAAGCTGAAGGTTTATCAGGTTTGAGTGGAATAAAAAGGCCGATTTAGGCAGAAATGATAAAAGCACTTATTGTTTTTCTTCTGCTGACTCTAACTGGAAGATGTGGACGACTTTCAGGGGATTAGAGAATTAGGTTATTGGTGCCGTATGCTGCTGCTGCTGCTGGAGGCCATAACCAGGCTCCTCTTTCAGCCCGCTATCTTTATTTCCTCCCGATAAGAGGAAACTTCTCTTTTCTGTGGGCCGACGGTGAGGACAGCAGGTGCCGGAGGAGGAGGAGGAGGAGGAGGAGGAGGGAGCAATAAAGATGCTGGAGGAGCAGCTGGGGCCAAACTGCTTCCTCCTCAGAAATCAGAAATGTGAGCGGAGGTCGTCGGGGGGTCGGGGTGGGTTTCAGCCTAAAAACAAACCCTGATAATTAGTTTGTTTTTAAAGGATTAAAACGAGACGAGTCGGTTCTGTTCTCCAAGATTCAAAAGGTTGACGAGTCGAGACGTTTCTCTGAGGTCAGAGTGGCCCTGGGGGGGTGAGGGGGTGTAAACATCCTTCTCTTCCCCTCCTCTCAAGCACACTGATAAGAGCCGGGGCATTTTTCTTTCACCGTCGCACCACAAACAACAAACTTTTGTTGTTGTTTTTTTCCGTCTCTCCTGCCCGGCTCGGTGTAATCACACTAAGTTGTCTCTAAATCCTGCTTAACCAGACCCAGACCCGGGCCGTACATCTGGCCCTGGATGTGCACTAATGCTGTTACAGACAGAACACCCTGGTCTTTAATCTGACTCTGGATTTAGGCCTCTCTGCTCCATTGTCCCGCCACAATAAAGCTCCACGCCTGGACTTTTACTTAAACTTAAAAGTTCAAATGTTTTTGTTTGTTTGTTTATACACG
The DNA here is from genome assembly GCA_031762495.1 of Anablepsoides rubrolineatus. Classification (NCBI taxonomy): domain Eukaryota; kingdom Metazoa; phylum Chordata; class Actinopteri; order Cyprinodontiformes; family Rivulidae; genus Anablepsoides; species Anablepsoides rubrolineatus. The sequence goes on along the minus strand of JARVGW010000047.1, from coordinate 24,716,267 downwards.
CACGCTCACAACCACTCACAAAGAGGTGTTCTGATCCAGGAGGTTCTAACTGGTCTTTGTGTGTATATATCTATAATATGCATGAATATATGCAGGTATGTTTGTATATATCTATATGTATGTATGGGTATTAACTTATGTATGCATGCTTTACTAAGAAATTATAATTAATTTATTATTATTATAGGGATATGTATCTTGTTGCTATGTTTTCTTGTATTTATTTACTTTCAGTTGAGCAGACAGACATTGGGCCTTGTGTTCTCTTGATTTATATTTAATATATTTCCTAATCTCTCTCTCAATCTTAATCATATTTTCTCTTTTTTTTCCTCTTTTCTTTTTCTTCTTTTTAAAAAAAAACAACAAAAAAAATTACTGATGATGAAGAAATTAAGAAACTAATATTTAGTTCTTTTTTCTACTGAAGTGAAAAAATAACAAAAAAAATGTTTTTTTGTTTTTTCCGATTAATAAAAAGCTCAGATTAAAAACTTGTTTTTATATACCTATATATATATTTGTCTGAACCTGCCTCTCAACACAGACCACTAATTTTCTCTTCTTTCTCCAATTTTCGCAGAAAAACATTGAGTTTTGTTCATTTTATTTTAGGTGAACTTAAACAGGTCAAATTAAGTTTCCTATCTACAAAACAAACAAAAAGCGGAGTCACTTTGAATTATTTTTCTGTTTAAAAGCGTGGCGAGGCGCAGATTGGGACTGTCTGTGACACGTGGCTCTTCAGAACCTCTGAAGTGGCTCGTTTGACTAAAAATAACAAACCTGAGTCATGTCGCTTTTAGCGTTTTACAAACTTCATCCAGAATGTGAACCCTCGGCAGCAGAAATAAACCAGGCTGCAGAAATGTTTTAGTCAAATGTGTTTAAAACTCTTTTTTTTGTTGATTTTCTCACATACGATACAAAAATTAGACATTTTCTAACATATTTAAGGCACCTGCTGCGTTTTAACGGAACATACAGATAATTCTGTGGGTTGGGTTAATCTGGACAAATAACCTAATTCTGTAATCCCCCTGAAACTCGGCAGCGTCTTTAACGAAATGTAAACAGAAGAAAAACAATAAGTGCTTTTATCATTTCTTTTATTCCACACAAACCTGATAAACCTCAGCTTTTAGAAACGTTTAAACACATAAAACGAAACAATAAACTGTTAAATGTGGGTCTGCGATCAATATAAACAAAACCACATCCACTGAAAAACGACCTGTCTGTGAATGTAAACAAATAATGCCAAATTGAGACTAGTGTGAACACTACAAACTGCTGGGTTCTTTTGATAACTCGAGTTAAACGCGTCAGGTTTAAATCAAATCTGACCTGACCTCTGCTTTGGGATGGAATAAATGATTTTAAAATGTAGTCGGGGCATGTTTTTAACTTTAGTTTAAACTAATCAGTGAGTTTGAGTTCCTAAATCAACGTTAGCTGGTGCTAGCTAGTTGATGGTGTTAGCAGTTAGCGCCAGCTAGCTAGCACCGACCCAAAATTTGTAAATACCCGATAACCCAGAATTTGTTTTGATCTTCTTAAATCAACTGTTCACTTGCTTTAATTTAAGAAATTAGTCATTTTAACACAATTTTTGAGAAAGTTCTCAGACCAAACCGGAGCCAGAGTAACCCAGTAGTTCTTAGTGTGTGAAAACTCTGAACAAATAAACACAGTTTCACAACATGAACTGTAGTTTATATAGAAAATATCATTTAAACAATCAAGTAGATTTTGTGACTTTTATTGAAAGAAACTGGTTGTTTGGTTTCAAACTACAAACCTGGAGAGGGACAGAAAGATGGACAGAAAGCAGGACAGAAAGATGGACAGAAAGATGGACAGAAAGATGGACAGAAAGCAGGACAGAAAGCAGGACGAAGCAGTTTGTGTTTGTGGAGGCAGAGAAAGCTGAGATGGAGATGTGGACCAACAGTATTGCTGCTGTAATCTGTTTTTTAACAGAGCGGTGAGGAGAGGTGTGTGTGTCTGTGTGTGTGCGTGTGTGTGTGTGTGTCTGTGTGTGTGTGTGTGTGTGTGTGTGTGGGGGGGGGTTGATAAACAAGCGTTTTTTAAGAGTGCTGGCTGAGCTCTGCATGAAGTGTCACCGGACAAACAAACCAAAAGAGAATAAAATGAGATGAAGGTCAGAGATTTAAAGTTTGTTGATTTTTGAGACTTAAAAAGATTCAAATTTCAGATTTTATTATTTTATTTAATTATCATCCATCCATCATCCATCCATCTACCATCCATCCATCCGTCTACCATCCGTCTATCATCCATGAATCCATGGAAAAAATATCGATCTGTGAGACTAAAATATGGAACTGAATCATGAATTTTCTGTATCTACTCTCGGTCACAGTGTGTGAGGCCAGGGGACACCATGAACATGTCTCCTGTCCATCAGGGACACTCTGAACATGTCTCCTGTCCATCAGGGACACTCTGAACATGTCTCCAGTCCATCAGGGACACTCTGAACATGTCTCCTGTCCATCAGAGACACTCTGAACATGTCTCCTGTCCATCAGGGACACTCTGAATCTGTCTCCAGTCCATCAGGGACACTCTGAACATGTCTCCAGTCCATCAGGGACACTCTGAACATGTCTCCTGTCCACCAGGGACACTCTGAACATGTCTCCTGTCCATCAGGGACACCATGAACATGTCTCCAGTCCATCAGAGAGACTCTGAACATGTCTCTGGTCCATCAGAGACACTCTGAACATGTCTTCTGTCCATCAGGGACACCATGAACATGTCTTCTGTCCATCAGGGACACCATGAACATGTCTCCAGTCCATCAGAGACACTCTGAACATGTCTCCAGTCCATCAGGGACACTCTGAACATGTCTCCTGTCCACCAGGGACACTCTGAACATGTCTCCTGTCCATCAGGGACACCATGAACATGTCTCCAGTCCATCAGAGAGACTCTGAACATGTCTCTGGTCCATCAGAGACACTCTGAACATGTCTTCTGTCCATCAGGGACACTCTGAACATGTCTCCTGTCCATCAGGGACACCATGAACATGTCTCCAGTCCATCAGAGACACTCTGAACATGTCTTCTGTCCATCAGGGACACCATGAACATGTCTCCTATCCATCAGGGACACATGGAGACAAACAACCATCAACACTCAATCCACAGCCTCCATTTGACCCAACATGTGTGTTTTTGATCTGTAGGAGGAAACCAGAGAAAACCCACACGTGCACAGAGAGAACATCTAAACTCCACCCAGAACACTGTGTCCGGGATTCGATCCGGCAACCTTCAGAACCACAGACATTTATTAAAAACACAAACATCTGAAACAGAAACGTTTTTTTTTAAAGCTGCTGTGGTTGAAAAGTTCAGCCTCGGGCGCTCGTGGAGAAACACTCTGCCTGAACTTGAAACAGAAACTGGGTTGTTGGATTTGTCGCCTCCTTCTGAGATCGGGCGGGCGGGGCGGGGGGCGGGGGTAGATATGGGGTGGGGGGTGGGGGATAATCTGCTTCCTCCTGGGACTGGATCAGAAAAGATGAGCTGAGATGTTTTTACCTTGATGAAACAAAAACAAAAAGAAAAGAGGTTTGATTTATGTGTGGACACCCCCCCCCCTCATATATGGATATAAATTCACTGATTTGATTGATTCTGAAGGTGTGGGGGGGGGACTCCAGCTGGGGCACTTTGGTTTGTCTTTGTGTTTCCACTTCGTCTTCGTCTTTTTAGTTAATAAAAGAGGGTCTGCAGAGAACTGGAGTGCCTTACCCCACAACCCCCCTCCCTCCCCTCATCCACTGGTGCTGATGCTGATGTCTCCCTTTCTACACCCCATCCCCCTCCACCCTTCCTGTCCCACCTCTGTCCTCGTTTCCTCCTTTAGAAAATGAGTTTCGGGGCGAGCTGGTGAACCAGCGGTGGACACGAGGCGAGAGGACGAGCAGCCGCTGTCAGGCCTCCCAGAGACTGCAGAGCCGTCGACCAATCATGGTGAGTGACACCCCACCCCTCCCCACTCCTCCATCACTCACCACGCCCGACAACGCCTCCCCCCACACACCCCCACCCACTTCCAGAGCGGATTCTGCTTCCTGGGCATTTCCCCCGATCCCCTAACTCAGCAGGGAAAGGCTGAAGGAAGAGGAGGTGTGTATGTGTGTGTGTGTGTGTGTGTGTTTGCAGCGTGGGGGTTGGGATGAGTGGAAAACATGAATCAAGCAGCACATCAGATGTGGGCCCAGCCCGGCCCATCCCCTCAGCCTCGGTCCCGTTAAGCTCAGCGTTTTTTTTCTCTGCTGCTCACTTCTCTTCTCAGGACTCTTTTTTTTTATTCAAACACAATAAAAAGAGAAACTCAAAAGGATGTCCTTGAGCTGCTCATACTTTTTTTTTTCTTCTTTATGTCGATGATATTCTGCGTTTTCAGCAAAGCGGAGAAAAAAAACCTCCTGCTTCTCGCTAAAACTTCTGACCCCCGCTGAAATCATTTCGAGGATTCTCAGAACACCTGATCCCCTCGTTTTTCTTTTCTTTTTTTTTTCTGAGTCAACAAAGAGACGGAGGGATGGAGTGGGGGTTGTTTTCCCCTGGGCTCAGTAAAAGTAGTCCCCCCCCCCCCCAACACACACACACACACGCCATCACCCCTCGACAGCTCATCTGAAGAGATGACTTTTATTGATCGGGTTTGATTTCTGCCACGGCTGAGAGACAAAAAAACACAAATTCACTCTGATTCTCTGTGTTTCTGAACGTCTCTTTGCTTTTTCTATTTCAACATCTGACGTCTCGACACGAGCGACATTTATCTCATTTCACCTTTTTATCATTCAAACTAACTTTCACTGTTTCCCTTCCAGTTTGAGTCACTGAATGTTACAAATAAAAACAGGTTTACAGATAAACGAAACACGACAATGTGGTCATCTTAAGCAAATTTTCTGCTACTTTTTGGTACATTTAGCTAGCAGTTTGCTACTTTATGGTTTTAGCTTGACTTGCTGCTTTAAACTTTAATCTATTTTTTTGCTACATTCATTTATTTGTTAGCATTTAGCTACTTTTATCAAGCTGTTGGATAGTTTTACATTTTACTTAGTTTTGCTACGTTTTGCTACTATTGTGCTACTTTTAGCTTTTTGCTACCTCTAACTCTTTTAACTAGTGTTCTGCTTCTTTTAGTCATCTTTTTGCTACTTTGAGATTGTTTTGTCTTTTAAGTAGTGTTCTGATTATTTCAACTTTATGCTAGCATTTTGCTTATTTTAGTTTTTAGCTAGTGTTTTTCTACTTTTAGCTGTAGCTTTAGGTTCTGTTTTTGCTTTATTGTAGCTTTTTGCTACTTCTTTCTGTTGTTTTTGACTTAAATCATCTTCCGCCTCTTTTAGCTCATGTTTAGCTTCACTTAACTTGATTGTGTTTAGTTTTAGCTTTTTTAAGCTTGTTTTTAGCTTTATTTTAGAAGGTCAGTTTTAGCTTTCTTTAGCTTGTTTTCAGCAAATTTTAGCTTGAACAGGTAACTGTTTCAGCTTTTTTTTAGTTCATGTTCAGGTTATTTTTGCTTGAACAGGTAAGAGTTTGCTTTTCTTTTAATAAGTCAGTTTTAGCTTCTAATAGCTTGAACATGTCAGTTTTATTGTACTTTAGCTTGTTTTCAGCTTCTTTCAGCTTGTTTTTAGCTTCTCATAACCTGAACAGGTCAGTTTCAGCTTTTTTAAACTTGAAACTGTCAGTTTTTTCTAGTTTAAATCAATTTAGGCACCTGAATTTGTGATTTTAAAGTTCACGAGTCCATGAAGTGGCCAGCACATCGACAGATTCTGCCCTGATTAGGACATTAGCTGACACAGGAGGAAACGAGCCGAAGACGAGCTAAAAACAAGGTTTAGATGTGAAGTGACATCAGGATGAGTCGGGCTGTCGGTGACAAGCATCTGTCCCGTGATGCACTTGACGCCTACGCTTCCTGCTCTCCTCTCACATCGTCAACACGTGGTGAGAGCTCGCCAACATGGAGGTTGTGGGGGGGGGGTTTAATTGGCAGCTTCGGGTATTTTTATTATTTTTTTTGAAGACTTCGGCTCGTCCCTCCGTGTCCCACTCAACCTTCCCTTGTCTCCTCGTCTGCGGCTGTAAACCTGAAAGAAGGAGAAAAGAGTCGTTTACGTGCACCGAGGGACGGAGGGTGACCTTCTCTCTGAAGCCGATGCCCCCCGTCCCCCCCAGCCACACGTTTCCACGGAGCTGTCAGAACACAGAGCTCCTCCTCCTGCCGCCGCCGCATAAAGTAGGACGTAATTGATAAGGTACAGCACAGCCTGAAGGGACGAGCCTCCTCTTCCTCCTCCTGTTTCTTTTAGTCCTTCCTCAGCAGCTGCTTCAGACATTTTACACACACACACACACACACACACATGCACTTGTTTGTATCTCTACAAACATGTTTGGACTTAAGGTCCCCATAGTGTAGGTGTCAGCCGAAGTCCTCAGAAGATAATAAAAACCAGATGTACACACACACACACACAGAGCCCTGCAGCAGCTCCTCTATAGGTCCACACACCGTTGATTTATTCTAATTAAAAGACGGTAAAGGACAAGTTTGGACCATCCAGAAGCCTTTGAAAGGGATCAGGTGGACGCCGCCGGTCTGAGCCGGCCTTTATTTGCTGTGAATTTGTGTTCATGCAGATTTAATGAGCTGGAACTGAGAAAAAAAGAGGGGGGGAGCGGGGGGCAAGAATAAGAGGAGGACTCAGATATGCTTACCTATTTGAATGTACGTAACTATGGTTACACAAACATGAAAGCAACACAGAGCCCCTTTCAGTCCAGGTTTTGATTCATCCGGTGACTCTCAATGTAAGGAGGACGCAAAGGAAGGGAAAAAAAAGAATAAATGGTTTTTATGAATGAGGAACACATAAAAACAAATTCTGATCCGACCCGTCGATTAGAACCGATCAGTCTGTTGGAGCTCCTCTAATCAAACCAAAACGCTGCTTTTAAAGTAATTACAGTTTTTACAAAAAAGAGGGAGGTGAAAGACGATTATCGGACACAAAAAGTTTTTTTTTAGAGAAAAAAAAAGATTTTATTTTGTCACTTTGAGTGTTCTTAAGTGGCTGTTTTCTAACATGTGCTGATGTTTAGCTGCAAAATGATCGACTTGTGAAAGAAAAGGCGTAAAAAATGTAAATTTTAAAAGCAAAAGCCCCGTATTTATAACATTAACAAAAAAAATTCAGTATTTAATACTTATTCATAGACCTCTAATAAATAATGATCATGTTTGAGCGACATGTTATACCTCCAACTGCCACTAGGGGCAGATTTTACATCCATCTACAGTGGGTTGCAAAAGTATTCATACCCCTTGAACTTTTCCATATTTTGTCACATTACAACCACAAACATAAATA
>JARVGW010000047.1:24696386-24708720 GCA_031762495.1 Anablepsoides rubrolineatus | reverse complement strand
TCTATCCATCTATCCATCTATCCATCCATCCATCCATCCATCCATCCATCCATCCATCCATCCATCCATCCATCCATCCATCCATATTTTGGTCCTGTAGCAACAGATCCATGACAGACATCCAAATCTCCATCTCCTCAGAGACTCCCTCCAGCTCCTCCTGGGGGACCCTAAGGTTTTCCCAGAGCGGAGAGGATTATATAATCCCTCAGGCAAATTCTGGGTCTGCCCTGGGGTCTCGTCCCAGTGGGACGTACCTGGAAAACCTCCAAAAGACGACATCCTAATCAGATGACTGAACAACTTCTCCCATTTTCTTCCCTTTTAAAAAATTTAGTACAAAATGTGTTTTTTTTGTTTTGTTTTTTATTTTTGTGTGTTTGTTTCTTGTACTGCTAGGTTATATTTTTGTAGCTAAACTCCTTGATATTTAAGTTGTCCCCACAGCTCAGCTTGGTCTCGGCCCCGTGCGTCTCCATTAGGTTCCAACCGCGCACAGCCGCACACTATTTCAGAACCTCCTCTCCGGTAGTTCTAAGCGGGTAGAAGCGTGTACAGCACGCTTACGATTTTCACTGTGTGTGGATTAGTTCTGGGATTGATTGACAGAAGAAATGAGTTACTTGTGCAAACTTCCTCTTGGAGAGAAATGTTTTGTTTTGGAATACGAGCGCACGGCGCGTTACAACAACATGGTAAAAGCAGTGATAAAACCATCTAACCTTTTTAGTGATCTTGAGAAACGCAGAACTTGTAAACACTTCCTGAACTATAAAAAATAATAATAATAAAATAAAAAAGTAGGCTAAAGTCTGAATTTCTTTTTTTTGCTGCGGACTTTCCGCCCATAATCACATACACCCACACACAGCACAGCGACAAAAACTAAATAAATAAAACGTGAAGTCCGAACGGTAAGACCACAATGGCTTTTTTATTTTATTTTTTTATTTTTTAACACAACAGTTGAAGCCACTGCGGACGGTCCACCCATAATCACACCCACAGAGTGAGGGACACACTCCAACACACACACCAAATAACCGACCTGAAGGGAATGGAGTAGAACCGAGTTCATGGAGATGGGGCTTAACAGGCTGTCAATCGCAGGTTATGACTTTTTGTCTAGTAATGAATTAAAGCTGAACATGTTTTTAAAACACAAATCATCAAAAACCATCACCTAAAAAAACAATCCGAGGTGAACTTTTGTGTTTTATTTAGGAAATAATTCTATTTATTTACATAGAAGGGGGCGGGACTTAAAGCTTACATAGAACCAGCCACTAGAGGGCACTCATCTTTTGTTGCTTCAACTTCCAGCTTCCATCCATCTAGCTATGGTAGAACTTTGTAAAGACTGGTTGTTTGTTTCACTGAGAGAAACTATGAAACAAAACAAACAATAAATAAATAAATAAATAAATCAAAAGTTTGATTTATTGTAAAACTTCTTCTTCAACCTTGTTTCAGACAAGTTTGAATCTGAACGTTTAAATACTAGATGAACTCGTGCACGTCGACCAAAAAAAGCTGCAGCTCGTCTTCATAACAAGAGGATGAGGAGGAGCGGGGCGGGGCCGGTGGGGGGGTGGGGCACAGGGACAGGAGGGGGGCCCCTCTGGCTGCACCTGTACCGCCGGCTAAATGCTAGTGAATGCAAGAAAAGCCCTTAACAAGAACAACAACTGCCTCCTCTCATCCCCCTCTTCTTTTCAGGAGGAGTCTATTAGCAGGAAAGAGGCTCTGCCAGAGAGTGAAGAGGAGGAAAAAAGAAAAAAAAAAGGGAAGAGACTTAGAGAAACAGGGACCCCCGTGTTCGAACCCCCGATGCCAACTCCGACTATAAAGAGACGACAAAGCAGCTAAGTGGTCAGGCACGGCGAGGCGGCTAAAGGAGGGATAAAAAGGATGGGGGGGGGGGGGGGCAGAAAGTGATGAAGAGGGGAAACCTGGAATATTTAAAAAAAAAAAAGAGTTCAGTAATCAAAGCTAATGGCTCCATTGTGTCTCGAAAGCATCTGATAGCTTCAGAGTGCAGCTCTGAGTGTGGAGAGGTGTGGTCAGCGTGTGTGTGTGTGTTCATGTGCATGTGTGTGTGTGTTCATGTGCATGTGTGTGTGTGTTCATGTGCGTGTGTGTTCATGTGTGGGTGTGTGTGTGTGTGCTTTTAAACCACAAAGGAGCAGGTGTTAACCCTCACACACACACACACTTCTTAAAAGGGTTATTACAGCAGCTCGTGTGTTTTCTCTTCATCATTACATTCAGTGTAGTTATGATCGTCGGGGCCCTTTGCTCACAGGGGGTCCACCCCCCCCCCCCCCCCCCACACACACACACACACACGATCACGAGCACCACTCAGGTGCTCCAAATTACGGGGAGGAAGAGGCGGGATGGAGGGAGTTCGAACAACAGTTTGTTTTTCTCGTTTCTGACGGACCCCGGCGTCGCTAAAGCGTGTTTTTTGTTTTTCCTGAGCCGGATCAAAGATGGCCGCCCCCGCGTCAGCGCCGAGCCAGGGAACGTTCTGAACGCCACTTATTTTAGTAGCGGAGAAGCAGACAATCAGTTCTGGATGTGTGTTAACTCTCTCTTCTTTTTTTCTTCCTCTCTTTTATTCACCCCCCCTCCTCCTCCTCCTCCTCCTCACTTCCTTTCATCCCAGATGAGTGTGGAGGGTGACGACAAGCGAACTCGCACTCGGTCAAAGGGAATCAGAGGTGAGTGTGTCTGACGTTAAACACACACTCAGTCACGTTTTATTGATGCAGCCGCTCATCATCATCATCATCATCATGAAGTTTAGATTCTTTTTGTTTTTCAGGCACTTTGTCACAACTTCAGTGATGTTTAGAACCACGAGTCCACAGGTTCTGTTTTATCCACTAATATTCAGTAGAACCAGACCGGCCTTCACCTCCGCTGGTTTCCTGGTTTTGAATCCACTGATCCTAACGTCCATTAATTTAACCAATTAGAAACATGATGCTACCACCACCGTGCTTTACAGCTGCTTCACTGTTCTCCTCTCAGTGCACGGTGCTTGAGGACAAAGAGGAACTTTTAGCCTCAACAAAACTATTTTCCTCTTACCTGAGGGCGACGGTAGATTATCAGTCGACCCAGCTAACAATGTCAAACAAAACAAAGAGATACTCAGTCCTTCACGGTCGCTAACAAGAAGCTAACAAGCTTCAAAACCACATTAAAGTGTGGATCTGAGAGAATCGACAACAAATTCTAGCTGGAGGAACTCATTTCTGAATATGACTGAAGTTTGTGTTGAAATAAATCATTAAAACCCTCCTGCTCATGATGAGTGCCCAGCAGCTTTCCACCTCATAAGAAGAGCTTCTGAACAAAGTCAACTTACATAAAGAGTTTGTTTTATTTCTTTCTTTGTTGGAGCAATAAATCTTAAAGCTGCATCTGACCGGCAGCACCTGATGGAACCAGAAGCTCAAAACAGCAAAAATAAACTATTTGGCAGAAGATTCAGCAAATCTTTTCAATGTGCTGGGTTGCGCACTTGAAAAACTATACTGAGTAGAGGTGCAACGATACACAAGATTTATGATTCGGTTTCAATTTGATACTTTGGTCTCACGGTTCAATATTTTTTCAATACTAAAAAGAGAAATGTCCTTCTTAACTTGTAATTTATTGAAATTAATTAAGAACATTAGTTTAACCTCAAAAGTTCTGTTTTTTTATATTAAATGTTGCTGAAACAGCAAGTTTCTCAGTGGATCTGTGCTCGACAGTGCAGCCTAGGTGGAGTAGTCGAACACAGATCCACTGATCCTTCAGAAGACAAGCTGATAAAATACATTTTAAAAATCTGTATTGATCCATACATAGTGTGTATTGAACCTAAAGCACTGTATTAAACGGTTCGATAGAGATACATGCTCATCCCACAAGTGCCTGATCCTTACAAATGTGGCTCCATTCGAAAGAGAAATTAACAGACTTTCCAACAATATAAGATTTTTTGTCAAGAAGCTTTGTCACAACAAAAATATAATCTACTAAACACGCATTTCCTTGCTTTTTGTGCTAATTTTATTTATTAATGTTTTATAAACAGGTTATTAATGTGGTTGTAAACACTGTTTGTTTTGGCAAATTAATAAAATAAGTAAAGAATAAGCGTGCCGCTTGAAGTATTTTATAAAATATGAATATACTTTTATAAATAAATTATTTGTAAAGCATTAATAAATGCTTTATAAAGTAACTGTGAGTACAAATCAGTTTTTTAATTTTACTGAACTTTTTCATTCATCGCCCTAAAGAGCAGCTTCTAATCGTCTGAACGGATGAGTTTCGTGGTTTTGTCTCACGATGAAGAGCGTGGCGTGGACGAGTGTTTGTTTTTCTGAGTGCACGCTCACAAACGTCTGCGTGGACGTTTGATGTGGAGCTTCATGAAGCATTCAGAGGCGTCCAGATTCTCCAACTGCATGATGAAAGACGGAGAAACTGAGCGCACACACACACGCATCAACAACCTGCGTGTCTTCCTGACATGTGATGAATTCGTGCGATATCTCAGCCTGAGCCGAGTCTTCTCCATTTCCTTATTTTGGTCCAAATAAAAGTAGGAAATTCCTCCAAACTGACTCCAGCATCAGGCTGCGGATCGATGCCAGCGGCGGCGCGCTGCGTGCCACCACACGCCTGATTTATGTTTTTGAAAGCAATTACTATAAGTCGTCCCTGAAAGACGAGCTGTTTTCTACTGATGAAGGCAGTTTTTTCCTTCTTTAATTTCATTTTCCCAATTATGAGAACTAAAGTGTAACAATTAATCTTGTTTTCTTGCTGACGTCTGCATTTAATTGTTCCTTTTTTTAAATTATTATTCTGAGCAGCAATATGCGTTTTGGCTGATTTAGGCTTTCTGTTTGTGTGTGTGTTGCATGTTGTTTATGCGTGTCGACCTGGTGTTTTCCTCCTGATCATGCAGTCAGCAGCGTGTAAAGCTCTATGAGGAAATCCTCATGGGATTAGTGTGCGTTTGTGATTTATTGATCTGGTTTTCTTTCAGCAGCGTTCTGAGCCGTCATTCACCTTTGTTCTCCCTCCTTCTACCCCCCCCCCCCCCCCACCTCCCTCTCCTTTCTGTTTCAGTTCCTATTGAGCTCGTAGGACAAGAGCTGAGGTAAGGAAGCACCTTCATCTTTTTTTTCTGGCGAAACCCTTTCATGAACTTCTTTTATGTGTGCCGCCGTGCAGCAGCCCCGCCCCCTCTCATCCTGCCCCGCCCCCTCCGTCCTGGCACGATGATGCTGAATATTATTCATTTTTATTTTTTTCATCATCAGCACTTCTCAGCGCCTCCAACACGCTCTTATTGATTTCTCTCTCAGCTTTTTTTCCTGCTATAAACAGAAAGACAAAACAGCCAGAAAATGATTTGTCTGATTATAATTCCAAAAATATCTACTACCCCAATTTAAAAAAAAAGGTTTAAAAGCGTAAATGTAAAAAACTGAGCACAGTGATTTGTAAAGACACAGTTCAAAACCCCGCCTCTCTGATGGTATTGGGGTGCATTAGTACCTCTCTTAATGAGCCTCTTATACATCTGCAGAGACTCCATCCATGCAGAAAATATAAAAAAATGTTTTAGAATAACAAATATTCTTTATGTTGTTTTTTTAAAACTTTATTTAGGTTTTTCTCCAGGAGCTGTCGCCCATGTGACACAATTACAGATAAGTGGTGGATGGATGGATGAATGGATGAATAGATGATGGATGGATGGATGGATGAATGGATGGATGGATAAATGGATGGATGGATGGAAGGATAAACAGATGAATGGATGGATGGATAAATGGATGGATGGATGGATGGATGGATGGATGGATGGATGGATGAATGGATGGATGGATGGATGGATAAATGGATGGATGGATGGATGGAAGGATAAACAGATGGATGGATGGATGAATGGATGGATGGATAAATGGATGGATGGATGGATGATGGATGGATAAATGGATGGTTGGATGGATGAATGGATGGATAAATGAATGGGTGGATGGATGGATGGATGGATAAATGAATGGGTGGATGGATGGATGGATGGTTGGATGGGTGGATGGATGGATGGATGGATAAATGGATGGATGGATGGATGGTTGGATGGATGAATGGATGCGGGTTTCAGTAAACTCAGTAACTTAATTCAGACTCTCCTCATGTTGTCGTCAAACCTCTCAGTATTTTACATAAATCAGGTGAAGCTTTAGTTTAACTCGTCTTCAGGAGCAGAAAAGTCGATTCAGTTTTCAGTTTCAGCACCCGGCTTTTATTCAGGTGAAATTAATAAAAAGGATAATCATGGTAATAAAGGGGCAACTGCTGGGTGTGAAGTTGATGAGAATTGAAACGAGCCATCCTGAGGGGTCAACCTGAATCAAAGCAGAGAGAGAGGAGGAGGAGGGAGCGCTGATGGTGGTGATGATGATGATGATGATGACTGGTGAAGAGAGCAGAGCAGGGGAAATTACAGCAGGTCTCGGCTGATCCTTATCGCTCGTAGTAACAGGATATAGGCCAGGGTTGATGTACGATGCACAATATCGCTGCGCCTGGATGCCACCTGCCTTCATGCATCATGTGTGTCTGCTGGACGGCGTGCGCGGTGGCGGCGTCTCCTTTGTGCGTGTGCATCCGTGTGACACTTCCACCCAGTTTGCATGTCTCCTGCATTGTTTTTCCTTTATCTTAATTTTGTTTTTACTGCCTGTGTTTATCATTGCTGCTGCTGCTGCCTCTCTGAACGGGGACTAAAATGCAGCCGTGTCTTAAACGTATCTCTAACCTCCATCCATCCCATCCAGCTGCCCCACCCCTGGATGCGATGGCCTCGGCCATATCAGTGGGAGATACTCGCGGCACAGAAGGTAGGGCAGATTACAAACCCACCCCTCCACCCCTCTTGTCTGTCCTCCTCCTCTGTCCTCTTCGACCTTTTGCTTCTGTTCTTTAGTGAAGTCTTCAGTTTTGACATCAGAATGTCATCGACGAAACCTGCCGTTTGCCCCCCCGCCTTCAGTTTTAAATCTGAGTTGTAGCCCACCTGCTGGTCGAACCTTAAAGAACCCCAAAAAAATCAAGTTAAACATTGTCTAAAAATTGTCTGAGTTAGAGACTTTGTTAGGTTTGCTAAGTTTGATTAGCTGTGGCGGCCATCTTGAAACGTGTAGACCAACTGTTGCTGGACGTCAGGTGATAATTTCAATAGAATTTGCCCAACAGTTCATGAAATATTTCGCTAACGGACAGGGTTATCTGCTAACGCTCACAGTGTGTTTTGCGTAAGACTCTCAGCTACTACCACAGCAGATTTTAGCTCAATATCTGTTAAATGAACTGAGTAATAACATACTTTGTTTTTTTAAGGGTCTGTTGGCTGTCGCGGCCATCTTGAATTGGACTGAGGCCAAACAATGATCAGGTGTAGATTTTTATCTAATGAGCCATTTCTGAAAGTTTCATTAAAATCGGTCCAGTTGTTGATGAGATAAATAGCTAACAGACAATTTATTATGTGTTAGTTATCTCCTCATTAGGTCATCGTTAGCTCATGATTAACTCTTTATTAGCTCAATATTAACTAATACTTTGATTATTAAACTGTAATAATGAATTATTAGCTCAAGAATAACACAATTAACCCATAATAACACAATTAGCTGATGATTAACTTGTGATTAACTTATGACTAATTCATGACTTATTCATGATTACCTTGATGATTACTTAATGAATAAGTCATGATAAATCCATATTAACTCACAATTAACTAATGATTAATGATTACTTCATGAATAATAAATAACTTGTGGTTAACTAGCGATTACTTCATGATTAACTCATGATTAACCCATAATAAAGATTAACTCATGATTAACTCACGATTAACCCATAATAAAGATGAGCTCATGATTAACTCAAGATTAACTCATGATTAACTCATGATAAACCCATAATAAAGATTAGTTCATGATTAACTCATGATTAACTCACGATTAACCCATAATAAAGATTAGTTCATGATTAACTCATGATTAACTCACGATTAACCCATAATAAAGATCAGCTCATGATTAACTCAAGATTAACTCATGATTAACCCATAATAAAGATTAGTTCATGATTAACTCAAGATTAACTCATGATTAACCCATAATAAAGATTAGTTCATGATTAACTCATGATTAACTCACGATTAACCCATAATAAAGATGAGCTCATGATTAACTCAAGATTAACTCATGGTTAACTCATGATAAACCCATAATAAAGATGAGCTCATGATTAACTCAAGATTAACTCATGATTAACCCATAATAAAGATTACCTCATGATTAACTCAAGATTAACTCATGATTAACCCATAATAAAGATTAGTTCATGATTAACTCATGATTAACTCACGATTAACCCATAATAAAGATTAGCTCATGATTAAGTCATGATTAACTCACGATTAACCCATAATAAAGATTAACTCATGCTTAAGTCATGATTAACTCATTATAAACTAATGATTAACTCATCCATAACAATCACTTTTTTAATAAAGTTCTAATAAAACAGAATAAATAAAAACAGCACATTGAACTGGTTGAATAACTGAGAGCAGCCAGTTTTATAAATGCCTCAAACTGAGTCTGAAGCAGCAGAGAGATGAGATCATTTCTTCAGGGTTTTTTCGTCGCCTGTCTGTGCCGTCTGAGAGCCGGTGAGACTCGGGGTTTCGGTGCTCAGCTCTTTATTGAAGAGAAGATATTAGCGATCTGTTTACACGTGTTTTCGTTCAGCAGCCAATTTCAGATGCACTCTGTTTATAGATCGTCGATCGGTCTCCCTCGGCTTCTCGCAGGTGAGAATAAGAGAGAGTTTATTGGATTTCACCCTCCGCTGCCTCGGCTCGCCTCGCCCGCCAGCCCACCTCTCCATACAAGTTGTTCATTAAACGTTCTGCTCAATTGGCCGCGATTGGTTCTGATGTGTGAGTGAGCGAGCATGGCGCCACCCTCAGGCTACATTTCATCCTGAAACAGCTGCTTCCTGCTTCTTCATCCCTCCAAACCCACCGTGGTGCGCACTTTTCATTACAACACCTGAGTGCCTTTCTGGGTTTAATGAATCCGTTTTTCTTCTCATCCTTCTCCTCAAGCATCCTGGCTTGCCCCGTGGCGAGGAAGCGCCGGCTGGAGGAAGCCGAGCAGGAACAGGAGATGGATAGGCCCGCCTCCAAGAGGAAGTCCCACCCCCTGAAGCTCACTCTGGACGAGGGCTTCAGCGCCGAGAGCGACGCCAGCAGTGAGGCCGAGGGCGAGGCCGAGAAGGATGGAGGCAAGGAGGAGGAGGACAAGGAGGCAGGAGAGGAGGAAGAAGAGGAGGAGGAGGAGGTGACGACAGAGCGCCTCCTGCAGGATGAACAGATGAATGGACGACAGGAGGAGACGCCACAGGAAGAGGAGGGGACGCCACAGGAAGAGGAGGGGACGCAACAGGAAGAGGAGGAGACAAAACTGGCAGGTGATGACAGTAAAAATAAAGAGAACATTTTGATGAGAGCTGAATATAAGCTAAGAGTTACTTAAAAAGCAGAAGCTGGGTTTTAAAACTAAAAGAAACAGAACACTAGCTAACAGCTAAATCAGTAACTAGCTAGTTAAACTCTAAAAGTAGCTAAAGCTAAAATAACCATGAGACAAGCTAGAACTACAAATAGCAAAAGACATTGTAGCTTTAAGCTACAAGTAGAAAATATGTGAGTGCTTTGTTTTTTCATCAAAAACAATCATTAAATCTGCTTTAGTGTGTCAGCTCTATTTTTGCCTTCTTATTCACGTTTTAACTTTTAGCAAGCATTTTGCTACTTTTGCACTTAGCTAGTCTAGCTAGCCTTTTGCTACTTTTGGTTCTAGTCAATCTTTTGCTTCATTTGCTAACTTGTTTTTGCTACTTTTAGTTGTCAGCTAACATTTTGCTACTTTAACTTTTAGGTATTCTTTTGTTACTTTTAACTTACAGCTAGTGTTTTAATATTTTTAGCATTCACTAGTTTTTCCATGCTTTTAGCTCTTAACTAGCCTTTCCCTAGTTTTAAGTTTTAGCTATTTTTTTGCTACTTTTAGCAAGTGTTTTGCTATATTTGCCATCCTGCAACTAGTTTGCTTCTTTTACCTCTCATCTGTTCTGCCTTCATTCAGTTTCAGCTTCTTTAGCTCATGTTCAGCTGTGTTTTCCTTTGTTTTAACAGTTACAGCTAAAATTTAAAACCAATGTTTTTAAGTTCTTCGAGTTTAGAGATGATTCGTGAACAATTTTCTAAATAATTGATGGATGAAAAAGTTCAGGTACAACGCCTTAAAATGAGTGAAAACCCTGCAAGATAAAAATAAAAAAAAAATCTTTAAAAGATATTGAGAAATTATTTCAGACACTTTGAATTGGAATTTCTCATTTCTTCGAGGTAAATAATAAATATTTGATGAGAGACTTTTTGACCCAATTGTTGGATTAAATGAGAGCCAGCTGCAGGTTGGATCTGCAGGCAGGTAAGACGCTGACACAGTCTGTCCTTTTTGCCTCTTGTGTCCACAGAGGAGGAGGAAGAGGAGTGTGTGATCATCAAGTCCGAGCTCGGGCCAACGGAGAGTCAGCTTCCCTCTCAGAGCGCTGAAGACGTGGCCTCCTCTCTCCTCCACCTGGGTCGGGTCTCTGGCAGCGACACTGAGAGCGCGGACGTTCGACAGCCTGTTGCCATGGAGAGCGAATATGTCGGCGTGGCAACGGAGCGGGGTGAGGACGTAAAGGACGAGCAGGGGGAGCGTGTGGAGGAGGGGGAGGAGGCAGAAAGAGTTCAAGTGCAGGAGGAGTCACCTGCTCCGCAGAAGGAGGAAGAGGAGGAGGAGGAAGAAGATGTCCACATGAGTGACCAGGTGAGCCAGGGGATTCATGTGGAACAGATCAAAGGTGAGGAAGAGGAGGAAATGGTCGTATCGCTGCAGCAGACGCAGGAAACTCCAGCAGGAGACGAGGAAGAGGAGGATGAAGAGGAGCACAGGAGGCGTTTCCTCTCCATGTCCGACATGCCGACCGCCGTCCGGACCATCACCAGCACAGCCGCCGCTCAGGGAATGCACCTCAACCCCCAGGACCAGAGTCCTCTGGAGAGCTTCATCAGAACCGGTCCGCTGGACAAAGCTGGTCCGGTTCAGAACTACACGAGCGGCTCGCTGTTGATTTACAGCTCGCACAGGACCGCTCAGCTGGAGGACTACGTCCCCGCCCCCAGAGGAGACCACTACAAAGTCCACAAGGCCTCGTCCTCCGCCTCGCCGGACGTCATCGAGGTGCGGTCGGACAGGTCGGAAGAGAAGGACTTGGATGACCTGGACGGGGACGACGAGCGCGACGATGACGACGACAGCCTGTCGCTGCGCTCCGGCGTCACCGACGAGTCGGAGGTGTTCGACATGACCCGAGGGAACCTGGGCCTGCTGGAGCAAGCCATCGCCCTGAAGGCTGAGCAGGTGAAGCTGGCCGGACCCAGAGAGCTGCTCCGCGCCCCGGACATCCACCACCAGAGGTACTTCACCATCGAGGACCGGCCCAAACACCTCGACGTCCTCCGTAAAACCTACTTCAGCAAAGGTAGGCCCCTCCCCTTCGACCAGAGCTCTATAATGTAAAAAAATAACTAAGTAAAATTAAAAACACCTTTACAGAAAATGACTGTTAAAAATAAATTTCACAGATGAGAAAAAAACTTACCGTATTTATTCAAGTATAATACGTAAAATTTAATCCATAAAATAATCCACAAAGTTGGGGGTTAGTACTATTTTTGCTGATGTATTTTAACTGAAGTTTTGGCCTCATTTACAAAATGTCAGAGTCCATAAATGAAACCCGTCATAAAAAGCGATAGCAGCGAGCTTACCTCTGACACTCCTTCGTGCTTTGAGTGAGATAGTAACAGACAGGCAACATGATGTGAAAATAAAAAAGGCAGTCCTGCAGCTCAGTAATGATAACAAACTAATGACATTAACGTGCGACCGGCCCGCTCCTGGAACAACAACAAACACATGTGGTCGACTGTAATGGCTGCCGTCTACAGGTGTGCTGTAAAAGTTGGTCTACCTGAAAAAAGTTTCCCACCAGCTGGTGAGACACAGAGGATGAGACTGTTGTTGAGTGGGATTCTGATATCGTTATTACAGAGGAGGAATACCTGAAACTTTTTAATACAGATAATGGTGAGCCTGATTTAAAAGGCTTTTAATTC
>JARVGW010000047.1:24592003-24602486 GCA_031762495.1 Anablepsoides rubrolineatus | reverse complement strand
TTACATAATGCAGTTTTAGTGTGAGTTTATTACATTTTGAAGCCTGATTTTATTACATTATTACATAATGTGTTGTTGTTATAAAATGAGGTCTTACAAACCCTAATTAGGACACTTGGGTTCATCTTGTTTTTGAAATAGGCTTAAATTCTGGGTCTAAACTTGTTGTTTTTATCTCACTACAGATTTGGTCTTTCTTCGATGCTTCCACTGGATTGTTGGCCTTAACCGTCGAGCACCCGGCCACCTCCTCTGGTTTTAACGACTCACACCCAGACTCCCACTTTGAGCCCGCGAGGCAGGGGGAACCGCAGACAACCCTTCATGGCAGCGGCACTCTAGGGCTGCCATGGCAGCTGCTGCCGCCGATGCCTCACACTGTATTACCGCACTGACACCGGAGGAAGAGGGACGACGCACTGCCGCCAAGCTGTTCCGCAGCGCCGCCCCGCTGCCACGGACGGAGAAAGAGAGGGAAGAGGAAGAGGAGGAAGCAGGACGAGCGAGTGGGAGCGAGTGTCTGGTGTGCGGGGCTCTGTTCGCCTCACAGGAGAAGCTCCGGCTTCACACCTCCAGTCACACCGGAGAGAAACCTTTCCACTGCTCACAGCTGTACTGTCCCAAGGCCTTCAGCTCCAAGTATAAACTCTTCAGGTATTCATCACATGGCTCAGGTCACAAATACACCAAAATACTAGTGTTGTATAAAGTACCACAAAGTGATACTTGAGTAAAAGTACAGGTATCTTACCAAAAAGTCTCCTTTAAGAATATTACTTGAGTAAAAGTCTTAAAGTACCTGATATTTGTTGTACTTAAGTATTAAAAGTAAAAGTATTGATTTAAAATGAGCAGTTAGATTTTCTGTAATGACATTTATTAGGAGGTGACCTCCCCAAAACAATGCAGAAATGACTATAATGTATTAAAACAATTAATTTATGTTAAATTTAGGTGTTTCAGTTTATATACATATATCAAGGCTGCACAAATCAAAATGAGGGCTGCGGCCAAATGCAATAATATAATTCATGAAATACAAATACTTCTAAAGTACAGTCCTTTTATTTTTTAATGATTAAGTTTGCAGCCAGTGTGGTGGTCCACGTTTTTGACTAACAATACAGCCCCTTTATATAGTCATTGAGTCAATGAATGGAATGACTTTAGGTAGAAATACTGTGTTTTTACATAGGATGACAGATTACAACCTACTAACCATGGCAACTGCTGGTGGGCCAAATCTAATGGGCACTTTGGGCACCTCCGATATACTATATATTAGAGATGCACGATATATTGGCATTAACATCGGTATCGGCCGATATTGGTCATTTTTTAGAATATCGCATCGGTCAGATATATAAAACCGGGCTGATAATAATGTCAGATATTGATTTCCCACATTTTATCTTTGTGTTTCTGTTTTGGGAGGGGAGATGGTTGGTTAAGCAGAATTTGTTTGATCATTATAGTGATATTGATGCTGCACAGCCAGAAATAACTGAAGTACACTGCAAAAACTGTCCATTTAACCAAGTTTTAAAACCTTGTATTCAGCCAAAAAGTCTTTTTGATCTTGTTTTGAGACTGATTTACTAAACAAGAACCGATTGTGTCAGAATAATAATCTTGTTTTCAGAATATGTCAGATTATTTGTCTTGTTAGCCTAAAGTCAAAATTTTCTGCCAATGGAGTAAGAAAATTTTCAAGAATCTTACCAAGTAACATTTTCTTACAACAGTTGAAATTTAACAATGACGGAGGACGTTGTACCATCTTTTCTTTGTCACTTTTACAATGTCTCTGTCCTTACAGGCATATGGCCACACACTCTCCACAGAAGACCCATCAGTGCTCGTTCTGTGAAAAAATGTTCCACCGCAAAGACCACCTGAAGAACCACCTGCAGACACACGACCCCAACAAAGAGGCCTTCAAGTGTGAGGAGTGTGGGAAGCACTACAACACCAAACTGGGATACAAACGCCATGTGGCCATGCACTCTGCAACTGCAGGGGATTTGACTTGTAAAGTGTGCATGCAGAGCTACGAGAGCACGCCTGTCCTCCTAGAGCACCTCAAGAGCCACTCGGGGAAGTCCTCAGGCGGCACCAAGGAGAAGAAGCACCCGTGCGACCACTGCGACCGACGTTTCTACACTCGGAAAGACGTGAGACGGCACATGGTGGTCCACACGGGTCGGAAGGACTTTCTGTGCCAGTACTGTGCCCAACGCTTCGGCAGGAAGGACCACCTGACGCGCCACGTGAAGAAGAGCCACTCGCAGGAGCTGCTGAAGATCAAGACGGAGCCTCCGGACATGTTGGGTCTTTTGGCGGGCGGCTCTCCGCCGTGTTCCATCAAGGAGGAGCTCAGCCCGATGATGTGCAGCATGGGGCCCAACAAAGACCCCATCATGAGCAAACCGTTCTCCAGCGGGGCGCCTTTTCCAATGAACATGTACAACCCCCACCACCTCCAGGCCATGTCGAACTCCGGGGTGGGCCACCCACACCCGTCCCTGATGCCCAACTCTTTATCTGCAGCTATGGGCATGGGCTGCCACATGGAGTCGCCTGCCTCCATTCACCCACACTCCCATCACCACCACCACCACCACCATCATCATCACCACCATTCCCCTCCCACACACCATCAGCCTGCGGCTCCCCAGCAGCAGCACCAGCCCCAGCCGGTGCCCAAATACCAGCTGGGATCTACCTCATACCTGCTGGAAAAGCCCTTGAAAGTGGAAATGGAGAGTTTCCTCATGGATCTGCAGAGTGGGCTGCCAGGCCCAGTTCCATCTGCAGAACCCCACGCTGCTGCCTCGCCCCCCAAGGACGGACTGGAGCCCACCTCGGGGTTGGCAGATGAACTTTGCGGGGATCACCTCTTGTCGAAGAGCCCCGCGGTGATTGCCGAGTCTTTGTGTGCTGCTAACATGGACTTCTCCCACCTGCTGGGTTTCCTGCCCCTGAACCTTCCTCCCTACAGCGCCCCCATGAGCACGGGAGGTCTGGTCATGGGCTACACCTCCTCCGCGACCTCCTCCGCACCTTCCTCCTCCGCTTCAACTCTGCACGTTGCCGAGCCCCACGCCGCCGCCGCCGCAGCGGCGGGACCTCTTACCTCTTTACAACCGCAACCTCAGGAGCAGCAGAGCTCCAGTCTAGGCCTCGGATCCCTGCACCCACTTCCACCGGTGTTCAGCTCCAGCATCAGCACCACAACGCTGCCTCGTTTCCACCAGGCCTTCCAGTGACAGAGGCAGCTGCTGCTGCCCGGCCAAGATGGCTGCCACACCAGCCCGAGCTCAGCTTGGACTCTCTGGGCTGTCGGTCTTTACCAGGCCCGATCAAAGAGTTGGAGAATTAGAATAAAAAATGAGTACACAACAAACACTTAGAAGCCTTAAATGAAAGTGCGCACAAAAGCTTTTGATTGAGCCTTAAAAGGAAGTTGAACCCCTTTGAGCAATAAGGAAAACACAAGAAAAGAATTTGAAGCAGCTTTTATTTGGGCTTTTTCCCCCTCCTTATTTTATAGTTATAACGATGTATTAACCCATGTTTTTTCTTATTTCTATATCTTTTCTCTCCTTTTCTCCCACGTTTTTAGTAGTTATAGAGGGCAGGATCAGTAGGCCAAAAGGCGTGGTACTGCATACTTTCAAAAATAATATAAAAAAAAATTTAAAAATCAAAGATAAATTTTTAGTGGAGATTCTGTCTTGTTGTGACCCAGAAAATTATAGTTTGAAGTGGATCTTTTGTTTTACTTTATTCTCTTTTTTTTAATGTAAAAAACAACTCGGTGTCTCGAGTTTTGAACTGCCACGATTAATACAGAAAACGGAGATTAGTGTGGAAACAAAGAAATGTAGATGAACCTTTTACTTATTTTTTATTTCCTCCTCCCAAACATGGCTTAGCCAGAAAACAACCTCAGGCTTTAAAAAAGTGCTCTTCAAACAATAAGAAGCTAAGTTAAAACCGAGCTCTTAGAGTTAAATAATTTCGGAGTAATGCAAATTGAAAAATAGACGTGAAAGTTTGAACTCAATAACTGCTTTTTTTTTTTTAATTGTTCCTCAAGAGAAGCACTTTTTTGTTGTTGTTTCTTTTCGCGGAAAGCACTTCACTTTTTGTTTCCTCCTTCCTCAAACCTTCGTACGAACCCAGCACGTGCCAACAAAGAAAAAAAACAACGGATAATTCAGTCTTTCTTTTAAAATTTTTAAACCCTTGTGTTTGCACCAAACCAAGAAGTTCCTAACTAAGCGCACGGATTACAAATCCATGTGCACAGTTGGCAAAACATAACCTCTGTTTTTGTTTCCACACCTAGCTGGATCCGTTTTGTAAGTTTTACTTCTTGAAAGTAGAACGACTGCTTTTTCTCCTAAGAATTACCTTTAAAAAGTTCCCGTAATCGTAATATTTGCAGCGATTTTCTCAGCTGCCTGACATATCTATTAAAAATAAATATATATATACATCTATATTTTTTGAGATATACTCCAAACTCATCTTTAGGCAGTCTTTTTAAAAGATGTGTCATCATGGTAATGATGAACCCTGAGATATGTGAATGGCTACATAAAAAACAAACAAAAAAAAAACATAGGAGTTACAGTGATAGATGAGTAAAAATGTGTTTAAGAATGTTATTGCAGTGTACGAAATATCTCATAAATGAATATTATTATTGCTTATCTCTATAAAGGTGTATTTTAGGTAGATGTATTAAAACTAAGTGATGTTTTTGATGTCTGGCAGGTTTACATTTGTGTGTATCTTGCATTTTTCTTTTGATCAAGAAAAGGATGAAGTATTAGCTTTCCCCCCCTAAGTTTTCTGTCATACCTGATCCTTACTTTTACATGTACTTGAGTTAGTTTAGTGGAACCAGAACTGTGGATGGGAAATATTTATAGAAGGCTGTTTAGTGGCTACAGTTAGGATTTGAACTAGTGGTAGATTGTGTTGTAGGGATGCTTACGTGGACGACCTATAAGTATTTCAACCTGTAGGTCTTTGGAGTTCTAACCTTTCAAGAGCCTCTAAAATGATCGCAGCCCAAAGTTAACCGTAAGCCTCAAAATAGGTGCCTTATCTTAAATGATTCATTTGCTGCTGTATTTCCCTATTAGTGTGTTTACTGTGTTTTTAAAAAATATTTAAGTGCTGGTTTTGCCACTTTTTTATTCGACGTTTGGAAATTCACTTAAAGTAACAAATATTGAACATGAATTTGAACTCCCTTTACTTTTACGATCTATTATTATCAGTAAAATATTATAAAATAACAGTTCCTTTTGTTATAGCAGATTTTTTATTTACTCTACGGGGCTTTTACGTTTTTACAGTAAGTAAAAGCACCGTACGGTAAGTCAAGTACAAAAATTTTAGTTAGCACGAAGCAGGGAAACTCAAATGTTTTGGGTCTGGGGACCCCTTACAAGGGCAAAAAATAATAATAATTTAGGGACCCCCTCAGAAACTCCATGCTGTTTCAAAAGATAATTTACTGTCAATTCAACTGCTAAATGCCATGGGAATATATATTTTTATTTAGTTTATTATGTTTGTTTTATTAGTTTATTGTTGCCAATGCATTTTTTAAAATTAAAACTAAATTATCAATTTAGTGAAATTTTTTGAGGACCCCCAATATACCTCTCAGCAGACCCCTGGGGGTCCTGGGACCCTAGTTTGAGAACCTCTGTCTTTAGATGTATGTGTAAAGTAAAGTAAAAGCTTTATAAGTACAAAGCTCAGTAAATAATCTAGTATATTCAAGGTCATCACCGTAATATTCAGAGACTAATTACTGTTTGGAAAGTTAAAGCTCTACAGTATTTTTATTGAACAAACCTGCATGAATGCTCCTCACCGTACCTTACGGTGCTTTCTGTTACTATACAGTAAGTAAAATCAGACGAAATATTGGGGCCTCAAAATGAGATTTTTAGTTTGTATTTTAAATTACAAGAAAAAAGTCATAATATTAAAACATTAAAGTCGTATAAAAATAGTTGTAATATTACAAGTTTAAAGTCAATACGAGATTAAAGTCATAATATTCAATATATTACATGAAAAAGCATGCAGTTTTCACTGCATTAAAATGAGGAGTGTTGAGCAACTTGTCAAGTTCTTTAGTGTTGCTACAAATAAATAGTTAATCTTTTAGCACATTAGCATCAAATTATCAGTAGCAGAACTTGTAAATTGTGCAAACGACTGTATGATAAACTGAAGCTGTATTGTAATTAATGGATGCATTGACAGATTTAGTCATGTAGCTAATTTGGATGAAAGCATATTAATCTAACAGTGACCCAAGTCATCATGGATTACTTTATAAACACAAACACATGGCTGTACACAGCAGGTGTGAGGAAAATAATGAGGAAATGAGGAACAGAAAATGGACACGTCATTTCTCGTAATATTACGACTTTAATCTCGTAAAATTATGACTTTAATCTCATAATATTACGACTTTAATCTCGTAAATTTAGGACTTTATTCTCGTAAAATTAGGACTTTATTCTCATAAAATTACGATTTTATTCTCGTAAAATTACGACTTTATCCTCGTAAAATTACGACTTTAATCTCGTAATAATAATTTTAATAAAATCTCGTGTGGCCCTAATACTCCGTTGTAGTAAAATTTCTGTACAATAAATAAATAATTGTATTATGTTCATGACCATTGCAGTACTGTACAAAGCTTTTACAGTACAAAAATTGTTATCTTTGTACGGTCATCTAATAACTAAAGCTGTACGCATGGCCACCACTATAACGTAAATAACCTTTAGTTAATGTACAGTTACTCAAAAGTCTATTAAATTTATTTGCATGGTCACAACTGTACTGTACAAAGATTTTAGTTACGTTACAATAATAAAAAGCAAAATTTAAGTACAAAACATTTTAATCTATTCTTGCTCAACAGAGCACCGTACAGATCTTTGATTTGCCATAGATTAAGGAAAAGCTCTAGACGGCCACAAAGACTAATAAATACATTAATATATACTTGGTTGCCACAGAACTGTACAAAACTTTAAGTTTCCAACAGTAATTAAAATCTGTTAAATATAATTTTATATGTGGTGATCACCGTACAGCAACTAAATGTCCCGTACGGTAACTGCAAAGTCTATTAAATACAGATTTAAACATGATCATTGCAGTAGTTTGGAGGTTTTAGTTACTGTAAAGTTCTGTACCGTACGGTAACGGTAAAGCCTTTTATGTAAAGCTTTATACATGGCAGAGGTCTAAAAAGTACTTGAAAAAAATAATTAAGTAAAAGTAAAATTACATGAACAGAAAATTACTTTGGTAAAAATAAATTTCACTGATGAGAAAACTACTCAAGTAAAAGTCATAAAAGTGTTGGGAAAGTAAAAGTACTTTTACACACTCTGTAAGAAATAAACAGTTGAATTTACTGAACCAAACTGGTTCCACTAAGTCAGGTTGAGTAAATTGATCAATATATATATGTATATTTTTTGCTTAATTTACTCAACTAGGCTTAGTGGAACCATTTGACATGATTTTGTTGAGTAAATTAAAAATTTCATTTTTTTAGAGCAGAAACATCTTTCATGATGAGTTCAAACATATTTCATTTTGTAACGAGTACCTAGGTGTTACATTTTAAAGTAAAGAAGTAAAACTTTCATTTTAGCTTTAAAATGTAATGAAATAAAAGTAAAAGTAGCTGTTTAAAAAAAAATTATTGGTAAAATTACAAATTCTCAAAAAACTTCTTAAGTACTGTAACGAAGTAAATGTACTTAGTTACTATAAACCTCTGATACATGGTCATTGCCACCGTAAGGAGCTTTTACAAACTATAAATAAAATCTCACAAATAAACCTGAATTGTCATCAGGTTTTAGTTACCACAGATTGTGTACAGTAACTTCTAAACCTAAAAACAACCCATAATATATATTTATAACTGGTACTACAGTACCGTGCAGAGCTTTAAGTTACCAAACAGAATGGTGATTACCATGAGTAAAACATTTATTTAAATGCACAAACAATATAGGCAAGAGAGGAAAAAACTGCTAAATTGGAGTAATTGTTTTCTTTATAGCAAATTTGTTCCTATGAGAGGTTTTGTAAGACCTAAAAAAGAAAAATAATATAAAAACAACGGAACCTTGTTTTTACAAGAATATTTAGACTAAATGTATGATGCACAGTGGCCACAGTAATGTTGAATACAGCAGATGAAATCACGTATAATATTAAATTTCTGTTTGTTTCATAAACAATGTCCGATTGTTCATCTGACGTATTTGTAAATTCATTTTGTGCATAAATCTCGTTCCGGTTTTAGATCAGTAATATTACTAGTTGAGCCCTACGATAAAAAACCACACAAACATTGAAGTCGTTTCACATTTTGCTGCTTTTAACTTCAGATAACTTCAGACCACTAGGATGTTTTTATTTTCTACAAGGTAGACAGTGAGCCGAAAAGATGCACGAACTGGATCGACCAAGTGTTCATCTTCCTCCCCGCCACCTCTTCACTCCTCCTCTTCCTCCTTTTAGCTGCTTGTAGAAAAGAAAAGGGTGTAAAAGCAGCGGTCTCTGGGTGATTTGCTTTCATTGAACCTTCAGGCTTTGACATTCAAAGCGACATGAGTGAAACACGTCTGACTGCACAGCTCGGGGTACCGCTCGTAGACGTTTATTTGTTTTTGTTTGTTGTTATAAGATGTATTGTTTTCTGTTTGTATAAAACAGGACCTCAAAAGAAGAAAAGAGAAAAAAAAAACAACACAACACATCACCTCATTTTTTTTTATTTTTAATTTTCTTACCAAAACCTTGGGAGAAGAAACTACATTTTTGCACAACAGCTTAATGTAAAACGTTAAAAGAAACAGTTTACTGTAGAATAAAACCCCAACGAGCAGCTAAAACATGAAATAAGCTACGGTAACTCGTTACAAAATGCTGACGCAGCGCTTCCACTTTCAAGAATTTTACTTTTATTCTGTTCAAATTTAAGTTCATCTGGTGGAAAATCTTTTGCTTGGTTCTAAATTTTTTTAGCTGTTGGCACCTTTCTTAGAATTTCCATAGGAAAATTTAAATTTGATCTTTTAGTCATTTTAAATCAACTCTCCTGATCGAAGCCAAACTTGTAGCAAACCAATTGAGCATTTATATATTTATGACAATTTGTCCTTAAAAAATAATAATAAAGAAATGAAAAGCTTTTGGTGTGCATTAAGTTTGTCCTCCCTGGGTTTCTGTGAGCTAATCTGAATTCTAGCACTTTCAACCTTAAAAAAAAGTATTTTTTTTTCTTTTAAATTTTCAGCTTATATGTTCATTTTTTAATTTTTGTATTGATTGTGTACGTGCCATTAGTTGGATGTGTAGACTTTATCAACCTTTGTTTCTCTTCTCCTAAAGAATAACAGTATTTTTGATATGTTTTCACTAATATTCTGCAACAAAAAAGCCCTCTGCCCCTTTCTTTGGAGCTTTTTGTTTTTTTGCTTATTCAGCAGTTTTTCATCAATTTCACCTGCTTTATGGCCAAGTGTTTGAAGATCAGCAACAACCTGTTTGTTCTGCAGAGGCAGTGAAAAACCCGACCGAGTATCCAAACTAAACGCTAATAATCATCGACTTTTAGACCATATCTGAACAAAAAGCCCTACAATAAAACACTTACTAATGAGTAGGGTTGGCCTTTAAATCTTTAATATTTAACAAGTTTAAGAATTATTAAAAACAAGTAAGGTCAAGCCTGTTGTATAGAAGTAAAAAGAAATCTAGGATTTTTATAAAACAGAAAAACTTTGCAAGATATACAACAAAGTATAAAAAAAAACATGAAGAAAATTATGTCTATGACTTTAAATGTTTGCACATATGTGGCAAAATTAAAATCTGGATTAATTAAACTGATTAAATTGATTAAACTTCTGTATGAAAGATGAATATATATCAGTCAGAAGTAATGATAATAAATGAACTGACATGAGCTTCAGAAAAAGCTACATGTAATTAAAAATTGACTAATAGCATCATTTTGTAAGAAATTCGAAGTTAGCATACAAAATACTTTTAATTTTATTACTAAAAGTATGTTTATGATTCAAACAATGAAGTTTTGTTTGCACATTTTGCCTGTTTTTATGGGCTTTAATTTTTAGTTTAGGTTTAAAGTCCATGAATGCTTTTAAATTATTTTACTTAAACATGTTTTATTATGAAATGAACCAGATTAAAGTGCCTGTGACATACCTGCACTGTAAAAACTGTTAATCTAATCAAGATTTAAAATCTTATATTCAGCCAAAAAATCCTTTTGATCTTGTTTGTAGACTTATTTACTAAACAAGAACTGATTGTGTCAGAATAATAATCTAGTTTTCAGAATGTGTCAGATTATTTGTCTTGTTAGCCTGAAAAT
>JARVGW010000047.1:24370078-24382323 GCA_031762495.1 Anablepsoides rubrolineatus | reverse complement strand
TCTTTATTGTCATTGTTGCACTGAAAAGAACACTGCGGTCCACAGACAATGAACAACAAAATTGTTTTGCAACTCCCGTAGTGCAAATAGTCAGAACAATAAAAGGCAAAATAAGAGGTAAAAAAAAGAATGGAATGGAAAGTCAACTGTAGCAAATAGTCATAACAATAAAAAGGTAAAAGAAGAGGTAAAAGTATAATAAACAAGATGAAGTAAGATAAATGTTTAAACCACACCATGGCAAATAAATCAGAACATTAAAAGTAAATATATATAGAGGTAGAAAATATTAAAAGTAAGATAAAGTGAAACAACTGGTTTTTCATGTGTTCCAGGACAGAGATGTCTCCAGACAGTCCTCACTGGGTCGGGGCCTGGTGGATTGGGTTCCTCGCAGGAGGAGCTGCTGCCTTGCTGGTCGCCCTCCCTATCCTGGGTTACCCCCAGCAGCTGCCTGGTACCGCTCCTTTCATCACTGATTGATTTTTATTCAGTCATCAAAATTGTTCAGCAACAAATCAAAACAGTACAAAAAAAACAGTTTGACTGAAAAGGTACATGCAGAAGCACAAGGCTTATATTTATGCCTTTCCTACACATCCAATTAAACTAAATAATTATTGCTATAAAAAAAACACAAATAAAGAAAATTAACAAACACTTGGTTCTAATTAAAACAACTCTCTTATATAAAAAAGACTTGGAGTTTGCAGACGTGCTAAATGTCGGTGTTTCTCTGCAGGCTCACAGAAGCATACGAACATGCGTGTGTCTGAAACCCACCAGCTGAAGGATGGAAGCCACATCACAGCCGCAGACCCCCAGTTTGGAAAATCAGTCAAAGACATGCCGAGGTAGAGAAGTTTCTTCTGGTTCAAAGATTATCTTTTTAAATCTTGATCTCTTGTTGGTTTGATTAAAACTAATAAAGTTTCTGGTTGACAGAAACAGGGCCGGACCTAGATGTTTGGGGGTCCTAAGCAGGATATGTATCCGGGGACCCATTTGACCATAAGTAGACAATAAAAAGATACACAGAACCAAATGCTGGATGTAATTATAAACCTGGTGCAAAAAGTTTTACCTGTATTTACACAGGGTACCATAGTGCAGAGGGAATATAAGAGGGGAAAATGCAAAAATTTAAATCTGATAAAGATTTAAAATTCCATCCATTCATTATCTTCCACTTTATCTGAAGTCGGGTCGCATTTTTTAAATTACTATTATAAAATCAAATCTTTTTTCAATCATTATTTTAAAATATTTTGTCACCATATTATTATTATTAATTTATTTTTATTTTATTTTTTTTGCTACTTAAGTAGAAAACAGAACTGAATGTTAGTTTCTTAATTTCTTCATCATCAGTGACTTTTTTTTAGAACATTAAAAATTTATTTATTTATTTATTTATTTATTTACCGTTATTTAACCAGGCAAGTCCCGTTGAGATCTCAGATCTCATTTTCAAGGGAGGCCTGAGCCTGAAGACAACCTATTGATAATAATAATAATAATAATAATAAAATAAATAAAATATAATTATTAATAATATATTGAAATGTTTAATAAAGCGATTTGATATGTTTAAATTTTTCCAAATTATAACTGGTAACAAGTCATGTAAGGTAGAAAATAACTCACCAAAAACTTCAAACAATAAACTATTCTAACCAGTAACAAATAAATAGAACAAATGTAATCAAAATTCAGCAAAATGATCAAAGTAAAAACTGCAGTAAAGAAAATATAAGTGAAGATGTGTAAGAAAAACTAAAAGTAAATAAATAAAACTTGACTAAAAATACAATTTTAATTAAAACAAATATAATACAATACATGTTCAAATTCCAACAAAATGAACAAGTAGTAGCTAATAAATGAAAACCTTCAGAAAAAATAAAAATAAAAGGCAAAATCAGCTAAACAGGTGTGGTTGTTGAAAGCTGTTGAACTTTCTATCACTGAAACATTTAAAATTTCAGTTATTTCTCTCCTCTGACACCTAATTTGACTGAATAAGGGATTAAGAAGCTTCTGCAGAACCTGAAGAGCTGCTGAAACAGTAAAACCTGCCTGCAGTGGTCCTCCAGGGCACCACTGTTCAGCACAGTCTAAACCCTCATGAGTTCAGAGCCTCGACTCGTTAGGTTACAACTTTGTTTACTACGAACCAACATCCACTGCATGATGTCATCACTCCCTAATCCCTGTGAGGATTAAACAGGATTACCCAGTAGATTACGTAACAATCTTTGGATCTGTTTACTTGTTACATCACTTTAATTTAAAAAGAAGAGCATAGAGTTTTTTATTTTCTTTATTAAACACAAACTCTCATTGATCCTAATCTGTTTCCAGATCTGTGCTGCTCCTCTTAAAGAACCCGACCTTCCTGTTCCTGTGCCTGGCCGGAGCCACGGAGACCATGCTCGTCGCAGGCATGTCCACCTTCGGCCCAAAGTTTTTAGAGTCCCAGTTCAACCTTAGTGCATCTGATGCCGCCATGTTGTTCGGTGAGTCATTAATATACACACGGGTGGTTTATTACAGAAAACTTGTGCTTTTTAATCAACCAAATATTTTGAGCTAAATTTTCTAGTTTACAGCAGACATAAAGCTGCAAAGAACAGTTTAACTTTCCTGTTCTTCCTCTGAAGGTTACATGGTGGTACCAGCTGGAGGTGGAGGCACCTTCCTGGGCGGTTACATTGTGAAGAAGTTGAACCTGCGCTGTCGGGGCATCATCCGATTCTGCATGGTCTGTGCCTTGATCAGCCTCTTCTCCACCCTCATCTTCCTCTTCCACTGCCCCAACATGCCCATGGCTGGTGTCACGGCGCCGTATCGGTCCGATCTGATGGGGCAGCATCAGCTGCATCAGCACAAACAGCTGTATGACAAAGCCAGTGCAGAGCATCTGAGAAACAGGTGAGCAATGCTGATGCTAACATTTGTCTGCGCAATGCTAACGCTAACATTTGTCTGAGCAATGCTGATGCTATTTGTCTGAGCAATGCTAATGCTAACATTTGTCTGAGCAATGCTGATGCTATTTGTCTGAGCAATGCTAAGGCTAACATTTGGGGTGTTACAGATTAATTTTATGACTTGTAAGTAGGAAAATTCCCACTTCCCAGTACAACTGGGCTGCAGCATAAGCAGCTGCAAAAGTGTAGCTAAATGTAGATTTTATCAGATTTATGCCATGAATTTTGCAGACTACTTTTGACCCTAGTGCAGCTCCACCTAGTGGTGGGATGCTGTCATTTCACAGGTAAAATAAGCAAAATGCATTATGGGAGATGTAGTTTATGGTCACTGCTGGCTTTATTATCTTTTAGATTTTAAGTTAAGTTTACAGTTCATCTAAAATCATTTTGTTTTAATTAATCAAGCAAAAACATAAATAAAGTAGAAGCACTCGGAGAGGACAAACCTCCACCAAAGCCATAGGGTCAGCTATGCTTAAAGGGTCCCCCTTGGAAAAGTGACCTATCCAATGCTTTATACTAAATATAATAACATGTTGCATGTATTCATAAAAGTAAATGTTGTAAATCAAATTTTCTATTTATTCCAGCATATTTAATCAGAAAACACATGTAGAACAATGATAGTGAAATAATGCCATAACTCAGTATCATTTCAACTATTACCAGACATATTCTGTGCCCATACAGTGAAGGTATCATATAAAAAAAGAACATTAAATTTGTTTAAAATTTCAACAAAATATTCATACTATCGTGGTTAGGGTTAGGGTTAATTCCTGGATCATAATCTGGATTATCACCACTGTTTAATAGTGTGTTCCTTTGGCCAATACACGTCTGTGGTAAACAGACAGACATACGCGACCAAAAACACAACCTCCTTGGTGGAGGAAATGAAAAACAAATTATAATTGTGGGGCCTGGAGTTTAATTTATCCCTCGGTGCCGTTTGTTTCCATCTGCAGCTCTTTTGTGGACGAGAACCTGACGGTGGGCTGTAACGCAGCGTGCAGCTGTGTCAGAGAACAGTATGACCCCGTGTGCGGCGCAGACGGCGTGATGTATTACTCCCCCTGCCACGCTGGCTGCACTTCAATCAACTCCACTGAGCTGTCCTCTGGTAAACAGGTACAAAACACTCTGAGTGTTTCAGCTCTGCCTGACTGCAGGGTAACCCCTCCGACCATAACGACAGTCTGCACTGCAAAAAACTGTCCATCTAACCAAGTTTAAAACCTTATATTCAGCCAAAACGTCTTGTTTTAAGACTGATTTACTAAACAAGAATGTGTCAGCTTATTTCTTATTAGCCTGAAAATTTGACTCAAATGAAGTCAAAATTTTCTGCCAATGGAGTAAGAAAATTTGACTTGGTAAGATTTATGAAATAAGAAAAAATTAAGTCAAATCAAGTATTTCAAGAATCTTACCAAGTCAAATTTTCTTACTCCACTGGCAGAAATTTTTGACTTAATTTTAGTCAAATTTTCAGGCTAATAAGACAGATAATCTTTAACATTCTGAAAACAAGATTATTATTCTGACACAATTTTCAGCTTCACACATTTTTTCGGCTGAATATAAGGTTTTAAAACTTGGTTAGACGGACAGGTTTTGCAGTGTGGAGCTGTTAAAGGACACCTGCGTGCTCAGCTGGCAGCGTCGTGTTGCTGTTCTTTCCTCCTCAGAGGTATGAATCTGTTCTGATGCACGACTCTTGTGTTGCAGGTGTACTCTGGCTGCAGCTGTGTGTTGGGTAACGTTTCCTGGGGAGGGGAGGGCTTCGCTCAGGCGGGGAAGTGCAGCAGCTCCTGCAACCACATGGCGGTCTTCCTCACCCTCTTCTTCATCATCATCTGCTTCACCTTCCTCAGCAGCATTCCTGCTCTCACTGCCACCCTCAGGTATGGCACGCTCACGCTGCTTCTACACGGTTAGGGTGAAGTTCTGCTCCTCTGCAGCAGGTGGCGCTCTGCACCTTTCTGCAGCGTTGCACTGGTTTCTGCATTTCTAACATGTTCTATTTTATTTTGCTTTCAAAGAAGAATTTTGATGGCAGAGGCTCCACAAAAATAAAAATGATTATAATCACAGTGGTGTTTTAATCATAGCTGTGTCTGCAGGGAGGATTTTATCCTTTTTAAAAACAGAACAAGTGCAAATCTAACATAATAACGCTGATGGTTCCTTTCAAACGAGACTAAATCACATCTGTATTTATCGTAATGGAAGCAGAAGAAAAAAAGAGCCTTTATGATCAAATTAGAGGCCAATTTATTAATGTTTCTGTGGAATAAAGTTTCAGATTGTGTGTTGGTCCTGCGCAGGTGTGTCCCAGACAGCCAGAGGTCCTTCGGTCTTGGTATTCAGTGGATTGTGGTGCGTTTATTTGGTAAGCATCATTTTATTTTTCTCTGTCGCCTCAGAGTCATCATATAAAAATAATGTCTTATTATTTCCTGTCCTCTCTCTTGCAGGCAGTGTTCCAGGACCAATCGCGTTTGGCTCTGTGATCGATATCTCCTGCCTGCTGTGGCAGGACCAGTGTGGTGAGCAGGGCTCCTGCTACATCTACCAGAACTCAGCCATGAGTCTGTACACGCTCACCGCTGGCATCATCTTCAAGGTAAATCCACCAGCTGACCACTGAAACCGGTTTTAAATGTTTCACTTCCAGGGGTGGAGCTGTGACGTGATGGGGCCTTTTTTTTTATTTAAAACTAAAATAAACTAAAGTTATCTTATGTAGGATACACCTCACGTGGAAAAACAACACTTATTATGAAGAAAATGAAAAAAGTCTGGCATTCTGGACAAATATTGAAAATAATGCTTCTATTTAACCTTTATTTCAACAGGCAAACATTAAGAACAGTTCCTTTTTTTACAATGTTGGCCTGAACTGATGTCATAGTGTTCAGATTATTAGTTATTAAGTTGTTATGGTGTGAATTCTTGATCTTTCCCATTATTTAGATCCATATTTAGTGACCAAAATTCAGCCCCCAACTGGTTCATTCATCTTAAGTTCAAACCCCCAGTTTTCTTTAATTACTATAAGTTATTTTACTTAAACACATGGTAAAAGGTAAAATCCATTTATATGAACACTCAAGACAGTTAAAGCTATAAGCAGTTGAAGATAAAACTATGAAAGTGAAAATAAAATTGGTTTAAAATATTTGGCAAGTCAGAGATGTCAAAATAATGTTTGTGTCAAATAGGAGGCAGAATGTGTTCTTTTTGTTTTTGATATTAATTATTACTACTTTTATAGGGTTGTGTATGTTGTAATCATGATTAAATGCAGCAAAATAAACTATTTCAAAAAGGTAACAGATCTTTGTAATACTTGGTTTATTTGCATAATGATTATTTGCTGGACGTTCGGCCTCTGAGCTGTTGACCTGCTGTAACTGTGGCCCCCAGAGCAGATTAGTTAAATAGCCCTGCCCTAATGGTTATAGTGATAGTAGTATTATAATAGTCTTAACAAATTTTGAATATTTAAAAATACATATGTTTCAAAAGCTTCAACGCATTCACATATAAAAAAGAAAATTGGTCCAAGCACAGAACCTTGAGGAACTCCAACTAATATTACATAATTCAGATAGTTTACTTGAACAAACGCTTTACTATTTTTTAAATAACTAGTTACCCACTGTAGTGCTAATCCTCTCATGTTGCATTTATTCAACCTTTCAATAAGGATGTTTTGGTTGATATTGTCGAAAGCTTTCTTTAAATCAACAAAAACGCTAACAGAGTCAGTTTTTGATCTATAGCAGTTTCTTCCATTAATTCCACGAGATCCATTCATGTTGAATTATTTGTTCTGAACCCAAATAGACTGCTGTATGTCTCAGTGATGACCTTTGACACAGATGGCCTCTTTTCTCCACTGCAGGTTCTTGGGACAGTTTTTTTCCTGCTAGCCAGCATTCTGTACAAGCCCCCCCCAGAGTCCCCTCAGAGCAGCTGTGAGAGCACGGACCACGGGACGGAGAGCATGAGCGACCTGCCCGTCAAAGACCTGCCTGAAGACGGCGTCATCGTCAACCTGCACGCCAGGTTATGACATCAGAGACCTCCTGAACCCAGAGTCTGTTTGTTTGTGCTGACAAAACGCCCCAGAATGCCTTGAGACACACACACACACACACACACACACACAAACACACACACACACACACACACACACACCCACGAACACACACAGACACACAGCTGTCTGTAGCACTTCTAAAATGCTGCTCTTTCAGATGAAAATCTTCAGTTGATTGCATGTTTTTGATGTGTTTGACTGACTGGACCAAGAAACTTTTTTTTTATCAGTTAATAATATCGAGACAACTAATCCGTTCAAAGACTTTTCAGAATAAAAGTCAGTTTTTATGTTATTCTTTGATCTCCACTGAAACTCCCGACACCTATGAGGTAGATAAAGCATTTAAAAAGGGAACAGTAGCATCTCTATGTCCTATTTGAGTGTAATTTATAGAAGGTTAGAGTGCCCCCCTCACAAATAAAGCCATGGTTTAAAATGCTGGATGAAAGCTCAAAGCTTCAATCTTTAAAGCCAGAGCAGAAAAAGTATGGTGGGGTCTGAGGGCCAAAATTAAGACTATTACGCAACCTGCTGCATCCTTGTAGCATGAGACTATATCTGTTCCTCAATTATGAGAAAAACTAGATAGTTCTGTCTTTCCTAATAACTCAGCTAAAGAGAAAAAAAAATAAAATTACAAACACTGCCGTCAACCAATAGACCAGGGCAAATGCAGCTGCTAATTCAAGTGGTAATTAAAGTTGTTTATCTTTTATTACTAATATTTATGCTTGACATAATGTTGAACA
The DNA here is from genome assembly GCA_031762495.1 of Anablepsoides rubrolineatus. Classification (NCBI taxonomy): domain Eukaryota; kingdom Metazoa; phylum Chordata; class Actinopteri; order Cyprinodontiformes; family Rivulidae; genus Anablepsoides; species Anablepsoides rubrolineatus. The sequence goes on along the minus strand of JARVGW010000047.1, from coordinate 24,374,464 downwards.
GTTAATTCTGTCAGTGCATGTCGCTTACAGGTGTTTATGTCAGCCATTTTATTTATTTAAGGTTTGTGTCTAAAGTAGGTGAGCAGTCTATCCATGCTAGTCACTAGCCTCCCTGATGCTAACGCCAGCTTATCCATGCTAGTTGCTAAACTCTCTAATAATAATGCCAGCTTATCCATGCTAGTCGCTAGCCTTTCAAATGCTAACGCCAGCTTATCCATGCTAGTTGCTAGCCTCCCTGATGCTAATGCCAGCTTATCCATGCTAGTTGCTAAACTCTCTAATAATAATGCCAGCTTATCTATACTAGCTGCTAGCCTCCCCGATGCTAACGCCAGCTTATTTATGCTAGTCACTAGCCTTTCAAATGTTAAAGCCAGCTTATCCATGCTAGCTGCTAGCCTACCCGATGCTAACGCCAGATTATGTATGCTAGTCACTAGCCTCTCCAATGCTAACACAAACAAACTGTCATTTGTCAGCTCCGGCCTCTCAGTTAGCGGTGCCGGCCTGTCAATCAGATCAATAGCTGGCTTAGGAACAGATATAGCCTCCTGCTATAAAGATGTAGCAACCACTGATTGCACAATATTCCTAATTTTGGTCCTTATACCACGCCATTAAAAAAGGCTTTTCCATCATTTCAAGTGTTCAGACCCTTTCAGCTTTTCTACACGTCAGTGTTCCATAAATTAACTAAAATCATCGTTTGGATATTGCTGCAAACAGAAAACTAAAGAAAAGCTTCAAATCTTCTGGGAAGTTTCCATATTTGTTTGTTCCCAGAGGAAACATTTTAAACTTATTTCTGAAGTTTGTGTCCCACACCATGATGCTGCCGTCACCGTGCTTCACTGTAAGGAAGTGATCAGCAGATGATGATCAATTAGACTTTTATTAGTTTGTTTTATTATTGATAAATCAGTTTTTACTGCACTTATATGCAACAAGGATTCAAAGTTTTGTTTCAGGAAGTTTGCAAAACTTACAACTAATCTAGAAAAACTGAAGGAGTTTAAACATTTTACGATCAAATCTGCACAAACTGTCAATCAAAACAGCACAAATATATTTTTCACTTGAGAAGCACATTTAGAAAGCAACAATCCAACGTGTGCTATAAGGTTTTCTGTTCAAACTTCATATTTGGAAGGAGAAAAGTTGAACGTGTGTAAAAAGGGTGAATATTTTTTGTGCCAATTAAGCAGCCGATGTAGTTTTTTAAGTTTAAATCTGCACTTTAAAAAGACTCTATGTGTCGAAGAAGAAAAGAAAAATGAAAACATGGCTAAGGCGTCACAGAAAACCAAAAACGATCTGGATCAAATGTCAGTTTACTCTTTGAATTTAGAATTAGTCACAATCAAATTAGTTTTGGATACAAATGAATGGATGTGATGTAACATGATGTGCCTCACACAGCTTCTGAAGCCAGACCTGTTTTAAATAAAAGGAAATAAAATCCAGATAAAACAATCTGTGTGAATGTTCCAGTTCAAACGTTTGTGACTGATTTTTCCACATCCTGGGTGTTTATGTAACATAATGTGAATTTCTTTTTTCCACCAGTAAACTTTGATCTACGATGCTTTGAGGCAGGAAGCGGTGTCTGTAGTGCTTCACTTTAATAATAATAATAAAATTTATTCATTTCATTAAAAAAAACAAATACTATACATACAACAAATACAAATCACAAAATAAAATGAAAGGTGGCAGAAAGAAGAAAAAATTCTTAACATCTGCCCCTGTTATCCAAAATTAAAGAAAAAAATAAAAAATATATATATTGAAACAAGTCTAATCTTCTATAACAAAACATAAAAACTTCAACTCCTTCCTGAACAACAGTTCTTATGAATGCACATTCTTCAACAATCTGACTTTTATTATTCTCTTAAACAAGTTTATTGAGTCAGCATTTTTATATTCACTTTACAGATTATTCCACAGTCTTATTCCTTGTACTGAACATCAGTCCTTTAAATTTGTTTGAATTTTAGGCTTTACAAACATCTCTAGTCACTTAAGATTATAATTACTTACTCTCTTAACAAATTTTAATATATAAAAAGGTACTAATTTTTTATGAGCCTTACACATAATCTGCAAAATATTAGAATCAACCAATTCAAAACTTTCATTCAAGTCCCGAAAATTCTACCAACTCGATCTCAGCTCTTTATATTTTAACTCGTCCAATCGAAAGGCATAAAAAAAACGAAGAAATTTTTTTTTTGAGTTTGTGAAAGCACTGATTGCTGGGCCTCATTTTATGTTCAAGAATTTAGTAAAATCCTCATCAAATGGCAGGAAAATGCAGAGTTTTGAGTAAATCTTTTATTAAATAATCTGTGATAGCATACCCCTGGAGCCCCCCTAGAACTGCTTCAGTTCATAGTTGCTGGATAACATGATCAGGGTTCCTGCAGATCTCATCTTTTGTTCCCCAGCATCCAGCCCCACACCGCTTCCTGCCTGAAAGCTTCTGAGCTCAACGATGAGTCATTAGTTCATTTTATTATTTCCAGTCACCTTAAAAAGAATGTTCTCATTTTTAGTGTTGTCTGTATTTGTCCTGCAATGAGAGAGAAAAATATATATTAAAAAAAGAAGGAAATTTGGAGCAAGAGCAGCTTTGTTGGCGTCTAAATGAAAGAAAATCTCACTCTTAATTATAGTGACTTTATAGAACTGAAGAAAATTCTCCTCATATTCAGATCTGCAGATATTTTCATTCAAGTTCCACTGAGTTCTGCAGCACCGCTAAGAATCAGCTTCATATCTGCAGCTTATGTTAAAACAAACACTGAAAATTGGAGCTCATCGTTAAAAATGTGCACTTTTTCAGCTCGTTCTGCTGATCAAACTAAAATATGCACTTAGCCAGTAGTTGATGATTTAACCAAAGCCTGGGAGGATTCCAGAGCTGAAGATTAAAGAGCAGAAAAAGTCAGCAGACAAAATGTTCGGCTGAATTTCACCATCAAATCTAAATTCCATGGATGTGTGAGGGCGGTGGAATTACTCTGCGCTGTGTTAGTTAGGCCTGAAGAACACAAAGCATGCTGGGACATATTTACAAACTCAGCTGTGGTTTTTTTTTTTACATTTGGACCTAATTATCACGGCTCTGTCAGTCACATGTGCCAAAGCAGCTTAATTAACTCTAGTGCTTTTTTTTTTTTTTTATTATTGACCTTATTTATGCAAACAACTTATTTATGATGATAGTTTTGCACTTATTTGATCTTTTTTCTCCTTGTTTGACATGAGAAATAAAATCTTTTGTTCTTGTTTTTATCTGATTTGTGACGGTGAACCTGCTGTTTATCTCATGTTATGTTGTTCTCGTCTTCGGTTTCTTCACTTTGTGATGAAAGATGGTTTGAGAATGTTTAAATCATCATCTAGAAATCTGTTTTTCTATGAGTCCCTGAGCTTTTAAAACCTTATTTGCAAATTTGCTTAATTTTTTTATCCTGTTTTGTTGTTTTAATAAAAGCTGTGGACTTTGAATTTGTCAACTTTTTAATTAAATTATTCAGAAGTGTGTGTGTGTGTCCTACAATGTGGGGAATTTATCGAAAAAAAAAAAAAGCAGCCTCGTGGGGACCCTACGTGTCCAAATGCATGTTATGGGTGTGGTGTTAGGGTCAGGTAGGTACCTGTGAGGTTAATTTTAGAGTATATATTCAGGGTCAGGGTTAACTGTAGACCAGTAATGGTTAATTTTAGGGAAAATGTCTGGATTAGGCATAAATACAGTTACAGATGAATGGAAGTCAATACAAAGCCCTCAGTTTGATGCAAATACAAAGAAAATGCATTCAAATCTATCACACAGCTCTGTCATTACCAGATGCTGACCACTAGATGGCACTGTTACAATGTTTCTGGCATCTGTTGAACCCAAAATCAACACATTTCTTAACAGAATATAGGATTGTTAGTTTATTGTTCTGTATTTTTAAATCAATAACTTCTAACAATAAAAACTATTTTTGATGCAACTAGAATATTAGAAAATGACAGAAAAATGTGGTTTATGTTGAACAGATTGTTTCTGCAGAGTTCCTCTTGAAAACCTGAGCTCTGCTGGATCCTGCAGAAACTGACTTTTAGATTGATTTCTTTTATCTTTATGAACACACTTTCCCACAGAAGCAACAATAACTTGCTTGTTTTTTTTTAAATGACTAAAGCCACCAGTTTGCTGTTAATTAACAGTCTGACACAAACAGGTCCAGACTGATTGGAAGGTTGATCATGGATGCTGCAACCATCATAGAGTATACAGATGATTCTCTTTATGGTAAATGGACTGAACTTATATAGCGCTTTATCAAGTCCTTCCGGACCCCAAAGCGCTGTACACTAACAGAC
>JARVGW010000047.1:23762500-23784577 GCA_031762495.1 Anablepsoides rubrolineatus | reverse complement strand
TGAAACACTGTTTAATCAAAGTTAAACGTGAAACGTCAAAGTTCATTACAACTGGCCCTTCGAGGGCCATCATAACGGTCATGTGGCCCTTGGTGAAAATGAATTTGACACCCCTGATCTATAAGTTCTCAAGAGCCCAAAATGTGTGGCAAGCTCCTCATGTCCCGCCCACAGTACAGGTGATTGATTGACTGTAGAATCGTCCAATCAGCAGCAGCCAATCCAGTTACCTTTTATTCAATATGCAGATTTAGGAGGTGAGTGCCTTGTGTGGAGAAAGAAAATGAAGTTTATAGAAGTTTCTGCTGTGGCAGCCATTTTGTCCCTATTCCTTTTTGTTTATATATATTTAAGAAGATGAAATTATTGGAGAGAATATTGTTTTTTTTGTTTGTTTTTTATCTAGCAGTCTAATCCACACTCCATTCCAGTAGGGGGCGGTAATGCACCAAAAGGTTGCTTGCCAACTTCCATTAACAAAAGAAGAAGACAAAGAAGAAGCCATTTTGTAGCTTTGAAAATGTAAAAAGAAATTGAATAATAACAATAGGATAACACTAGTAATATCTTGAACCACACTCCATACCAGTAAGTGGCGGTAATGCACACTATACGTTTATTGCCAACCGCCATTAAACACCACAAGAAGAAGAAGAAGCCATTTTGTCCTTTAAGTGGTGACAGCAGCAGTGGACATGAAAAACATGTTTTTTATGTTCTTTTGAACAGTTAGCTGACCAAACTGGCTGTTAAAGAAGAAACATATTTGTTATGAAGTGTTTTGAGAGCTTTAAGACCAGGAAGAATGACCTTTGTGGCCAGGAAATGTCATAAAAGAACGGAATATACGTTTGTCTTGGCCGCCATATTGGATTGAAAACTTATACATCAAAAGTAAGTGAAAACTTATTTATTTTACTGCTGGTGGTTTTATAAGCTGTGTGGATTGAAATGCTTTGATTTGTTGGTTTTCTGTTGTGTTTTGGCTGTTTGTTGGTGGGGGGGGGCTACATGTGCCCCAGCTGTGACTCATGTTGCTGATTGTTAATTTTGTTTGTATTTTAATCAGACTGTGAGTAAATATGGATGGTAGAATTTTATTTATGGAGGTTTTATCTTTCATTTGATCACTCAGTGAAGTTTCTGTGTTGAAGCATTTACAAAACATAGTATTTGGACATATTTGTCCAGTTTGCATATTTGCTGGAGACCTGTAAGTGTGATGGACATGCTGGACTATATTATGTCTCAAATATTCATTGTTGATGCTATTGTTACCAAATTTGAACTGGTAATAGTTGAGAATCTATATTTTAGACTGATATATTTGTTTCCTTAATACCTCCTTTCTTTTTATGTTGTGGAACACTTTAAATATCTCAGAAAATATTAAGTAATAAAAAATCATAAATCTTAAAAACTTTTCTTTGTTACTAGACACTGTTATTTTATGTTTCAACATATTGTTTAAATAACAGTGTTTAATAACAAAAAGAGGTTTTTAAGATTTATCAGAAACGATGAACTTCATTGGATAAAAAATAATTTTATTTTATTGGATTTTAACTTCAATAATTAGTTACAGTTACAAAAATTATGACTGCTGAAGTTAAAAACTCAGATTTATATCTTTACAGAGCAGTAGTTAATTTAATTTAGGTATGCTTTTTAAGAAATTTTAGGCCTGACAATCCACGCCAGTTCATCTCTAAGCTAAGTTATTAAATACATTTCTGCCAATTAATGTTTCAAATTTGTATTAAAATCAGTATAGATGATCCAATAATACTAGTTCTATAATATATAAGATGTGCAATACTTACACTATAATCATGTTTTTTTTACTGTAGATTTTACTATAAAACAATAACAGGTCAGAAATGATTGACAGCACACCGATGGATTCTGCTTTAAAACTTCAGAACTTTCATCTCTAACAAAATGCTCTCTGCAGCATCGTTTCACATTTTATCTTTTCTCGTGCATTATTATTCCATTTCTGTTGTATGTGGGCAGACAAGATTAAAGCAATACTTTCTGATGGCTTCTCTTCTTTTATGGCCTTGAATTCGAGATGCCACTCAGACGGAGAGACAAAAGTCTGTTCGCTACAAGACATCCAATAACTTAATGGCCCTCATCACATGCCTTCAAATTCACTTTGACCCCAATTTCATCATGCCCTTCCAGCTCTCTTTGGGAGCCGTGCGTCAGCAGTAATGGGTTGTGACGGATGTTTGAGAGCAGTGCTGTGGGAGAACAGGGCCTGGTGTGGTCCTGTGTTTGCACACACCATGGGAAAAGGAGTGGCGTCTAGCTTACAGGCCCTCAGAACCCCTCCCTCTCACCAGCATGCATACCTCATCTTCTCTTTACCTTTTTCCTTCTTGCACATCCCTTTTTTTTCTTCCAAGAATTAAGATTAGGAAAAAAAAAACACAATCCCACACCATCCCTCTTTTCTTTGCTCCTTTCATGCCTTCACCTCCTCTTGTCTTTTGCGAAGCCTTTGTTTCTCGGATCTGCTGGAGTCCGAGCCGTGGAATTTCTGCTGGCAGCCCCCAAAACCGCCTCCTCCTTCCATCACATTCCCATGCTGGGTCATTGTAGGGCAGGACTGATGGAGCCGGGGTCACAGCCAAGGAAGTGAACTCGGAAGTTTTAACAAGAGTTTTGCATTTTCCACACGCAGTCTTTGGAAACTCACGTAGGATGCTACTATTCATAGGTCCTGAGGTCTTTTGAATTCTAAAAAAAAGTGTAATCAAAAACAGAATGCAACGATTTGCATAATATCAAAAACCTATATTTTATTCTCATTAAAATACACTTTAAACAATTGATTTATCTACTAATAAACTGTATTTTTAATGTCATTTTGAGTTTAATAGGGCAGCAAAATGCTGAAACAGCTGAAGGAGCATTTTGCAACAAAGTTAATTTTATTTTTTTCTCATTTTTTTCTTTCTTTGCATATATATTATATATAATTTTTTGTGTATTTTGTAATTCAAATGAAAAAACAAAGATTCAGATTAGGACTGAGTGTAAAAACATTTTAAAGAGGCATAAAAAAGGCTCAACTCAAAAGACTGCCTCTCTGATTGTATGGGGGTGCATTAGTCCCAATGGCATAGGCAGCTTACACATCATGAGACACCTTCAATGCAGAAAAAATACACAAATTTTAAAACATGTTTTTCCATTCAACAAAAAAAATCCATCAAAAATGTGTTGAACAGCTAGAATCCTTCATCAGACAAGAAAAGAACATTTCTTTCAAAATATCTGTTTCCAGATGTTTCCAGACTGTTAAAAGAAGAGAGGATGTGTTGAAGTGGTAGAAACATCTTTTTATTTTATTTTATTTTTGGAATTTTGGTCTATATTTTAAAATGTCCCAATTATCTTAATATATTAATATTTTTCTTTAGACAAATACTAGAAAATTTTTAAATAACATCAGTATCTGTTCTTATTTTGGATTGAATAATGAATGTAAAATTACTTTATTTTTGTTATTTTTAATTCCATGTGGACTCATTTTGCCTACAAGCCTTAAAATTCCCTAATAAGCATTTTAAATTGAGCACATTATTTGGGACATTTCGTGTCGTTTGAGGTTAATTAAGTTTAACAAACCGACTGAGTTCATTCAGATATGATGCTATGTGCTGGGTGAGATCAATGGGATTCTGCTTCATTTGATGGTCAGACTTCTTTTTTTTAATCTAATGTGGGAGGACAAAGGCATGGATTGCAGGAGGTGGGGGTGCAGACACACCACACATGCATGAGGGGAGGGTGGGTGTTTGAGGCTTCAGTAAAAAAAAAAAGAGCTGTGTGTGGCGGTCGCGGTGATTCTGGGCCTTTTCTCCTCAGGAGGCTTTGTGTCCCGTCCAAAGACAGAAAGTTCACAAAGAGACTGGAAAAAAGGAGGGAAAATGAGGGTGGATGCTTTTCTTTTTTTTTTAATCTTTCTCCTGGATGCTTCTTTTTTTTTTTTTTTTACTTCAAAGGGTTCTTGAGTGTTTGAATGCTGATCATGACTCAAACGCTGGCAGTTTGAACGTAGTTTGAACTTCTTTTTCTGGAATGATTGATCATAAAAATGTTTTTTTTTTTGTACTTAACCAAACTGTGATAAAAGCGTCTGCAGAGCAGCCGTTCATTTTAGGTGGGAAATCACAAATGAGTTCTGTAATCTTGTTGTTTTTGCAGATAGAGAGCATTTGTACAGTAAAATCATCCACTCAGCTCATCTTCTCCTCACCTCCTGCTATCTGGTTACACTGAAAATAAATATTGCTTTCTTCACTATGGGAAAAAGCTCCACTAAAATACACAGCCCATCTGCTAAAGCCCCATTTAGCATTCCAAGAAAGCAGGCCATCTTAGAATAGAAACACCAGGAGGGTGGATCTGTGTTTGCATTATTGTCTGACTGAGTGCTGGAAGTGTCTTTTATCAAGTAGGATCCCATTAGCAGTGTAACACCAGCCAGGATCATATCCTGACAGACACGTTTATCCATGCACTCTAACACACATGAACATTTACAGCTCTGAAGCCGAGAAACAAAACCATCCAAAACCATCTGACCAGATATTTCAGAGCGCTCACACGTGTGCGCACCGAGCACTGCCTTCTATGATGCTTTAGGACTGTTTTCTTCTGCACTTGCTGCTAATGAGTGGTTTTGAGATGGAAAGCATTTCCTTCCTGTCTTTTCCTTCTGCACAGTGCTCCATTAGAGCCCAATCAATCATCCCATCACAAGCTGAAACCCTTAAAGAGCGCCTCTCTCTCTTCCTGGAGCTGCAAAGATTAAAGGTCCATTTTGTTAATGGCAGTTTGAAGAACCTATTGAGTGGGACAACTTTGTAAATTTAGAAAAAGCTGTTGACAGTGTCAACCTCTGCTGTCTTTCTGTTTTACCTGCCATTTACTCCAGTAAAACCAGCAACTGTCATTTTTTTTTATTTTGAAACATCTTCTGAAGGAGCTCAAAGCTGGAACCAACCATATTGTTGAGTCTCTCTGGTTTGTCTCCATATCAAGGGTGTTAAATTCATTTTCACAGAGGGTCACATGAGAATCATGTTGTAATTACTTTAATGTTTTGTGTTTATCTACAGTTAAACATGAAACATCACCACTAGCAAACACTAACTGAGCTCTACCTGGTGTTTTCTGCATAGAAACAAAGTTTTAACACGTCCCCTTATAAACACTGAAAAGTACTACGTCTACGATTGACTAAAGGTGAAATAAATAAAACAGAAATACTAATAAAAGTAAAAGTAAGATTAGGACAGCCTGAGTAGCACTGGGCAGATGAGGTGAGGTGGGTCAGAGAGGAAAGTTTTACTAATTTAATTTAATGTATTTGCTTATTCTTGTATTTTTTCTTATCCTTTTTATTCATAGTTTTTTTTTACCTGTGTGCTTATTTGTTACTTAAATTACAAAGCAATGAAGCATAAACCAAACCTGGTTGTATTTTTGATATATCGTTTGCTTCATATTAAAAACATTTGAAACAAAAGTAAAAGTAAGAGTTTTACTCACTGTTGTGATGAGTATAGCCAACATCTTTATTTCTGAAGTCTCCCACTTTCCAACAGGGAATTCCCACTAGAGGGAGTGTTCCCGTTTAAATGTTCGACTTGTAAGTGGGAAATTCCCACTTCTCCATACAACTTGGCCACAACCAGAGCAGCTGAAATTTGTCATGTAAAATCTCCATTTAGCTTCATTTCTGCCAGCTGCCAGCTAACCTTAAGCCATGTGCACCTCCAGGTAAAATCATCTGTTTTTAATATTTTGAGTCAGACAGAATCATTTTAGTAATTATTCATTCAGTACGCATTTTTTCTGTTTCACCAAACCGGCAACTCACATTTTTTTCTTTTTGTTACAAAGTGTTTTTATAAATTTGAGCTATTTGTTTTTTTAAATAAAAAGCTGTCAAATGGTCGTCATAGACATCATAACACCTTTGTTCACTACAGCCTTGTAGTAGTTTTGTTCTTATTATAAAAATATTACTCTGTACTCCTAACCTCTCCTTGAACCTTCTTGTCTTTCAGACTCATTGTTTTCATTTTTTCCCTCCCTACTCTTGTGTTTCTCTTATCATTTTTCATGATAACATGCCCTCCTTTTGTATTACAGGTTTCCCGCCAAATCTTCACTTCAGTCTGCAGTTTTAAGCAGCAACTGACACTCTGCTGGAGATGAGGGGTGTGGGGGGACAGTATGGGCTTTGATGGATTAAGAAAAATGGCGGGATGGGAGGAGGGATCTGAGAGGAGTTATTTATTTAAAAAAAATAAACAAATTCCAACTGGAGAATCCCTAACCTGTCAGCAACTAGATTGGCCTAAATAATTTGGACTTGACTTGATTAACAACTAGCTTGTTGTTGTACCTAGAAACTATAATTAAAATGTCTAAAAAGTCATGTAACATCAAATATGTTGTTCTGTCTCTCTTCTTCAGTGTGATGACCAGTAACGCTTGTCAACATATCTGTGTAACTTCAGGATGTACTTACAAAAACAAACATGCTGTTAATGCATCTCCATTATATGCAAGTATGTAAAACTCTACACCATATGTGACTCGGGGTGAATAGTTGTTTGTGCTGAGTGATGCCGCCACCCACGGTCAGCGGCAGCAAAGTTGAGAACATGAAAAGGGGTCGTTGATCACTCAAGTGACCGCATTAACTCGCAACAATGCAACGAGTGAAGTTCCTAACCCGGACGCCTGGTAGCTGGCGTTCTGCTCGGTGAAATAAATCAAACCTTTAGAGGAGGATGCTGACAGAGGCACTGGCTCCAGAGCAATCGGTTCAGGGGTCAATAACAGTAAATAGGGCTGGCTGCCCCCCGAAGACAGGAGAGTGAGGAACCAGAAGAGGGGAGACTGCGAGGTTTGCTTTAGAAAAAAAAAATGGTGAGGAGAGCTTATTAGAAAAGGGAGGGAGGGAAACGCAAGAGGTGGTGTGGCGGGAAAAAATCCCATTGGTTGGTTTCAAAGGGTCATTGGGGACAGGAAAAATGGGTCAGGGGGAGCGATGAACCCAGGAGTGACCTCTCAGTGGTGGGTTTTTCTCTAGTAAACGTGCAATCATTCAAATTAACTGTAGATTTTAACATCAATTTCAACAAAACTTAAAAGTTGAGACCTGAGGAAAAGACAAACTTGTGTTTTTCTTTCTGCAACTGCAAATAATGACCTTTTTAAAAGGTTTTTGTTCAGTCAAAACCCACGCATCAATCAACATTACCTCAGTCCTAATGTAATCGTCTTATCGCAGTGTAATTCATAAAGGTAAAATTCAATGGTGTAATTATTCATTTTATTTTGAAAAGTTAGCATGCACTAATTATATTTTTCACAACTAAAGTGAAAAATAAAGCCACATGGAATGGAAGGTATTTTTGTGTTGCTGATGCTGTTAAAATTATATTTTGTTACATTGTTGCTTATTTTTTGTTATTTTACTGTAGAGAACAGAAAGTAATAGGTAGGCCTATATCGTTTTTATTTTTGTACTGTTCCATTGTTTTATTTTGTTGTAGTTACAAAACATTTTTATTTGACTAAAATCTTGTTTTATCATGATTGATTAACTAAAAGGAAAAATCAGAAAATTATTCAAAGAACATGACAAGTATTTGTGTGATCGGTGATATTCATCCTGTATTTACTTGGTATCGGATCAATAACTGAATTCCCAGTATTGCCCACCCCTACTGCTTCAACCAGTTGGCAATCCAGTGAGTCAGTAGCCTCTCCGATGCTAACTCCAGCTTATCCATGCTGGTTATTAGCCTCTCCTATGCTAAAACCAGCTGATCCATGCTAGTAACTAGCCTCTCCGATGCTAATGCCAGCTGATCCATGCTAGTTGCTAGCCTCTCCGATGCTAATGCCAGCTGATCCATGCTAGTTGCTAGCCTCTCAATACTAACGCCAGCTTATCCATGCTAGTAACTAGCCTCTCAATGCTAACGCCGACTTATCCATGCTAGTAACTAGCCTCTCAATGCTAACGCCCAGCTGATCCATGTTATTTGCTAGCCTCTCAATGCTAATGCCAGCTGATCCATGTTAGTTGCTAGCCTCTCAATGCTAATGCCAGCTGATCCATGCTAGTTGCTAGCCTCTCAATACTAACGCCAGCTTATCCATGCTAGTAACTAGCCTCTCAATGCTAACGCCAGCTTATCCATGCTAGTAACTAGCTTCTCAATGCTAACGCCCAGCTGATCCATGTTAGTTGCTAGCCTCTCAATGCTAACGTCAGCTTATCCATGCTTGTAACTAGCCTCTCCGATGCTAACCCCAGCTTATCCATGCTTGTAACTAGCCTCTCCAATGGTAACACCAGCTTATCCATGCTAGTTGCTAGCCTCTCCGATGCTAACGCCAGCTTATCCATGCTAGTTGCTAGCCTCTTCGATGTTAACACAAATAAATAGTCTCCTTCTCATTTGCCAGTACAGGCCTCTCGGTTACCGGGGCCAGCTGCTCAGTTAGCAGTGCCAGCCTATTATTAATCAGATCAATAACTGGCTTAGGAATAGATATAACCTCCTGCTACAAGAATATAGCAATAGTTGCGCAATAGTCTTAATTTTGTCCCTCATACCATGCCATACAAACAATCACATTTGGGTTTAAATCGTCATTATATAAGACTATGTGCACATGGAAAGCAGTATTTTAAGAACTGAATGCACATGTTGTGTTCCTCCTGCCTGATTGGCATGTTAATGATGATGATGATGATGGGGGTGCTGCTGTGCAGTTTGGAGCAGCAGCCCACCCCAGACCTGCTCTTCATCCTGCAGTCCTCTGGTAACGAGCTGAGACACGGAGCGAGAAGCGGGAGCACCGTGTGTGATTCTGAACGTCCTCCACGTGTGGCGTTTGTGTGTCAGAGTGTTTGTGTGTGTTTGTACGCATGCGAGCGCGTCTTCGAAGATGGGGAATTAGCTTGGTGGAGGAAGGGGAGGAGAAGGTGTGTCTGTTAGAGAGAGGGGGAGTAAGGAGAGGTAATGATGAGGAAGAAGAGCCTGCCTCTGCACTGACTCCTCTCTGTTGTATAATTGGCAGACAGGAGCAGCTTACACAGCGCAGACAATGACTGACATTTGAAATAAAGTACATGCACCTGCATTTATAGAGTGTATTTTCAGGCCTCCCCCCACATATGGTTGATGCTTCTCTAACCTGTTAATTCAGCATGCTCTCACAGGAGGCTGCTGACCAGTCCACACACACACACACACACACACACACCCAGACACCCGCATTCGAGGAAAACGCCTGCAGATATATTCCAGCCTAACTCCCCCTCCCCCAACACACACACTCATTCACCCCCCTCCCCAAGGCCGCTAAAACACTCAAATCAAACCCCCTCGTGCCCCTTCTTCAGATGCACTCGTTGAACCTGCGAGTGTGTGTGCGAAGCCCGCCTTCTCAATGGTTGTGACAATGTAGGGAGATCACCCGGGGGGGGATATTTGAGCTGGTGGGGGTCTTTGTGTCTGCTCGTGTATGTGTGAGAGAGAGAGCACAAGAGAGACAAAGACAGAAGCTAACATTTACAGATCTTAGATAAATAAATGAAGAATTATTGTTTAGAATTGTTTGAATTTTGTTAAATAAGAGGGAAAACATTACAGTTTCCAGTTTGTTGTTTTTTTTAAAACATGTTTTAATAAATAACTATAAGTGATGCAAAGTAAATTCAGATTTAAAAGAACATGTTGCCCTTTGACACGGATTAGAACAAACATGGAAAAAAACTGACATTTAGAAGCATCCATCTGATCTGAAGGTGTTTTACTTTTGGCCCAAAGTTAAAAACAATCCATCTGTACCTTTCACATCCTTCTTTGTTCTTCCTTTTTTCGTTGTTTGACTCCTTAACTCAACCTCACACTGACCTTTACTCCAACACAGAGTAAAACATTTATCTTTAAAACTGTCCCGGTAACCTTTTGGTTTGATCTCCTCTTGGATTAATCTGATGTCTCTTTCATCTTAGTGACAAAACACTTCACAAACTTCACAAAATGTCAGAACAATCTTGTTCAATTAGCAATTTTTGTCACATGATCTTGCAAGAATGTGACAAAAGTATATCAGCAACTTGATGTGCTGAGGCCTTTTTAAAACACTGTGTTGACTTTATTTATGTTTAAAAAGTAAAATCCTTTTATAACGGCTCCTATGAGTATGAAAATATTTATTTTTATATATTTCTTCAAGTGTGCACGTGTGTCTGCAGGAGTCAAGCTGTGGTAACATCAGTTAATGAACAAAGGCAACCTTTAAATCCACCCCTGATGATCTGAGCCTCAGGCTCACACACACACATCTCACACTTATTTAGAACATGCACTATAAATGAAAGCATTTCTGTAAAACAATACACCATTCTGTGCATACTTAAGAAGTGCTGCTCATCTACAAATGGCCACCGGCCTCTAACCGGCCGCTGCACACGGTTTGTCTGAAAGCTTTGACTTGTTCCTGCTGGGTTCAAGCGGTTGTACAGCAACTGCTGATCCAACCATATGTCAAGGTTGTACTTGTTCTGCCCTGCAGTTGTAAAATCTGAAGGTCACATTAACTTTGGATTAGCTGTTTTTGCAGACCAGTGGCTATTCAAGACATTTGTGTTCCTTCCTCTGCCTCAGTACTTAGATAATGTGACTTTTTTACAGCTTTCACTTGAATTATTGGGCATAAAACAGTATCTGCACTGCCTGTAATGCTAAAACACTATTTCATTGATTTTTTTAAAATAAACAAGTCAATACAGTGTTTGCTGAAGCTGTGCAATTTAATACAATCTGTACCTCTTTAGCCCACTTTCTCTACACCTGGTTGCACGTCTTTATTGCCTGCGGTGGAAGAAAAAAAAGTGTCAGAACCCACCTGTCGGACTTTCTGTCATGCAACGTACAAGAGAACATTAATGTTAACACACACCTGGCTGCATCAGTCGTCATCACCTACGTTACAAACCTAACTCACACAGGGTTCATTTCATTCTTATCGAAGTGTGTCAACTTGACACACTTAGATAAGCACAAATGGCAACTTTATTGATTCATAAACATAAAGAAATCAATTTTTACTGCAGGATTATTTACATATGAACAGGTGAAAGAGTGTATATATTTAGACGATCATCGTTTAATCGTTGTTGCATAACTGTTGACCTAGTTTTGTTTTTTTCAGCTGACCAATTACAAATTTTGCAGCTCAGCCTTAGGTTGAATTTACATTTTTCTTGCTAAAGCAAATCCTGGAGCAGTCAAATAAAAGAGGTATTTAAATGTGTTAAAGGTAATAATAACTCTTGTATTTTTGTAATTATATTGTATTGTACTTGCAGACTTTTACTGAATGTCAACATATATATTTTTTGGGAAACAAAACGCAATAATTCCCAGTATATAAGGTTCGTGTACCTGCTTGTTTAACTGGTATGTAATGAGTACATAATCAGAAAGTAATCTCTTTTATTGCCAGGTATGCAGTTACATATCCGGTAAGCAAGCTACTCCCTCAGTTTGACATTATTAAACAAATGAATAATTTGGTCCTAGTATAGAACCTTGTGGAACACCTCATGTTGGGTTTATATATTCAAACCGACTGATTGCAATCATTGTGTTTTCATCTGGTAAAACTGGGTAAACTGACCACGGTTCAGTGGTTAACACTATCCTCACAGCAAGAAGGTCCTGAGTTCAAAGAGTTTGTGTGTTTTCTTTAAGTTTTCTGTGTTTTTTCTCCAGGTACTCTGGTTTACTCCTACAACCCAAATACATGGATATTTCACTGCCTTCTGGCTCAGACCTCCCTTGCAAAAGAAATCTGAGATCAATGAAATTTGCCTGGTTAGTTAAATAAACGAACATTCAAATATGTAATTTACATACCTAAAAAATGAAAACGGCAAGAACACAATTAAAAATTTATAAGTATATATTTATAGTTTTTAATCAAAATGGCTTCAGTGGTTCATTTTGCTTTCTTCGCCACACATTTAGAATACCTTAAAACAGCAGATGTTCACGTCTTAATGAACACATTTTATTCTTTGTTACATTCATGACTGGATACATTCATGCTACTTTTCCATGAAATGAAATGGGAAGAGAGATTACTCTCTGTGAACGCTGACAGACATGACAAATCTGTCCTCACATTTCATCTCCTGTCGTCTCCCTCATCCTCTAATCAGCATGTGATGGAAGGGGCCTGCAGTGTTGTACTTTGGATTTGTTTCAGTAAAACGATTGATTTACTTTTGTTTTGATTTTGTTTTTCAGGAAATTGCATATCAAATATATATAAAGGCACATGTTTTAACCATCATACCATTTAGGGCCCAACCCTCTGATCTGAGTGAAAAAAGCTTGAAAAGAAAGCTTAACAATGTGAGATGTTAGATAGGGAAATAAAACAAATTTTAAAATTCACATAAAGTTGATATCATCTGCAAACATTATAGTTTTAACACACTTACACAACAAATATCATATATACATTATAAATAATGTGGTCCTGGTATTAAACCTTGTGGAACACCGCATGTTGTTCTTGGGCTTCTATATTGTGAATTTGTACATATTGAAATCTATTATCCTAATAACTTTTTACTAATGACCCTATTTTATATTGTTCACGATTCTGTATAAGCAGAGAATGATCCATTGTGTCAAAAGCTACATGAATCACATCCCCACAACAAAGTGAATATACTTCCTCTTAAAATCAATAAATCTTTCTAATATTGGAGACTGTATTTCTGCGTCTCGTGTTACTTTTTCCCAAACGTCTAGTTCTACAATCAACAAAACTACGAGACCTTAAATGACTTGTTAGATGGTTGAATGTACTGTAACTGTGGTCACCTATACTCTCCTTCCTAAAATAGTAACTAAGGAATCAGCTGATTGTTGTTCACAGTCTCTCTGGTGGCCTGGTCTCTGGTAGCTGATGGGAAGTCACCATGACCACATTCAAACACAAATCACGGTGATCATCATAAGACCTAAAATGAAATACTTGGAGCCAGAATGTCTCACATGATCTTATCCGAGCTGACAGGATCCACGAGTCTCTCACACACTGGTCTCCATCATTCCCCACATTCCTCACAGCAACATGTGCAGCTACTCTGTGCTGGACGGTCTTAATAGAAGCTTTATTTCGCCCCACCGACCTATGCTGCAGGTCTTGTGACCCGCCCTGGGAGCTGGTGACAGTCAGACCTTTGGAAGTGATGCAGGCCAGCATGCATGGCGCGCATGAAGTAGCCGAGTGCCAACAGAGGGAGAGAGAGAGTGAGAGAGAGAGGGGAGGTTAAATGTGCAAACAGAATGGGAGAGAGTGTCCTAACCTTTTTAGAGGAGGGGGCAGCCTGACACTGATGTCATCCATAACCGTTAGGCATGAGATAACACCACAGCTCCCGGCCTCTGCGCCTCCTTCACCTTATAAGGGCGCCTCCATACATGTTACAGAGCAGTTATTATTAGTAACCTTGCACTGTTGGAGTTGTAGAACAGCAAGTTGCACCTAAAAGCTACTTTTGACATGGAAAAAACCCAACAAAGATGCAAATTATTATCATGAAATGGTAAAGATGAAAGTAGCATTTCTTTAAAGAATGCATGTCACCCGGCGCCTTGCATGTCAAAGTTCTATAAAAAGCTCTTGCGTGATTGTTTAATGCTTGGGTTAC
The DNA here is from genome assembly GCA_031762495.1 of Anablepsoides rubrolineatus. Classification (NCBI taxonomy): domain Eukaryota; kingdom Metazoa; phylum Chordata; class Actinopteri; order Cyprinodontiformes; family Rivulidae; genus Anablepsoides; species Anablepsoides rubrolineatus. Next base: position 23,770,785 of record JARVGW010000047.1, on the reverse strand, counting down.
ATGATGCAGATGACTCTTAGCTACTACTACACTAAATCTCAGCTCATTAGCTCTAAAACTTATTTGCAAAGGTCAAATAGCTTCAATCTTAGATCAGGTTGACTCCAAAGGCGACTCGGTTGTAGTCGTGTGGCTGAGGGTAATTCTTTTAAAAGTTTTTTTCATGTTATTTCATTTAAAAACAAAATAAATTTTAAATACAAAAAATACAAATCAAAATGAAAATGAAAGGCAGCAGAAAGAAGACAAAAATCTTATATCTGCCCCTTTTTAAGAAAAGAAGATAAAATAAACAATAATATTTAAGTAACAAAATCAAAACAAAAACAATAATTCTCCTCAAACAAATATTTGTATGAGTACACATTATTTATTTTCACATTTCTTCAACAAACCAATTTTAATCAATAAACATAAGCATTGATCTGGCATTTTTAACAGCACTTTCCAGATTATTCCATAATCTTATTCCCTGAATTAACATACATCGTTTCTTCAAACTGGTTCAAAATTTAAGTTTCACAAACATCTCAATCCCCTTAAGATGATAACAGCTCTCTCTTTTATTAATTAAACTGGATATTTAGAGGTAACAGGTTTTTATGAGCCTTATCCATAACCTGAAAAATACTATAATCAACCAACTCATAAAATTTCAATAATTTCAACTGATAAATCTGTGACTGTAAAGTTTACTGGTTATAAATCTTACAGCTCTTTTCTGTAAAATGAAAATGGGATTTTTAATCATTTTACACGCTTTCCCCCATATTTCAATAAAATAAAATAAGGTGTGGAACAATTATTGCATTATACAACATATACAGAGATTTATCATAGAATAACTCTAACTTAACTAATTTACTTTATATAATACTGTAATAGATGTAGCTATTTTTACTCTTAAATTATTTATGAGCTCTCCATGTCAGCTTTTCATCTATGATAAAACCCAGAAACTTTACTTCACTGACTCTACAAATTTCATCAACTCTAAATGGAACATCAATAGTTTTCTTTCTTTTACTAAATATCTCATAGTTTTATCTAAATTTAATAACAGTTTATTGAGTTGAAACCAAGTTTGTATATTAACAAATACAAACTTTTTGAATTTTTTTGAAATTGAATGATACAATTTCCTTCAATGGACAAAATTTAACCCAATATCTGTAAAGTTGGAGCCATTTATGTGTTTAAAATGTTCTATGGTCGGCGTCCTGATCAGGCTGACTTCAGAAGTAAATCAGTTGTATGCAGACGTACAGCCAGGGATCATTTTCTTGGAGTTTGATTAAAACCTATCCGCTGGTTGATCAGATATTTTGCTAACAAACAAACAAGCACCTACAAGCATTTACATGCTTGCCCGCTTTTCATGTCGATAAGTATATTTAAAATGTAACTTGTTGCATCACTTATTTATGCTTTATAATAAGGATTTAATCAACTTTACTTTTGACCAACAGACTTTTTAAAGTATTAAAACTCCATAAAATTCCACAAGTTCCACTCCTCAGTGATCATCAAAGCCATTATGATAACATGATTATGCAGTGTTTGATCTGACACTTTCATCTTTTTTACATTTCACCCAGGAGACACACAACAAACAAAAGGTCATTCTGCCCTTTTTAGCCCATAAAGGTGTGTATATTCTCTGACTTCACACTCACACTCATCGGCATGCGTGACGCTGAAACATCCCCCCCCCCCATTGGAGTGGTTTCAGTCCGCTAGGGGCTCCGTTTTTGCCAGTTCTGCTGCCATGGCAGAGACACAGATAAGTAGTGAAACCTGACCTTTAAGGTTTGCACTGAGCAGCTGTAAGTCCGAGTAGATCCTCTTACTCTGCACAGATATAACTGCATCTGTGCTAAACCTGAAACGTCCCTATTAATAACACAGCGGTGGGAAATTTGCTTATGGCAGGTAACGTTTCTAAAACTCCACTTTGAGTAAAATGTGTGACACTGCAGAGGCAGATCTGCAGTGTTGCAGTGCATTTAAACCTGACTGTGTTGTGAATAATTTACCCCAGAATAAAAAGGTTATAACGTGACATGTGTTGACAAAGGTGGGGGGGACGAGAGGGATTCCCTGTGTCTTTTCGTGTGTGCCCATATGTGGGTGGCTAGTTTTGCGTATGAGAGTCGTGCTAAGCGGGGGAAGCCCCCCTCCCCTGGTTTCTGCCTCTGCAGTGAGCCTCACCCATGCGACAGCCAATCGTATCGCAGATGGAAAAGAGGGGAGAACGAGCGGGGAAGACGTGCTGAGGATGGAGCTTTCCCGCAGTGATGGGCGTAGGCGTCTGTGAGCGGAGCGTAAAAGCCAAGTTTCTTGCCTGTCTGAGCCACGTCGTCAGAGTACGTGACAGTGTGTTTGTGCTTTTAATATTTCACACGCTTTAAAGATTTTTTTTTCCTGCTTGAAATAGAAAAATTCAGGGAATGATGCAGATATGTGGGGGAAAGAACACATCATGCAGATTAAATTAATGTGACCCCTTCACAGCAGATCTGAGTGTCAGTGATTACACCTAAAGAATAATTCATCAATCAGTAAGCAGCCTCACAATATTCCTCAAGCACAGCTATAAATGTTGCTTTTTGAATAAACCCAGTAGCAATAAATAAATAAATGAACAAGACAAAACTGCACATTTTGTTTACATAAAACATGAATAAAAAACAGAAACTACATTTCCTTTTCACGAACGTATAGTGCACCAAGTGCAAAATGAAATGCTAAACAATTTCACAAACACAATTTATAAGTGTTAGAATTTTCCCTTAAAATGTTATTATTTAGATCACTGTTCTTACAATTATCTAATTTTTACAAATGTTAAAAATATATATTAAAATATTAAATCCTATCTAAACATTTAAATCTAAATGTAAAAATTAAACCTTAAAGTTGAAGTTAAATGTTGAAGTTCACATTTAGGTGTATTGGAATGGAATGTAGCCTTTTCTATTATGACGTCATCATCCTGAGACAATAGCAATGCAGCTAAAGCTTCCCTTCAACACCACAAACTTGCAGTTATGGTCAAATTTAGTTATTAAATATTATCTTTAGCAGTGTTAGAAGCATTAGCAGAAGTTAGCGTCAGATAGCCAGCATGGTGTCGTCATTCTGCGACAAATATCAACAATGGCCGCTGCTAACCGCCGCTAACGCTGCTGATGAAAATGTTTAAAATCTAAATTCAAAAAGTGTTCATAAAAACAATTTGGGTGTGACCTGTGGTCCAGCAGTTTGATGTCTGTTATTAGAGCGCTACTGTTCGCTATTGTCTCAAGATGATGACATCATAACATGAGCCGAGCACCAACAGCAAAGGCTCTGTTCCTTTCCAAAATACCTATATGTGAACTTTAATATTTAAGGTTTAACTTAGATTTAGGATTTAATATTTCAATATATTTTTAATGTTTAAATTTAACATTTAAAACAAAATAGCTAAATGTAAAAAACAGTCAGCTAAATAGCAATAAATGTTAGTGGAACATGTTTAACAGTCAAAAAGTGAGCTAAATAATAAAAAACACATTTTATTTTACACTTGGTGCACCATACGTGCCTCGTGTTAAAAATAGAAGCACCAAAGACATTCTTGATCCATGTGCCCTCTGGGAAATCTGGAGACAATCAGTGATTTTTAGACCTGCTGGACTCTGCCACCCTTTACGTGGTCTCCAGAGACCCCGACCTGTCAGAGTGTGTTTGTGTGTCAGTTGTTAATGTGAGTGTGTGTGTGTGGGGGGGGGACAGCACACAATTAAATCCTTATTACTTCCTCCCAAACTGAGAAAATTACTTAAGTAGGCTATGAGGCAAAATGGGCATGACCATTTAGGAGCAGAGGTGAAAGGTCAGGGGTCGCAGTGGTGACCTGCAGGGCTGCTGTTTGCAGCGTGGCCCTTTTTTCTTTTTTTTTTCATCACATGAAGATCAATCACAATAAAAACGACTAAAGAAAGAAAAGGTTTACGGTCACAAGTCTGTTCTAATTACATTCTTAATTGCTTTACACTTTTATGATAAAAACATCAAGTATGGTCAGAATCCAAATGTCACTGAGTGCAACGATTTACCAGCCAAACATTTGTTTACACTCATGTAAATGTGTGTTAATGACAGTCTCAACCAGACGTCTTCTATATGGTGTAATCAGTCCAACTGGCTGAAAACTGTGTTGCGGCATATTTGGAAGTGGGTCACGAGGCCTCATGGCTCCTGGGCACCATCACCATCCACGCTTTGATTCCTGGCCTCCCTCTCTGTGTCCGCAGAGAACGCCCTGGGATCTTTGGTAAGGGATATAATGAAGCAGAGAGGGTTTTAAGACAGGACTGGGGTTGCTGGGCAGAAGCTACATCTATAGGAAGCAAACCCGATGACCCCCACTGCCTTGATGGATGCTGCACACCCGTGATGGTTTGTAATGATTTATTAATCGGTCCATTAGGAAGTGTCATGAATCCACGGTTACATCTATCAGTGTCTCTGAGCAGATAAAACATACTGTAAGTAATAATCTGCAGTAGCATTTTGGAAACTTTGAGGTGAACTTTTGATAAATTTATGATTTTTGCTCCTTGCATAACATGTTAAAACAGAATCACAAACTATTGTCCTGTTTTATCCATTTAACCATTAAAACATTTGGCTCATTCAGGGAATAGATGCTGTGACTTTTTGTAGGTTGTACTTTTCAAAAAATTGAAGCTTTATTCGAAACCCATTATATCAAAATGAGGATTAGGTTCAGTTTGGTCAAAATGACCTAATCATATTTTCATATTCCTGAGTTTAAAAGCTACATTTTGATACCTTGATCAAGATATAATGAGCAGATCCAGAGATATGACTTTGTTTTGTTGGGTACAAAGGTACATTAATCATTTGGTCTGAATCCTAATTTTATGTTCGAATAATGGGGAATATTTGAACCACAAAGAGTATTTGAATGTTGAGATTTCCCAGCTGGGAAGAAACTAAAGCTTTGCTTGCTTGCAAGGAAAATCTCAACATTTTAAGACGTTTCTCCTCAAAACCAGTTTTTTGTTGCCACTGTTTACAAATGTGCTTAAATTTTGTTTTCAAGATTATATTTCAGACAATTCATTTAAATGATACATTGATCAGACTTTTTTTTGTTATTTTGATAAATAAAAACACTACATACAGTATGCCTATTTCTCTACATCCCACTGTAGACTTAATCCTTTATTCGATATGATGGGTCACATATTACTACTCTTTTTATGTCTTTAGCTAGTAAACATTTAGTGCTTTTAACACATAGACCTTTTTTGTTGCATTTTTAGCTTGTGTTCTGCTTCTTTTTGCTTTAACAACATTTTCAGCGGTCATTTGATGCTCAGTGGATTTTTCCAGGGGAAAAAAGACATTCCTCCTTATTTCTTTTTTTTTTTTCACTCTAACAGCAGAGCATCTTGACACAAAAGCCCAAATCTGAATGTGAAGCACATTCACAATGAAGGCATGGGGGGGGGGGGGGTCTGTCTGCGTCATCACTGCCACTCAAAGCCAGCATCAGAACCTCCTTGAACTATATCTGCACCCCTCTCTCCCCCCTTGTTTTTTCCTACGACCTCCTACTCCGGTAGCTTTTACCTCTGATTCACACTTTCCGATCTGCGGCCGGCGTCACGGCAAAAGAAAAAAAGGACATGAATCAAGGGGAGGATGCTGAAAGGAAAAAAAAACTGTTTTCTCCGTCTGACAGCTCAGCATCAGCAACGCACTCTGACGTCAGCGCAACCTCTGTCCTGCGTAATCAACCGTAGTCCATAGTACATGAATAACACACACACACACACACACACACACACACACACACACACACACACACACACACTCATCATCATTTGTAGCTCAATCGCTGCAGTTTTAAGCACCTAGCCTCGGGCAGCTCCAGTGGTTTCAACAAACTGGAACAGAAACCTTTTGCACACATGGCTGCATCACATCATGACACCCTGTCTCCGTTATCTAAAGCACAATGTGGCACCGAGTGTCACAACATTAACACAATGATTCAGTACACGTTGTCGTTCCTTTTAGGCTTTAATAAGTTCATGCACGATTAAGTTGCAAACAGAGGTACTGCAGTAAATGTTTCTAATTATTTGTGCCACAACTTTAAATCACAAGATTTTCTTCAGATGATGTCATAAATACACAGATTTTGCTCTTAATTCATGGTTGTGTGCTTGTGTATGTTCACATTTCCATGCATTTTACTGATGGAGACGTGACAATTTGAACATGGAATCAAAATTTTTGTTTGATTTATGTGATGAAAACTGGACGAAAAAATTCATAATATATGAAATAACGCTGCATAATGCACACAAACCCTGCAGCTCCACTGTAAACATGAGAACAGTACAAACAGATTATAGTTATTTCTCACAAACTTAGAAATGCAACAAATATAAGGTATTTTTTAATAGTTTTTGTTTTGTGGCTTTTTTATTTTATTTTGTTTTTTTTTTGAGTTTGGGATATATTGTTAATTAAATTAAGATGACCAGTTAGTTAATGTAAACCAGATGTGTTTTTGAAAAATCAACAACTTTCACTGATGAGAAATGTATGCAAGTAAAAGTCATAAAACTAATCAAGAATGTAAAAGTAAAAGTTCTTAAACAGCTCCTTTCATGATGACTTCTGGTCAATTTGTGGCAGGTAATAAGGTGTTAAATTTAATAAAGGAGTAAAAATGTCATTTTTATTTGGTGAATTAAACTAAACAGACGAAATAAAAGTTAAATTTACTTTTACTTTATATATATATATATATTTGAAAAAAATAATTATAATAAAATATGATTCAGTTTACACGTTATTCTTTTATCTCTTCATAAATCTTAAATATTTTGACAATTCATTGATCAAATGTGACATTAACAGTTAGAAAACATTCACAGTTTAAATTTCTGATTAAAAAAAGCACATCTGTTTGTGATCTTTTCAGCTTTAGGTCAGAACTTCTTGCTTTATATCAAAATCTCACAGCCCCCTTGTTTTAAAAACAATTTAGAAAAACACCATCAATATGTGACCCTTTTGGCTATAAAAGAAATAAAAGATGAACAACAGAGAGAGAGACAGAGAGAAAAAACAACAGTTTTAAATTATACGCCTGTTACAGAAAGAAAACACACATTTGTCCTTTTTGCCTCCTTTTTCTCTCTGTTTCTCCCTTTGGGGCTTTGAAAAGCCACAGTTTCAGCAACTAAACTTGATGACACACCATGCAGTATTTCACCCTCAACTCATGCTACAAAAATCTATTTAAGTAAGAACATGGATGAAAACGTATCAATGATAATCAATGTCACGATGAGGTTTACACGCACGCACACACGCGTCAGTCCTTTTTCTCTCTGTAACCTTGGCGGCGTGGAAACGTTGAGCATATTGACTGCATCGCATTAAGGTTTGCTGCGCAAAGTCAGTTCTGCACATGGTGTGCTGTACGTGAGCTGCAGACCTCCTCTGATCACACAACAGCTGTTTGTGTGTGTGTGTGTGGGTGTGTGTGTGTCCACATAATAGCAGCAGATAACACAGCAGCCCCAGAAGAGGAAGATAAGCTGTGACTCTGGGAGAGCTCACAGGATGTTCTCAGCGTGCCCTGGGCTCTCTCCAGGCTGCAGAGGTCACACAAGAGACTCTTCTGGCCTTTTCAATAAATAGTTAATGAGCAAGAAAACCCGGAAATCTGGATAAAGCAAGAATTGTCATCTAAATGACTGAAATAAAAAGGAGAATTAAAGTGGTCTTGTTTTAGGGGGGACGTACTTATCCAAAGTCACTTCTTGCTACTTTTATTCCACTTAAACACAAATAAAATTATCTTTTATCTCAATATCTATAAAATTGCCTGAGTGATTTATATTATATCCAAAATTTAATCAGTATGCATTATATATATTTTATACTTTGTGATCATTTACTTTAAACATTAAAGTGCCTGTGGCATCAATTTTTTGTAATAAATATGAATGTATTTTTGGATCGATAACATTGATAACATATTGTAAAAAAGATTTCACGCCACTGAGACGTACAGTTGTTGAGATATTGTCTGCAAGCGAACACAATTACTACAAATGATGACAGCACAGATTGTGTAGAAGAATCTGATGTTTCTTAAAATTATTTTAATCACTATCATAGAGAGGTGAGGAAGGGTCAAAGTTCAAATAAGATTGTTTCAATAAACAAAAACCAGGAGGTTT
>JARVGW010000047.1:23716622-23727968 GCA_031762495.1 Anablepsoides rubrolineatus | reverse complement strand
AAAGAGACACAGATAAACACAGGACTGGTTCAGGTGTATTTTCCTCTGGAAGAGAGACAAAGAAAACACATGTTATTAATAGAAGTAATTATAACAAACATGTAGCGGAGAGAGACTAAAGATAATAGCAGAGTGAGGAGATGTGGTCAGTTTGTCCTCCAGCAGTCTAAAGCTGGAAACGGACTCTCTCAGAACTGCCGACATCGGCACGGGTTGTCGCAGTTTTGTGACAAAATTACGTCACCGGGGTTCGCTGCGTCGGCTCAGCCGCCCCTTTTGGCACAACCCGCCGGCAGGACTTTCTACCCCCCTCCCGCGACGACAGTAATGTGTGATTGGTCTGAAGTTTGTGGGTGTGTTTTTTTTTTTTTTTTTGTGCTGAAAGCACGGGGGGGGGGATGACCTGCTTCTAGAGCCGAATGTTACCAGGAAGCAGAGTTTTATACAGATAGTCAAACCGTGAAAAACTCATGAATGGAGATAAAACAGACGCTGTGCACGGAGGAATCTGACTGATAAAAACTGTGGAGCTTTAACCGGGACAGACTGTGGATAAATAACGTCAGGAGTGACGAGTCTCTGACTTGTTTTTTTTCTGCACTGTTGACTGTAGTGGGAAGAAACTCCATGCAGTGACGTATGCTGCAGGGGGAGGGGTTTCCCAGGAGCTCAGCGCGGTGTGTCTCTGGAGCTATGAAAGGTCTGTGTGAAAACGAACGCTGAACAACCACATGACCGCACATCGACCCGTCGGCATCGTAGCGAGTGTGTTTCAGGCTTAAGCCTATAGCAGCAGAACTAATTAACTATAATAACTAATTAATAAGTCAGGAAACCTAAGTCTAACTATATGATTCATCAAAAAGGAAAGTCTTCAGTCTAATCTGAGTCTTTTTCATTTCTCTCTAATAATAACTCAAAATACTATCAAAAGACAAGCTTCTTTAGAGCATTGCTACAATGCTCTGTTTCCATTCTGACATTCCCCTTTGATGTCACTTCCTGTTACTTCACATGCAAATAATATTGTTTATCTCGGCAGTGTCAAACTTGTTACAATAAATCAAAGAAAAATGCATTCCTATTTATTACAAATACTAAATGTCACAGGCACTTTAAAAACACAACATTTAAACTTGTTTCATTATTCAAATTGCAAATCATCCTTTTTATTTACACAAAATACAGCAGTTGAGAGAAAAACAACAAACATGCTGATGTGTTTGTTTATGTTCGCATCAGATAAATGAAGTTTTTCTTAGAGTTTGAAGGATTAATGTGTTTATAGGTGAAATCCCACCCTTCAGTAAAGGTTTTGTGTTGTTTTTTTATGCACACAGCATTAACAGAAACCCGGATCATACGGTGCTTCGCCACAAAAACAACTCAGACTTCCTGTCTGGCCTGGTCTTCTCCCAGAGATCGCTGCCAAACGCAGCGTCGGGTCCTGCGTGGCAGCGACTGCTGTCGTCCTCTTCCTGCCCGACTAAATGGTTTGAACAGCGCAGGAAGCAAAACCTGCTGATTTAACACTTCACAACTGACATTTTGCAATTATTGTTTTTTTTTTTTTGTCTTTTAAATTTAATGCTGACTTTATTTGTTTCTCTTTTAAATGATGCGGTTGAAAATATACAAAAAACAAACAATCAGCAAGTTAACGATTTATGTTTGAGTGTTTTTGAAGAGCTGCCAGCTGAAGGGTTTAGAAGGCTTTTCCCAAACACAGAATAACAAGCTGCACAGCTGTTCACAGCCACGCCCACCTCCACACATTTCTCACCCGGAGTCGCAGACAAGACACTGTTGGAGGAATCTTTGTGGTTTTTAAAGCGTTGGAGCCTCGTTTCTATCACTGCTGTTGTGTTTTTTTGTTTTTAAATCTGGCTGAAAAGCCACAGCTGGACCTGCACGCCACATCTTCCTGACCTACATCCATCCCCGCTCTGTTTCTCCTCCCCTCCCTTCTTGCTTTCCTGTCCACGAGGGCCAGAGGAACGAGTTCACGCTGCGACCACGAGACAATACCTCATACCTCCATCTGAATCACAGCCTGTAAAGGAAAAAAAAAACATCTCTGTATCCACTCCAAAACAAACGTCTCTTTTTATGAGTGTGTGTTCTGACAAATTTCCAGTAGCTTTGTTGTTGTCAGTCGTTTCCCCTAAAGTGAGGATATCTGTGAATGGAATGTACCACGTCTCAGGTGGTCTCTGATAGCTGCTGGGAAATGTTGAACTCATACACTGATCAGTCTGGCTCATGTCTGACTAAATTAAAGGTTAAGTGAGTGCCTTAATAACAGATCAGCTAAAATAACTGACTTTTCTTTTTTTAATTGACTAAACCGCTCGATTGTTCAGACGGCATCAGTTGGAAAAAATGCGGAGCAGTCGATGAGTCAAACCTGAGCCGTTTCCTGGATTTATACGTTCCTGTTTCTTTAATCTCACATCATTTTCTAACTCGTGCTTTGGCTCTGTAATTAATCTGTGAGTAATATGTTCAGTAACAAGTAGGGCTATAACGAGACACAGTAGTTTGTGAGACAAGATTTTAATATTAGTTTCAAGAAAACTTTAAAGATCTATTTTATGCTGCAAAAATGCTTTTATTCTGTTTTAACATTTTTCATTACAAACTCAACTGATATCTTCCTTTAACTCTGCATGACCTTCCAACATTGTATAAAACTTTCCAAAAACTGAACATAAATATAAAACAAAATAAGTAATTATTCCTTTTCTTTATGTCTTTACTTATTTTATGACATTTAAACTTACCAAAAATTCAACATAAATAAAAAAACAAAATAAGTATTTTTTTCCCTTTATGAACATCTATCAGATCTCTCTGCTCTGGTCCGACTGCTTTAGGAAGGGGGAGGGGCTCATGGGGGGCTCGCTGCTCGCGGAGGAAAGGAGGAAAAAAGTGCTTGAAAAGAGCTGTCGCCAAAGCTTCTAAAAGTCTCCAAAAACACTGGGAAAATTAGCTAGATTTGTCACTAGAGAGGTCTAAAAAGTCACTAGATCCAGTGACAAAGTTGCTAAGTTGGCAACACTGTTAAGGAGACAACAGTTACCTCACAATGAGAGAGATCGCAGAAGTTTAATATCATGAGATTTTGTACAGTGAGATCTCGTTACACCCCTGGTAACAAGCTGGCCCCACTAAAAATGCTTGACATTGCAAACCAAACAGCTTCTTTGTTTTCCTCTTCTTCACAAGTCTTTTGTAATAAATCACTATCAGATTTATATGCTGCTCTTTTTACAGACAAGCTGCAAACATCCTGAATAACTGTGAAAATGTTTGGAATTAAATATGAACGGTATAAAGGGCAGTGTGCTATCCACCGTTGTTACTGTTGTTCATCTGATCGTGTGAAAACTTTCATTCTGAGTACTGGAGTCAAAAAGCACCTGTGTCAGAGAAAATGAAATGCTGTAGTTATGAAACAAAACAGAGCCTTTAAAGTTTCATCATTTATAGTTTGCTTTTTGTTTTTCTTGACTTTTACGTTTGTTTTTTTGTTAAAGAGAACATATCCTGCAAAAACCACATTTTTAGCCGTTAAATCTATTTTGTTGTGCACTTGGAGTGTTTGGGTCATATTTTTCAACCCCTTCAGTTTTCTCTATTTTCTATGATGTTTTCTGAACGATTATGTCAAATTATTTGCAACGAAATTTCTAAATAAGGTCTGAACTTACCAACTACAGTTTGGTGGTCTTCATTTTCCCCTCTGGCTCCAATATAGTCACGAACCCCTCTATCAAACTGGAACGAACCGGTCTGGAAGCTGGAGGTTTTGAAGCACCTTGTTTGGATTTAATGAGACAGCCTCGAAACGAGTTTATCTGAAACACACCTCAGAATAAGGGCGTGGCTTGTGGAGTTACAATAAGGAGGAATTCAGACTAAAACATTGCAGTTCCACTTTATATAAATGCCAACTGAAGGATTTAAATGTGAAAAAAAAAAGGATTTAAAAGCATCATGTCTCCTTTAAGTTCTGACGCTCCATTATAAATAAACAGAAATGTTTCTTATTGATTGTAATTATTTTTGATAAAGATTAAAACTGTCAAAATGTAAAAACTAAATGTTTTCCCAGCTGTTTTATTTTTGCTTGTATAAATGTCACATTTCTTGTTGGTCCTGATTTGTTGGTCAAGTTGTACTTTGGTCAAGTCTTTCCCCATCACAGATTCAAGACAAGCTGCCTGATCTTTTTGTGATCCGTTTGATTAATGACTAAACGTACAACAAAACCCTTTTTTTTTTGCATGTGGCACTGTCTATTTGGATCCTGACTGAGCAATCTTACCTGATTTGTTGGCTGACTTTTTGAGGATAAACTGGTCCTGAGTCAGAGCTGGAAGGAGACATTTATGTTCAAAGTGTTGGGGGGGTTTGGACCGAGCAGCAGAGGGGGACTTAAATCAGATGGAGAGTGAGGAGGATCAGAAAAGAAGGACAAATGAGGTGAATAAAGGACAGAGACAAAGAATCCAATATTGTTCTATTAGGAGTGCTTTTATTTTGAAGAGGTCTCTGATCTGCTGGGATTACGTGCCGAGTCACTTTGATGTTGACCTGACATAAACTGAACTGACTCTGTAACCATTCGCTCCATTATGGCTGATCGTTTCTGTTTCTATTGATTTTTTTTCTCACAAATATTGACCGAGCATGTGCACTCAGATTAACATAACCTTTTATCGACGTTCCACTTTCTTTACCCAGCAAATTTCACGCATCAAATTACTTTGACACGCGCAATTAATTTGAAATCCTGCATTGTTTATGGCTCCATGCTGCACTTTAAGAACCTCTTGTTTGTGATGTTTTTTAATCAGGATATTTACTATGATTTTAGCAGCTCTGCAGGCTTGGATTAAAGCTGTTTGCAGATGGAAAACAGGAAAAACAACAGTATTAGTCATTTCTTTGAATGGTAAAAACAACTTATGGGACAGATATGGATCATTTGTGTTTATAAACATTATAAATCTAAAAGCATTAGTGGAAATTTAAACCTGCTACCAAACACTACAAACAGGAAAGAGTTTACGTGAATAATATTCCAAACTGATATCACATTTCTATCGAAAGCATCTTTAAAATATTGTTCCATAAAACTGCCCCTGCTGCAGGGTGTAGAACAGAAGAAACAATAAAACTGAAACTTATGACAATAGGTGCACTTTGATTTATGGGTTGTTAAGTTTCTGTTATGGCCCCAGGGAGGGAGGGAAGTGTGTGTTGAAACTTGAGACCACTGTTTCCCCTTATTTCCCACCAATATGTATTTGGTTTCTTTTAAGCGTGACTTTGATCTCTTTCTCAAACCTCGTCCCGTTTTCAGTAACGACACCTAAAGGGCCTGACACACAAAACGCAGTCGAGAGCTGACAAAAGCCCCCACCCCCTCAGCCAGTTCTTGACGTGGCCTGCACCTGTGGGAAAAAGTTGAACTTGAACTTTTTCTCGCAGGTCACAGTTTGGAAAAATGATTTTTTTTTTTTTTGCTAAGTGTCCAATAAAAAAGGGAGAACAAAGAGGCTTGTTTGGAAATCGCTCCTTTTTTTGTGTGAGAAGTTGAGTGCTGACTTTTTAAAAATATTGAAGTTTATTTGTCCTTTAGTTTGTTCAAAAACAATGTTCTCTTTGAATTCTGTTAAGGCATACTTGTCTTATGCTAGGCCTTTTAGCTTTATTTATTTATTTATTTATTTGTTTATTTGTTTATTTTTTTATTTATAATTTTTGCCACTTCAGTAGAAAACAGAACTGAATGTTAGTTAATTTTTTTCATCATCAGTGACTTTTTTTTTAATAAGTAAATCTAAAGAATAAGAAAAAGAGGGAAAAATAACAGAAAAAAAAGAAGAAATGGGCTTTTAGCTTGCTTTAAGCTACCTTCAGCTTTAGGGTTTATAATTCTGTTACTTTTAGCTTTTAGCTAGCTTTTGTTTTTGTTGCTAGCTTTTTTTATTTAAAACATTTGGTTATGTAATTTTTTCTCTTCTGATATGATTCTGATATCAACCCGATACAATATCAGAATGAATCCTACATACCTTTACCTTTTTTTGTCGTGTGGAATCTTAAAAAGTTTTGATTAGGTCAAACTTTAAACAGTCATCAAAAGTAGGTATAAGAAAAACTGACCCATTTATTATTAACCAATGAATTGCATAATGTTTTACTTAAATATAACAACATTTTACAATCAAATAAAATAAATTTTATAAAACAATATCTAAAAAAATCCAATAAAAACAAACTTTTAAAGTGTGAGATAATAATACAAAGTCATTTAAGTTATTTATGGTGAATCCTGCGGACAGCTGGAATGGACTGTTTGTATCAGAGTACGTATATATACAGATATATATATATAATTCTTTTTTTTTTTTTTTTTTGTCTAATATTGTCTCAATATAGATATCAAATCGGGACACCCCTTGTAATTTTGTTACTACATAGCTTTAGATAGCTGTTTGGTACTTTTAGTTATCGTTTTTGCTGCCCAGCTTTTTTATCCTTTTTTCAGTTTTAAGCTTTTAACTTTGTTGTTTGTTTATTTATTATAACTAGCTTCTATTTTACTATTTGTGCAAAGACACTTTTGTGTGTAATTGTTTTTCACACACAGGAAGAAGATGGTTTTAGTAAGTTGTTGGTGGGGCAAAGCTGTGAAGAAACAAATTGTTTAAGGCATTTCTGTGTATTTTGGCTTATATATTCAGAATTGAAGTAAAGCTTAATTAGCATACGCTAGCTTGGCCTGATAAAACAAAGTCTCTTGAGAGGAAGTAAAATTAGAGGATGGATTTTGGTGACTCTAATTAGATGGAAAAAACATGGAAAGTATCAAGTAAAACTAGTTGACAAATAAGGCTTTAATTGGTGGATTCGTGCTACAACCTGGTGATGTGTGGATTCAGCCACCAGGTTGAGGGGGGAGGATGATGATGAGCTGTCTCACACGTCATCTATTGTTTCTGCAACTAAAGCAAAAAAAAAACCCAGAAGAAAAATGTGAGGGAAAAACAAGCCTGCCCCAGCTCAGAGTTCTGAGAACATTTACTCATAAAACGGTTCATTTTTACATAAAATAGGTCACCTTTATGCGTCAAATATGGAATTTATTTCTCAGTTTCTGCAGGGCACGAGTGCTGTGGGTGTTCAGCAGCTAGAGTTTCGCCCATTCTTCTCTCACAAAGGTGTGAAATTGGAATTTGCAGCTCATAAACTGACAACTGAGCCAAACTCTCACTTTCAGGTGTGCTCCGGCACTTAGTGGGGGGGCTAAATCTGTTCAAAGAATCCGTGGCTGTGGTTCCTGATGCTGTCCTGCTGCCACGCTGGCTGCAGTCCGGTCCGGTCCGGTTCTCTGCCAGGAAGGGACCAGCAGGAAGACATCTGGAGCCATGGCAACACGGGGGCTCAGTGGCAAAATGACAATTTTGAATTTGTTTGTTTGGTTCAACTTGTATTTATTTTTAGAAAAATATACCGTGAACTACTACACAGATTTCAGTGCTCAATGGCGTCAAGCCAATTCAAGATGGCTGCCACAGCTAATTGGCCTTAGCCAACACAAAAATGGCTTTAATTCTGTCAAATATTCAACTAAAATGTGCATTTGTTTGTTTTCGACTCGTGCCTGCAGACGGTGAATTGAGCTGCACTACTTTCTGAGGAGCGACTTCAGGAGAAGGTTGTGTTTGTGCTCCGATAGTTAACTTCCTGTGTGGCTTCATGGTTGCAGAGAGGTTAATCGGGGTGATTCTCAAAGGTGGAGTCAGTCATAATGCACTCATCAATTATGCAAGTCTTGTAATGCAAGGCATCTGTAAAATGTCTCCAGCTGTATAATTTATCAGCCTCATTCCAAACCCCATCTCTTCTGTATTTATAACCATAAATAAGTCAGCAAAAAATGCCTGTGGCCTTCTTTAAAGCAATTATCTCCAAGGTAAAGATAAGTTGTTTTTAAAAATAAAATACTTTCTTTACAGAGAGATGCGGTTATGTAAAGTGGAAAAATGTAAACATTCATTCAGAAAAAGTAAAAAAAACACACTCGTGGAAATGCGAGCATGCAGATGGCAGAAGAGAGGAGAGAGTTAGAGGTGAATAATTACGGCTCTACGTGGCAGCAGATGGAGACAGAAGAGAGAAAGACGGAGTTGTTTGGGGACGGAGCGAAGAAGCAGGAGGAGATGAGGGGAAGCAGACAGCGAGCGAGCAGATGAGTGTATTAGAAAACCACTCAGCCGGTGAAAATAAAACGACAGAAAGCCACAGCAGGGTTCATCTCAAGTAAACAGCGTTTAGTCATCGACAGAACTGATAATGAGACAACGGAGCTGCGGAAACCACAGTAGTGAGCCGTTCATCGCCAGTCAAATGAAGATTGAAGAGTTTCACAACGTGTCAGTTAAAAAGAAAGAAAAGATTTTACTCAAGCTAAAGTCAGAGCATTGTTTGAAGGAATCGCCCGCCGCCTTTCAGGACAGAGTTTTTGGATTGAGTTCATCTTTTGTCGAGAAATGGCAGAGTGAAAAAAACGTGCAACGTTATGTCTCATTAATGTTGAAGTGTTTGTTATAAATGTCTGTCAGCGTCTACCAAACCAAATTATAGCTTAATATCTGTACAATTGAGTGACTTGGAGCCACTTTTATTAGGGGTTAATGATACAAAAATGTCAGCCGATATCGAAATATCTGATATTAATATTGCTGTTATGGCCGATAACCGATATTTACTGATATTACACAAACACACAAATTATTTATATATACATATGGACAAACATACTTATGTCTTTTTTTCATACTTATGTGTTTTTTTGATACCATAAAAACCAATATACTGATACCGATATGCTAAAAAATGACCAGCATCGTGCGATACCTGTTATTGCCGATGTATTGTGAATCCCTAATTATTACTAAGATTGTTTTCCATTTTGAATCTATTTGAACCCAAAAGTTAACTAGAAAAATTGCATTTCCTGTGAAAATGCTAGTGTGAATTCCTGAAAGCTGCTGAAATTGAGCTCAAAATATTTATTAGCAAAAGTATTATTGTAAGTAAACTTTGACATCTCAAAGAAGCCAAAAAAAAGCAGAAAATCAGTAAAAATTAGCAAAACTT
The DNA here is from genome assembly GCA_031762495.1 of Anablepsoides rubrolineatus. NCBI lineage: Eukaryota > Metazoa > Chordata > Actinopteri > Cyprinodontiformes > Rivulidae > Anablepsoides > Anablepsoides rubrolineatus. Next base: position 23,718,791 of record JARVGW010000047.1, on the reverse strand, counting down.
ATAGCTGCATTAGCATAAAAAAGCTAAAGGTAGCAGCCTTAAGTTGAAAGTAGCAGCCAGATGGTGAAATGGTTGTAAAGAAATTCAAAATTAGCATTTTAAAAAAAACATAAAACTACTAAAAAGGGATAATTTGTAGTAAAATAGCTAAAACAGTTGAAATTTTCTGTATAACAGCTAAAAAGTAGCTGGAAACATTTTAATTAGCATAAGAAACACAAGTTTGCTGTATTTAGCAGAAATAAGTTCTAATAGCTATACAAAAAATGTGTATTTAGCTTACAAAAGCTAACTTTAGCTAATAACAGCTGAACATTAGCTTGCAGCAAATAGCTGAATATAGCAGAAAGCATCTGTAAGAACTATAAATAGCAAAAAGTAGAAAAAAGAAGTACAAAAAAATAGAAAATAGCAGAAGAATAGCAGAAATAAGTAGAATTTTAGCTGAAATAGCAGAAAAAAGCTAAAATTAGCAAAGAAGTATCTAAAATTAGCAAAGAAGTATCTAAAATTAGCACAACAAAGTTAAAAAAAAAACATAAGCAAAACAAATTGTGTAAGGTTCTGTAAAGATTTAGAAACATTTTGAATGATTTTAAGGAATCATTAAGAATACCTTTAGTAAAAGGTATTTTAAGAAAATAGCTCAATTCATTTTCAATGGCAAAAAAGTGGCTAAAAAAGTTAAATAGCTAAAAAAGTATAAATAGCAGAAATACCAGAAGTCATAGCCGGAATGTCCTGAATAAGCTGAATGTTTTGATATATGAATTGTTGAAATAACATAAAAATTGTGGCCAAAAAGTGATCATAAATGCTCCTTTCATGTTGGGATGATGGCTGTATCCTGAGTCACTGTTATAAGAACCATAGCACAATGTTTTATGGTCCTCTCGGTGGAGTTTGATGTTGTTTTCTTGAATTTATTTAGGTTTAACCACAGCTAGACTGGCACAGTTCCACTGATTTCAGTGGAGAGTTATGGGAGTTTGTACGAGCATCAGTGTCGAGCAGACAGTCACGTGACTACTCTTCTAAAAATAACCTGAATGTTGTTTCAAGAATTTTGTTAGCAGTTTAACAGAGAGGAAAGGGTTGAGGAAAGTCAGTTGTTTTCTTTTGTGTCTATATAAAGTATTCTCCTCACGTTTAGCAAAGAAGAGTTTTATTTTATCCACAAAAATAATGTATTTTGATAGTTTGCTTCTCTGAGAATGAGACTGGGAACAAATCTACTTTCATGACACAAACTCTAGCAATCAAACATTAGCGCTAATTCATTAGCATTCATTAGCACGTGGATCTATGATTTCAAGTAAATAGAAATAGTCAGCTAAAGGTTATCACAGATGGTTTTCTCTTTGGTTCTGCATCATCGATAAAAGAAATATTTGAGTCTGCAACACTAATGCAGCGCAGATGCAAAGACTTTGTAAGCTCTGTGTCATACATATCTAGGTGGTGATGCCATTATTTTTCAAGATTCATTTTGTTTTGTGATAATCAGTGTGCGTCTGGGAAACTATTTTCTTTTCTTTTGTAAGTTCTCTCAGAGTGAAAGTAGGCTGAATCATTGTCAATCTTTAGTGAGAGTATCACTATTACTGAAAGAAAAAAAAACCAATCACCATGTGCCTATGGTGGTAAACACAGTCATATATATAAAAGAAAAATAAGTTCACACACTGCAGAGGCAACAACACAGTAACACTTATATGGCAGCTAAAAGGCGTCTACAGAGGTGTTTATACATTGGCAAGCTTTGCAAGTAAATGTAGTATTTTACCGGGCTGCAACGGCTGCTGAATATTCAACAAAAAGCAACTGTGAGAGTCTCTAGAATCTCAAGTCTCTAACTTTTTAACATGTTAAAATAATGTCCTGATGCATCTCAGTAATCCAGGTAGAAAAATCAAAAAGAAAAAATAAGTATGTCCCCAGACCCCAGACCCAAACCAGTCGTCGTTCTGTATGTTGCGGGCGTTGCAGAGAAACTGAGACATTTATGGAGAAACTGAGACATGGCGTCCCAGTGGCTTTCAAACCCCAAAAGACATTACGACAAAGATCAGTTCACCCCAAAGATCCAGTTCCCTGGCAAAAACAGAGTAATGTTGTATATGCTGTTATGTGTCAGGAGGACTGTGATCAATTATACATTGAGGAAAC